>MU223146.1:1011034-1073121 GCA_018584345.1 Thuja plicata
TTTACTCGATGACCAAATTGGTCATTTATTTAGTCATTTTAGTTGTGATTTTACCTGATGACCAAATTGGTCACTTACTTAGTCATTTATTTTCTAAATATGATCAATTTTGGTCATGTGACTAAAACTTTTAGTCACGTGACTAAAATTTTTAGTCACTTAGTCATATATTTGCCAAATTCTACTAGTGAGTGGATCATTGGGATAATGAATCAAGGGAGGAAGATGAATGTGATCAAACCCATGAGACTTTGGAAGATATTTTCTTTCCTGGTGAGGAAGTTAAAGTGATCGGCATACAAGAGGAAATGCTCGGGGCAAGTGTCAACTCATTCAACATTTCACATGTTTACCGACGGATCTCGGTACATGGTGAAGACAACAATGTTATTTACTTGATTACCGACGAGTCTTGGGTTACATTGATTATCTTGGTTTTCACATGTACATTGACGATTCTTGGTAAGCCTTAAAAACTTAGCTTTTGTATGTTAACCGATGCTTTTTGGTATGCATTAACTGATGAGATTGAATTTATAGAATCATAATAAGTAGTACCATACTGCATCTTTAATCATGTTGATTTACATTTTAACTATGTATAATGGAGCTGATACAAAGTATAACTTAATATAGTGAAATTCCATACTTACTTGTTCATCTTAGGTGGGGGTGGTGATGTCACCAGATCCATTGGATAAGGTGTCACCATTTGCATTGCTTGGTCAAGCATCTTCAATGTTTGTAGCTTTCCTCCACATTTTGTTTCTCATTTTCTGATGTCTTTAATGGTATTTCCATTGGCAAAGGTGTTGGTCTCTGTCACTCAGTCTCTGCAATCCTTGCTTAGATGACCAACTTTATGACAGTGTAAGCATGTCATTCTGGGGTTAGTCTAGCTCCTAGACTTTCTCATCCATTTTCTCATGCAGTTTTCATTTATGTGTCCAAATCTTCCACATGTTGTGTAGTTTGCCCATGTGTTGTAATCCCAAACATATGAGTTACCGACTCTTTTCGGTTGATAAGCAGTTTATTGATCTTTAGGATTTCATGCTTGTTTTTTCTTCTTCTTGCATTCAAGAGATGTGTGCCCATGCATTTTGCAAGCAGTATAGTAGTTGTACATGTAGGTTTCCTTCTTTGGTTGTTTCGCCTTAGATTGAAGACATATTTTTTCCATTAGTATGAAAGAAAAAATTGTTTTGAAACCATCGGTAACACCAACACCGAAAGTCAGAGTTTAGAGAAACCCAACAGAAAAGTTCCAAGCAAACCCGATGACACAGTGCAACCCAAAAATGTTACAAGGGAATCTGACAGAGGAACCCGACAAAGCAAACCCGACAAAAGAACCCAACAAAAAGAGTACAGTGCAAACCGATAGAACAAATGACAGAGGAACTCGACAGACCAAAGAGGATCCCAAGCACCAGTCTACTGAGAGACAATTAGAATCCTGAGAAATGTAGATCTGACTTCCATGCCAGATAAAGCACTTGTGTTTTATATTTAGCTTTTCTATTAGCTTTAAATCCATTTATTTAGGGACAAGCAATGTAATTATAATTGTTTTAATCAATCTAAATGATTAAAAACATGCAGACTAGGAGATTAAGGTCAAGTTGTATACCTTCGATCATAGAGTTATCTTTGTAATACATGAAACTTATTTAGGTCAAATCATTGTATAAATAGATATGTAATCTATCAGAACACATGTGTGTGATGATGATTGTAGCCGAGGAGCACATTTATGGATCAGACTAAGAGTTTAAAGTAGAAGAACGACAAAATATGAATTAGGTTATCAAGAACCAGATTCAAGGCTACTAAGAAACAGAGGTATTGATCAATCACAATAGGTGATACATTATACATGTATTCTTTAATGGATCTATAATCAGCAATTATATATTGCACATACTCAGTTCATTGAATATTTTTTACTACATTCTAACAAGTGTAGCAAATAGAAGAAATCTTTGTAAAAGGTGGATTTAACAATCTTTTGTAAATCTCTTAACCGAGTGCACACTAAATAGTGTTACTAAAGCTCTTAACAAAGTATACCTTAACCAGTCTCTACATAATACTCCTAACAGGGTAGATTGTCAGAAGTGATCAAATTGTAAGTCTTAACCGACCCCTTCCATTCTGCAGATAGTGAAGCTTTGTGGGTTTCATCCCCACCATAGTTTTTACCTTCTAACAGGGGTTTTCTGCATTACCAAATCTTATTTCATGTGTCTATACATTTCATGAATGTTTTACATGCTTAGTAAGTTAATGATTTGATATAACATACACAAAGGTAGACTAGCATACATGGATGGTAATACAATTGATTACATAAAGTATTAAGGTTAAGTGATAAAAGTTTTGAGGGTACTGATTCACCCCTCCCCTCTTGGTACACCATTCCATTATTTCCAGCAATTGGTATCAGAGCTTCTAATGAAGCAATTGGAGGAGAACATGAGGACAATCAAGACTGCAAAGTCTAACTCATGTAAGTTTAGTTCACTTATAATGTGCATATTTTTCTATTTTCAAGAATCCTTCCCATCCATAGGAAATTTCAACTGGGATACTTCCCAACCAATGACCATACAAATGAGTGAATACATCAAGTCACTAGGTGATAAATTTGTATCATTTATGGATGAATACTTTACTGGTTTTAAGAAAAAGAATGAGGATTCCAGAACAATTAGTAGAAAAGTATAATACTAATATATGTTTTATGGTGGACACCGATTACACCTATATCAAGCCATATGTACCAAGGATAGCATGGTTGGCACCACTTGACTATGAGGTCAACATAGATCAAGCCACCAATGCCATTGAAGCATTGATAAATGAACCATTAGACAAGTCACAACCTAGGTTTGGAACCTATGAAGAAGCCAAGGAAAGAATAAAAATAGGCTTATTTGTGAAGAAGATTGACAGGAAGAAGGACAAAATGGTCAAGACACCAAAGAAGAAGTTGTCGGTAAATGATGAAGAGACTGAACAAAAGGATGACACCGACGGATAGTCACTCGTCGGTGAAGAAGAAAATTTGAGTGACTCTGAATCCACAGAGTCTGATGCACCACCACCACCACCAGTAAAGAAACCTAGGACTACTACTGCATCTAGGACCAGAAGTCAGAAAACAAAGGATGCAAGTCCTTCACTAATCAAGAAAGGACAAGTAAGGACATACAAAAGGAAGCCTCAAACAGGGAAAAAGGCACCAACAAAAAGAAGAAAGTTCCTCAGAACTAAGGAAGACATAGAGGACACTGAACATGATGAACAATCTGTTAAGAATAAGTTCCCTACCACCATTGATGAGGTATGTGCATCAATTATTATGTCAGGTTCAATAAATGACCCCAAGATTATAAAATGGCTAACTCTGGATCCCGAGGAATAGGATAAGTTAGAAGAGGCAATCATTACAACAATGTGTGTATTCAAATATGTACCAATACAATTTGAAGATAAGATTCCACAAGAACTTATGAATAGATTGTTAGCAAGGTGGACATATGCACTAAAGGAAGAGAAACAAATAAGGGAAAGAGCTCTAGTTTCAGTTACGCCACCTGAATATAAGATGGAAGAGATTGAAGAAATGATGAAGAAACATTCCAACAGGTTCTCACCAAAATTAAGAGCCTACAAAGTGCTACAGGGAAATCTAATTGAGCTTGACAGAAAAAGTGAGGATGAATGAAGAAAGATACTTGATATACCAAAAATGGATTCAAGCCCCGAGCCACAATTAGATCTTACCGACAAGCCACATAATGAATAAGATCAGGCTAAAATGAGCCCCAAACATATTATTATAACTGATGCGTGTGTAAATGAAGAAGCATTGAACACAACAGCTAACAATAATATGGACACTGCACATAAAACATGGCCCGATAATACTATCATTGATATTACCGAAGGAGATCCTGCAGATGAGGTACAGAAAGATGAAGATGTCATTGTTGTCCCAGACCAAACTGACAAATAGGTTACAACTACAGATGCTGCATAGGTGAAAATACTGGGCCAAATGTCATTGTCAATACAAGCTATTAACATAATCTCACAAAAGGAAAACTCACCCAAGCCTGATGCAAGCATACCCGAAGATAAGGGTGATGATGAATAGAAAGATACAACTGATGAACATAAGGTAGTAGATGGAGAAACAAAAGAAATAGATGGAGAGAACAAAGACAAAGGTGAAGAAGAGAAGAAATATGATGCTACTCCTAAGGATACCGAAGGAGATGATGCAGATAAAATGAAGGTTGATGTGCAAACGTCCACTCCCAATTGACAGACAGATACCAAGCAGCAGGCAAAAGACTCAACACCACCAAACCCTTCATCGAGTACATCTGACCAAGCAAAGGATCTTGCTTTGGTGCTACATTCAGGTACTTCCCATACAATATCCAAGAAGAACAAGAACAAGAACAAGAACAAGAAAAACAAACTACAAGTTACGCTTGATGAAATAATAGAGATACCAAAATGTGATCCAACTACATTGGATTATGAATCTCTAATTGAGTATGGAGAAATATGTCAGCGAAAATCTATGAAAGAAAAGATTAGGAAGGAGCACAAGGAATCACAAGTGCTACAAATGACAAGGGACATATTAACACAGATTGTTCCTGACATAGATGTTGATCACAATGCCCCAATACTTGATCAACTTACCATTCTTACTAACACCATCCAATCAAAGAATGTGGATGCAAAAAAAGAAATTGAAGAACAAGCAGAGCAAAAGTACCAATATAAATTAATAGAGAAAATCAGCCAAGAAGTGGCAGAGAACAAGGTGAAGTTGTCTAAAAAAGTAAGTGAGTTAGAACCTATGATTTCAGAAGCAATAGCCTTAATTCAAAAGTTAAGCACTTTAGAGAAATTCACTAAGGAGAATAGTGAAAAGATTGCAAAACTATATGCAGATCTAAATTCTAGTGCTCAAAGTCTCTCGACAACAGACAATGCAATACAGTTGCATTATGCAAAGATAATGGAAGCTAAGAAGTTGAGACTTCAAATCCAAGAGGTAGAATCAAATTTTTGGGATGAGGTAACCGAGCTACATGCTCTACTCTTACCGAATCTGACACTACTGCAAAAACATATGACAATGGAAAGGCAATTGATAGCCACCCCGAAGATGTTTGTCACCGACAACATCTATGATATGCATGCCAGGATCACATTAGAGAAAATGGCACTTGAACACCTTCAAGGGAAATGGGAAAAGATGTTCGAGGACATGAACAACTCTCATTCCCACATTTTTGACAAGCTGTAAGTGATTACACATTTTCCCTTACTATCAAAAAAGGGGGGAAATGATATGTATAGGAGGAAATTGATAGGGTACAAAGGGGAAAATGATATGTATAAAGGAGATGATAAGTGTACATACATATACCGACATATATATAGGGGGAGTCATAAATGACAAAGTAAATACATGGTGTACATTACTAAACATTTTAGTATTTGCACATATCAGATTTTGATACTAATGTCAAAGGGGGAGATTGAAGACATATTTTTTCCATTAGTATGAAAGGAAAAATAGTTTTGAAACCATCGATAACACCAACACCAAACGTCAGAGTTTAGAGAAACCCAACATACAAGTTCCAAGAAAACCTGATGACACAGTGCAACCCGAAAATGTTACAATGGAACCCGACAAAGAAAACTCGACAGAGGAACCCGACAAGTAGAGTACAGTACAAACTAACAAAATAGATGATAGAGGAACTTGATAGACCAAAGAGCATCCCGAGCACTAGTCTACCGAGAGATAGTTAGAACCTAGAGAAATGTGGATCTAACTTCCACTTCAGATAAAACACTTGTGTTTTATATTTAGCTTTTCTATTAGCTTTAAATCCATTTCTTTAGGGACAAGCAATGTAATTATAATTATTTTAATCATTCTAACTTATTAAAAACATGCAAACTAGGAGATCAAGGTCAAGTTGTATACCTTCAATCATAGAGTTATCTTTGTAATACGTGAAACTCATTTAGGTCAAATCATTGTATAAATAGATATGTAATCTATCAAAACACATGTGTGTGATGATGATTTTAGCTAAGGAGCACATCTATGGATCAGAATGAGAGTTTCAAGCAGAAGAAAAACAAAAGATGAATTAGGTTATCAAGAACCAGATTCAAGGCTACCAAGCAATAGAGGTATTGATCAATCATAATAGGTGATACATTATACATGTAATATTTAATAGATCTGTAATCAACAATTGTAGATTGCACATACTTGGGTTATTGAATATTTTTTACTACATTCTAGCAAGTGTAGCAAATAGAAGAAATCCTTGTGAAAGGTGGATTTAACAATCCTTTGTAAATCTCTTAACCGAGTGCACAGTAAACAGTGTTGCTAAATCTCTTAATAGAGTAGACCTTAACCAGTCTCTACATAATACTCCTAACAGGGTAGATCATCAGAAGTGATCAAATTGTAAGCCTTAACTAGCCCCTTGCATTCTGCAGATAGTGAAGCTTTGTGGGTTTCATCCCCACCACAATTTTTACCTTCTAACAGGGGTTTTCTGCATTACCAAATCTCGTGTCATGTGTCTATACATTTCATGAATGTTTCTATGAATGTTTTACATTCTTAGTAATTTAATGATTTGACATAACGTATACAAAGGTATAATAGCATACATGGATGGTAATACAATTGATTACATAAAGGATTAAGGTTAAGTGATAAAAAATTTGAGGGTACTGGTTCACCCCTCCCCTCTCAATACACCATTCCATTATTTCCAATAGTAGAGGGTGAAATTATAGATACATTCATAAACATTTTCATGACAAGTGAAAGTGAAGAGGTATCTTCTTATAAAATAATGAGTGATGATGCACGTTATTCTTTGAATTCCAATCATGATGAAACCGAAATAGAGGAGATATAAGAGGTTCAAAAGGATGATCAAAGGGTTTTCCTAGGGTCTGCAACACTCATACATGGCCAACAATGTGTAATGAGGGACTTACCAATCGACAAACAAGATGACTCTTTGTCTCTATCATCAGATGAGGTAGATAAAGTTCTTGATCTGGCATCATGTTTGAGTAAAGAAATGTCCAATTATGGGTATTTCATGCATATCTCAGACCTTGTAGTGGCTAGTTCATGTAGAGTTCATCCATTTGATCTACATCTAGAAGTAAGTTGACCTGACTTCATGCTAGCTTGGGAGATTGCTTTAGAAGGTAAGGGAAATTTTGATCATGTTTCTTTAAGGCTTGAGGGAGAGAATGATTTGATTGATGATACTAATGATTCTTACAATTAAAAGGACATGTGTATGGTTGAATATGTTAGTCCTAATGAAGTCAAATATGATGATTTATTATTTAGGACTAATGATGATTATAGAAAGGATCACACTCTTGATGCTTTGCCTTTTGAATTTTGTTGTAATGATAAGTATCATACATCACCAATGCCTATGTTTTCTTATGGTGTGCATGTACTTAATGAGGATGGAGTGTTGTACCCTGAGTTAAGACCTCAAGAAGAAGAAATCAGGTTGTGTGAGTATACTCCCATGGTTGGGAACTCACTAAATCAGGTGACATCTTTCCATTATCCCTTATAGTTTGATAATTTCTAATTTAAATATGATGTCAAGGGTAAAAAAAATTGTTTATGTATTAACCATGATCATGGAGAGTTGCCACAACTTCTAATTTTGTATAATTTGTACCCAGAATTTGAACTAAACTTGTCAAAATTTTATTTTTCTGAGTACAAAGATGAGTTTGCATTCCTTAGAACTATAAAGGACGTGTTATTACTACTGCACGGAGAGGAAAGTCAATTAACCAAATACTCATATGCTTTTTGTTCTAAGTCTTTTGTATATAATTTATCTTTAGTTTTGAATAAGTAGGTGTTAGTATTTTCTTTGGGTTTTAGTAGTTAGTTTTGTTTCTTGTTTCCTTTTGTCAGCGTGTCTTTCTTTGTTCCTTTTTGCTTGGTTGTTTTTCTTCCTTTTGTTTTTCATCCTTTGGGTAAGTGTATTTTTTCAAGGTTGTTCCTGACAAGTGGTCCATCCCAACTAGTCCTCGATGAGAAGCAGAGGTATTTCTTAGTCAAAATTTCTAAAGAGATGTATCTTGCAAGAAGTTGTACATGAGGATCAGAAATGGTGATACCCTTTTCTGGAAACCAAGGTGATGTTCAAGGTTGATAATTATAAATCACAATATATACATTAAAATATGATATTGGAAATGTTGGATTATTTGGCGGTTGTTAGTTAGAGCTAGCACCAGCATGTTGATGCGGGTACCCACCAGTCCCAGAACCCTTCTCCATCAACAGCCTAACTAAACAAAAGAGTAAGGAAAGAGAGGACAAAAGGGAGAATAAAGTGAAAGAAAAATGAATCATTCAAAGAAATGGTCGATACGGTGATCAAAATCTTATACCAAGGTAGCACATTCTAAGCATCGCCTAGGTTTATCAAAAGCAATAAAATGAAGGCATTCAAGAAGTAGCATACTCAAAGCACAAGTGGCCCGAATCGGTCACGAGTCAAGAAAGAAGAAATAATTCCAAAGAGAGAATCCTCCAAATATCTCTGCTTTAAATATTTTTAGAAGACAGAGAAGGATGACTCTAGAAATCTCTATCAGGGCTACGGACGCCTGACTGGCAGTAGAGAAAGGTTAGATTGGGACTTGGGGGAAACTTTGTCGGGGCTATGGATGCCTGACTGGCAATAGAGCTCTTCCTGGGAAGTCCTTGTCAACATTGTGAAGGTTGGTTTTGGCTAATATTCATTTAAGTTATCTTCGTCAAAATGTCAAAGGAATGAACACACAAGTGCACACATAGGAAGAAACAACATAAGACTTCAATTTTGAGAGTGGGCGAAAGAATATTTCCATGAGGGGTACTTGGGTTTGGTTTATTGCAAAATGATTTTCTAGAAGTTGTTTGCCGATAAAGTGCCTCGATCATTTCTCCTTTTATCTGGGCTATTTTTTGTGGGTTACAACACACGCCCCATTTTGGCCACTTAGCCTACAAGGGACCCCTTTTTTGTATATAATGTTTTTTAGTTTTGGTAGTTTTTCTGGTTTGAATTTGTAATTTGGATTGTCGTAAGAGTGGTGGCTTAGAGTAGTTTCTTGTTTTCAATAACATGCTGCTAAAAAATGCATTTGCATACAGGATACAAAGATGTCAAATCCTGAACCAATGAAAAGAATGTCAGAAAAGACAACAACTCTACCAATGAAGTACCATTTCAAAGGATACCACACCCCAACTAAGGTGGGAAATTTGCATGGTGAGATCACCAACACAGACATAGTTCATGACTCTATTCCATAGGAAACATCATTCAAACACCTCAAAGGAATGATTGTTGCATGTGAACACAGACAAAGATTTACAACAAATGTTCCAATTTAGAGAAAATATGAAGAAAATCATGAATAGCATTGGAGAAGTTCGTAAGTTTGAAGCATGTCTTTCCAGGTTTAGGGAGAGGCGACAAGGAGAGCTAAATTTATGAAGTTGCTCAGTTCAGATGAAGTCCAAGAAGTTGCAAAGAGATTTTGCAAAAACTCACCCCACGATCCTCCAAAAAAAATTCATTTTGGACTTACCCTTTTTTCATTCATGAGATTTTTGAAGTTTCAGAGATTTCCACAACCCCAAAACCCCCAAATTCTCAAAAACCCTAAAATCCTGAATTCCCAAATTCCCGAAAACCCCAAAATCCCAAATTCCTAAAATCCTCTGAAAACCCCAAAATCTTGAATTCCCAAACTCCCAAAAACCCTGAAACCCCAAAATCCTAAAATCCTGAAAACCCCAAAATCCCAAATTCCCAAAAACCCTAAAATCCTGAAAACCCTGACTTCCTGAATTCCAAAAACACCAAATTCCCAAAAAAGTTCATTTCCTAACTTAGTCAAATTTTGCAAAATGAAATTTTCCACACAACCATTTTTCCAAGGGCTATTTTTTTGGCCTTTCGGCCTCTGAAAGGGCCAAAATTTTGGGGTCTCCAGTTTTGGTTTCAACACTTACTCAAATTTTCACTTGGCAAATTTTGGTGCAGAGGTCGGGGTTTGAATTTCTGGGTTTTTCCAGCGAGATCACTTTTTTGCATAAAATTTGAACTTCAGATCAGATGGATGCCTAACTGGAGTTCATTTTGGAAGGACTAAGGGTCCTCTATTAGTTCCCACCTTAAAGAGAATCACATAGCAAGATTCCAAGGGAGAACTTCAAGATCAAGAAGAAGACTCCATTTGCACATAAAGAAACTTTAGCTTCTCTCTCTCTCTCTCTTCTTTCTTGTAAAGTTTGATCCCTTTTGCATGGGCAAGTTTAGAAATAGTTTCCTTTAGCAAGGCTTTAGTTTTAGTTTATTTTCATTATTTTTAAAGTCTTTGATGCCCTAATTTTGACATTCAGAGTTTGCAGACTAGAACTCTATATATTGTAATCAAAAGTAATGTAATAAGGTTAGATTCTTGATGCAAGAAATATCTACAATTGGTGCTTCATTCATGGTGTGATATTTTATGCTATCTATGTGAAATTGATGAATGTGTGTATTCTTATTCATTCTTTTCAAAGAGCCAACTGTTTTATTATGTCTTGAATCTGTATTTCTTTAAATTGGATTTTGTTGTTGTTTATCTACCTTGTTGTGACGAATGTATAGGAAAGATCATCTTTGGGATCAATGATAAATATGTCTCGTGTGTGTACATCTTGGTGGCTTCACGATCTGATAAATTTTGAAAATCTTGCATGAGTGAATACGTTTTCTCTCCAAATGATTGCATCCATTGCATATACAATTGTGACGTGGTCTGATTTATATCTAATGGGTTTGTTCCAAATCTCTCCATCATTTAATTCACAAGGAAGGGTCAACAATGGTTTATGTCCATTAGGATTTCATTTTTGGCAATTTAATTCATTCTTATTACCCTACTCATTTAAATTTCTGTCATAAATTTGAAAGCAATCAAAATCGTCTTTAGTTTAAGCACAAATTTGCATCCTTAGTTAATCACAATCTTTGATAAATTGGAAAATTAAAATTAAAAAAAAGCACTAAAGTTGTTTTGCAATTTGACATCTTGAAAGTACCAACAAAGGCCTCCTCGTGAACATTCACATTTATCTTCAACTGAGTTACCAAGCAAGTTGTACCACGACCCAAGAGAACCTTGGGAATAACTTTGTTATTCTTTTAAGAGAGGAAATAAAATCTCAAGATCCTAGCAATTGACTTGTGTAAAAACAATGCTCAACACCTTTAGTATTTCTTCCTGATAAAATCTCAATTCTAGAGCTTCCAATAATCGTGCACATTTCATCCTTGAATTTTAAGTTGTAACCTTTATCAACTAGTTGTCCAACACTCAAAAGATTTTACCTCAAACCTTCAACATATAAAACATCATCAGTATTATTCTTACCATCAAGTGTAATAGAATCTCTACCTCTGATCATACAAGGAGTGTCATCACCAAATATGACAACACCATCGTCATACTTATCCAACTTCACAAATTTGTTTTTGTCTCTGGTCATGTGTTGTGAACAACCAGTGTTTATAACTCATTCATCCTTTTTATCTACATGTGAAACCAAGGATTTTTCCTCATTCAATAAATTAGTCTCTTCATCTTTGATAGCAATAAACACAATCTCGTCTTCACTCTTTTCTAATTTATCATTAGTTACACCTGCATCAACAACATAATAACACTTCTTCTAATATTTAGACATGAATTTATTAGGCCTATACTTAGATTCTTTATCTAGACATCTTGAAGAAATATGACCAATCTTATTGCATGAAAAATATTTTAAAGATAGCTTTCCTTGATACTTACCAAATCCCTCAGGTAGTCTCTTTGCAATTAGGGTTTCAAGCTCTTCAAGCTTTCTTTCTTATTCTTCAATTTATTCACATTCCTTGGCATATCTAGATACATACTTAGATGAACTTTCTCCAAGGTCATATCTTTTATTATCCTTATAAATAGTAGCTTTAAGTGTAGATTCAACTTTAGGAAGAGTATCTCCAAATTCTCTACTTTCAAAAGTAGATAACTTATCAATCAATGTATCTCTTGTTACTGGTGCCAAAGTTCTGATTTCTTCAATAGCGACAACTTTGTGATTATAAGAAAGAGGCAAGGATCTTAGGATCTTAGAAAAAAAATGATCTTCATCCAATATTCCATCAGTGCATCTGATTCCACAATTAAGTTTGTTTATCTTATGTACATAGGAAGTAATATTCTCATCTTTTCTCATCTTCAATGCTTCATATTTCCCTTTCATACTTCATAACTTCGCTTGCTAGACACATGCATCTCCTTCATGTAATGTCTCTAATTTTATCTAAATCTAATTTATAGTCGTCAATTCCATAACATTTGTCTATTCTACATCAAATAAGCACTCAACAAGGCTTCTTTTTCTCTCACATTGTATTCAGATTATTTCTTCTCATCAAGACTCATAGTAGAAAGATCAACAAGAGGAGTGTAAGACTTATTTGTGATATCCCAATACTCTTCACCAATACATCTCAAGTGTGAAATCATCTAGCCCTTCCATATAGAATAATTAGTTCATTTGAATCTCATACCTTCCTTCTTAAAGGCTGCTATTAGGATCTCCTCAAGCGGTCAAGCTTCAAAAAGAGGACTTAGCTCTAATACCAACTATTATAATTAAGGCAACACACACAACTGGGGGGAGGGGGTAAATCAGTTGTGACCCAAAAACTCCAAACCATTAACCAACTTATAAACTTAATCTAAGATCTGAATGATAAACATGAATGCAAGATCATAACACAATAATCAACACATAACACCAAGTTTTTTGAAGTGGAAACATGGTTAAGGGAAAAACCATGATGGGGACCAAACCCACAAGATGAATGTACTATGTTAAAAGCACTATACCTTGTTAGGAGTATTAAAAAGGGGAATGAAAATGCATTCATGCACACTGCCTAGAGCTCACTAATCAAAGACAACAAGGGCTTCAACCCCAAGAAGGATCACTACCTTACAATAATCTCTTATTACAATTCATAATGGACAATAGTTCATATCTCACAAAATTTCTAAAAGTATCTCTGAATATGCCAATATAGCTCCAATGAAGTGCATCAAATATCTGCCTCAATTACAGATTTAACTCATACCTCTTCGCATTCACTCTTACACACTTCTCCACCTTCACAATCACAAATGATTACATCTTTTATACATTACATCAACTTAATTTCGACTAGGTCATCCAGGGACATAATTATAAAATATTAATTCATTACAACTCAATACACAATGTGATCCATCAAATGTCATATAGGACATAACAATGATCAATAACAACATCCTCGAACATGCTCCATATCTATAAATCCCTCCAAGATCCTTTGCAACACGCTATGACACCAAGTCAACTAAGAAAAATAAGAACAATAGGCCACATGAAATTCACCAAATCTGATCACATAACCCAATGCAGTCCAGCAACACAAATAGGACATGATCTAGAAACATCAGAAAGAAACATGAAATACCACAACATCAATAGGAACAACCCTGTCTTAGAATTCATACTCATTTATGCACTGTTCATCAGGAACAATAATCATCAACTATTTCCATTGAAGAAAAATATCTTACCATCATCCAAATCATGAACTAATCAAGTTGAAGACACACATTGACCATGTCCTGAACTCACCACCAGGTTAGCAACCAGGAATATTGCATAATCAATCCACACTGATCTAATAACTGAAACATTATCTCTTCCTGAACAACCAAAATATCAGTCTCTTATAAATCCTTCATAGCTCACTCAAATCATCATGTGAACCTCTATAAGTTGACATAGATCAACTACAGACATCAATGAAACCATAAGTACGTTCGCAAAACCTGATATTTAATACAATACCCATACCAAACTAATCTTGTTACTGAAAATCTCAAGAACACATAGGAACATTGTTACCAAGAATATGAATATGTTGACATCAATGACAAAACATCAATGTCAACAGATATATGCACAATCTCCCAACAATATCTCAACAATATCCAACACTGATGTATTTGAATTATTTAATAAATGGAAAAATTTGGTTGAGAATCAGAGAAGAAACAATTTGAAGTATCTCAATTCAGATAATGGAGGTGAGTACTGCAGAAGAGAGTTTTGCATTTATTGTTCATACCATGGGATTCATAGACAAAATATAGTTCCTAGAACCCCAAAATAAAATAGTGTGTCAGAAAAGATGAACACAACTATCATGGAGTGTGCAAGGAGCATGAGATTTTATGCAGGATTGCCCTTATAATTTTGGGTAGATGTCGTAGATATTTTTGTTTACTTAACAAATAGAGGGCCTTCAAGTTCCTTAGATGGTTGTATTCAAGAGGACGCATAAGTAGGCAAAAAGGTAAACTAATCTTTTCTAAAAAAATTGGTTGTGAAGTATTTTTCCATATTGATATAGAAAACCGATCAAAGCTTGAGGAAAAATCTAAGAAGTGTACTTTCATTGGATATGGTGTTAATGATTTTGGTTATCGTTTATGGGATTTTGAGAATCACAAAATCATTAGGAGTATAAATGTCATATTTAATGAAAAGATCATGTACAGGGATTAAATACATGGAAAGAAGAAATAAGAGGAACACAGAGAAAACGTGGTGCTTGATAAATTCTCAATAAATGTGGTACCAATAGTGCTAGAAAATATTGAACACCCAGAACCACAACAGGTTCTTCAAACTCTAGTAAGAAGATCTTCTAGGATAAGTAGACCTCCTAAACAATACTCTCATTCATTATATTATGTATTATTGATTAATTCTTGTGAACTATTAAGTTATGCAAAAGAAATGCAGGTTGGAGCCAGAAAGAAGTGGGAGAAAGGAATGAAAGAGGAGATGGATTCCTTGATACAAAATCAAACTTGGGATTTAGTAGTTTTTCCCGAAGGTAAAAGAGAATTTCCTAACAAATGGGTTTATAGGTTAAAGGAAGAACATGGGGGAAAGAAAATATACAAGGTCATACCTATGGTAAAAGGTTTTGCACAGAAAAAATGTATTGATATTGATGAAATATTTTCTCATCTTGTTAAGATTGCTTCAATTCAAACTATTCTAAGTCTTGTGGCTACAGAAGATTTGCATCTAGAACAATTAGATGTTAAGGCAAATTTTCTCCATGGAGATACGGAGGAAGAAATTTATATTTAGAAACCACAAGGATATGAGGTAAAAGGTAAGGATAGCTTAGTGTGCAGGTTGAAGAAGAGCTTGTATGGGCTGAAACAAGCACCTCAATAATGGTATTTGAAATTTGATAGGTTTATGGATGAACATGGTTACAACAGATATCATTCTAATCATTATGTTTATTTTAAGAGATTGGATAATGGTAGCTTTATTATATTTTTATTATATGTTGATGATATGTTTGTTGTCGGGTCTAATATTCAGCATATAAATGATCTTAAATTGAAATTAGCACAATCATTTTCTACGAAGGATTTGGGTGCAATCCTTGGTATGAGAATAACTAGGGATAGGAAAAATCACACATTGACATTGTCTCAGATTGATTACATAGAAAAGATATTGAAAATATTTCAAATGCAAGATGAAAAATTAGTTAGTAGACCTTTGCCTAGTCATTTTAAATTGTCCAAAGAGATGAGCTCCAAGACACAAGAGGATATGGATTATATGTCTAAGGTTCTACACTCTTCTATAGTTGGCAGTTTGATGTATGCGATAGTGTGTGCAATGCCAGATATTGCACATGCAGTGGGAGTTGTGATTAGGTATATGAACAATCCTTGAAAAGAGCATTGGAATGTTGTAAAGTGGATTCTTAGGTATTTTAGAGGTACAAAAAATAAGTCCTTATGTTTTGGAGGCTCTCATTCTACTTTACAAGGATGTTTTGATTGATATTTAGTAGGGTATAATGATAGAAAGAGGAGCACTGTAGTGCATGTTTTTTATTGTAGGTGGCACAGGGGTTAGCTAGATTTCTAGATTACAAAAGGTTGTAGCACTTTCAACAAAAAAAGTGGAATATGTTATTGCTACAGAGGCTAGTAAGGAGATGATTGAGGTACAAAGGTTTATTGAGGAATTGGGAAAGACACAAGAGAATATTAGGTTGTATAGTGATAGTTAGAGTTTGATTCATATTGCAAAGAACTCAACCCTTCATTCTAAGACCAAACACATCCAGCTTTGATATCATTTCAAAAGCTCAGTTTAGAGGATGGATAGTTGAAGCTAGAAAAGATACGTACTAGAGAGAAAATTATAGATATGTTGGCTAGGGAATTAATTCAAGAGAAGCTGACTTCAGGTGCTTAGTTTCTATTGGTCTTCAAGATTGATTGTAGTGGAAATGAGAAACAGTTAAGTCTAGGTGCATTAATCTAATGGGAGCTACAGGGGTAGAGGTGTTGCTAAAGTATTTTATCATGTATATTAGGGGTATAAAACTTCAAAAAATTCACAAATAATCAATACCTCAATCCCACAAACAACCAATAGTGGGGTTTCCTTCATAAACCCTCATTCTTGATAGTAGCCTTTCAAACATGAATTTTTGGACATAACTTGTGGAGAAGACCTGATATATAGGAAATGAAACTTTTTCAAATATCCATTTGGGATTTATTCAACATATCTCAAAATAAAGGTAGGTTACTTTGTACTAAATGATTCAAAAATTAATCATCCTTCTGTCAATTAGGCCTAAAAGGGCTAATTTGGGACCTAGTGCTCTAGGGCATCACTACAAATAGGTCTCCAGAAATATTCCAACCACCTCCTAGTATTTACAAGGTTTTTAAACATCCAATGGAATTTTTCACTTTCCAATAATTCATTTCCAATCCCCTTTGTATAATTTGCTACTCCTTTCATGGTTTATTGGCCTAGTACATGAAGATATCAGACAAACAGTCATTCATAACTTTTTGAAAATAAAGAACTTAGGAAATAAACATGGTGACATTCTATATAAACATAATATAAAAATTTCCTTAAATTTGTATCAAGATCCAATGGTGGACAAGTGATTTATGTCATTTTTCCTGAAACTGGTAACCTGGGTAGAGTTCTAGGCAGCCTGCACTAAAATTGTCATAACTTTCTCCAAAATTTATGAAATTAAACCAAAGCAAAACCAAATGAAATTTAAATCATTTATATTTCTAACCATACCATGTATATTTCATAAAAATTCCATATAGATCCATACAAATCAAGAAAATAGCGAAGAAGCGTTCAGAAAATACAAGAAAATAGAATGTTATTGCTTCCAATCTTTAAAAAACATCAAATTCCCTTTTTTTTAACCATACAAGGCCTTTTTAATCCTTTTTCAACAAATTCTCAATAGTCACTAACTACCTTTCAAATTACAACCCATTCAATTTCCCACTTTGTGCAACAATAACCTTTCATATTCCACATTGTGCAATTTGACAACATTTGCAACATTGACATTTCTTTTTTGCAACTATAAACTTACACTAACCTAATGCCATAAATTAGACTCCAACACCCATGAAAGGGTCTTCTTAGACCTTATTACATGAAAAATTATAAAACAAAACAAAACATCAACTTTTACCACCTCAAAGACTCCATTGCGTAGTGGGTGCTCCTGCACCATACTCCTGGGGAAGAAAAGATTCAAGTTCCACTTGAATGGAGGGTAGAAACTGGAAAATCTATTCGAAATATCTTGCCTAATATATTTCAGTCTTTGCACATTGTCTTCTTTGGAATATTTCCAAGCTTGCTTCATCTTCACTTTAGATTTCTTGAACACTTGGCAAAGGTAGTTGAACCTGTCAACGTAATCTTATCCCCCATTTGAACTGCTACCTTCTAACTTATCCCTTTTTCCTTGATGGATGTCATGTATTTCAATAGTGTTGGAAATGAGTTGAGTAACTAAGAGGAGATGGGTGAATCAGTTACCACAAAAACAAATTCAAGTCCCTTAGATGTCTTAATCAAACTTATCACTCTGCTCGGTTAATAAAAGATATTCCATTATTTATTGGTTAACAAAGCAATCTTAAGATGTTTAAATGCGATTAAAGTGCAAAAACATAAAGCATAAAGAAAATAATAGGTACAAAGATGACGCCAAGATTTAACATGGAAACCCAATTTGGGAAAACCACCAATTACAACTAGTTAGTATTTTTCACTCTTCTGAAGTGAGCCCTGTTAGGAGCCAACCCTGTTAAAGGTTACAAAACACAGTGTTAGGTGTGACCCTGTCAGAGGATTTAATCACCGTGTTAGGAGTAGCCTTGTTAGAGGTCTTCAAACACTTCAATGTATAAATTCCACCTTGTGAGAGGATTTATGAAAGACTGTTAAGTCTAATCTGTTAAGAGATTTGGATCACTGCTACAATTGTTAGAGAGTAACAATGAGTTGACCTTATTGAAAGAAGCAATTGACTTTGCAGATTTAGATCTCTGTTCTGGTTTTAACTAGATCCTCACTGATCAAATATTCTTTTGCAACTTGGTTTGGATATTCTTTCCTTAATCAAAATTCCTTCTTACTTCGCCTTCACTCTTCATATCAAAACTCTACTTCATATGCAATCCAAACTTGACCTTGTATATATATGATAACCTTTGTCAATTCAGCTTGAATACCCTTCCAAATAAACAATAAAACTTAAATCTATCGGCTTCTATTAACCAATTAAACAAAAAGTGTAAACTGTTGTATGTTGGCTAACACTAAATGTATAACTCGGTTAACATTGTAATCCTTCGATGCCTGACCATTACTTGGTTGAAACTAAAAAAATTGTATTGCCCAAGTGAGCTCGGTTAATATTGCAAATCACTTGGCTGATACTAGAGTCTTCTTCAGTGCTCAAGAGAGCTTGAAATACACTGACTATGATGGGTTAGGTTTAGACATTTGTGTAACATCAATACATTTGAGTAACATCAATGACAATACACAATTGAACAATCGTATTCAAAAATCTCCCTCTTTGGCATTGATGGAAATATATGTCATTATACAAATAGTTTTAGAGCACAAGAATAAAATTTATAATTTCCTTAGTTTCATTTTGATTCTCATCTAGAAAACTCCCTCTATCTTCACTGATATACAAATTTCTCTCTCTTACATCAATCTTTGTCTCTGATAAAATTTCTTCCTCTGATATACTGATTTCTTTGGCATGACATCAATAATATCTCCCTCTTTGACATCCAATGCCAAAGACTCCATCCAATGAAGTTGTAATGTACCTGATGTACTGATTCATATGTAATAAGCTCTGACAATCTGCATCAACTTGTTAGATCTTCATTGCAGCTCGGTTGATGCATCACTAATATATGCTTTAGTGAGCCTCAGTTAGGGGAATCACCCCTGTCTTTCCTCTAAGATACAAGAATGTATCCTTAGGTAAAGATTTTGTGAATATGTCAGCAATTTGTTCTTTAGTATTCACATATTCCAACCTTACTTCCTTGTTCTAAACCAATTCTCTCAAGAAATGACACTTTATTGCAATATTCTTAGTCTTAGTATGCATCACAGGGCTCTTTAGAATGTTAATAAAACTAGTGTTGTCACAGTAGATAACAAATGGATCTTTAATTTCCTCCTTCATACCTGACAACAGTTTTTTAAACCATATGATATTTGGACAATTCACTGTTGCAGCAACATACTCTACCTCTGTTGTAGACTAAGAAATGCAATTCTATTTCTTGATAGTCCAAGAGACTAACCTCTTTCCAAGAAAGAACACTCCACCACTGTTGCTCTTTCTGTCATCAACACTTCTTGCCCAATCAACATCAGTAAAATTCTTCAAATCAAAGTTTCCTCCTTTCTTATACCATAATCCATAATCTTCAGTGCCCTTAAGACATCTCAGAATCCTTTTGATTACCATCAAATGATTCTCTCTAGGATTAGCTAAAAACCTTGCAACAATACCAACTGTTAATGCAATAGCAGGCCTAGTGTGAACAACATATTTAAGTTTACCAATCATAGATCTGTAGGTAGTTAGACTTACCTCCTTTGAATCATCATCCTTAGACAACTTATGTCCATTAGACATAGGTGTCCCAACTGATATGGAGTCTTCCATTCCAAATTTCTTCAGTATCTCTTTGATGCATTTAGACTGAGTAATGTAGATATCATCCTTCATCTGATGAACTTGTAACCCAACAAAGAATTTTATTTCTCCAAACATAGACATCTCAAATTCCTTACTCATTGCTTCAGAGAATGCTTTGCATAAATAATCATGTCCAATGAATAGTATATCATCAACAAAAATCTCTACTAATAGTATATTGTTCTGAGGTCCTTCTTTGATGTACAAGCTACTATTGTCATTAGTTCTCTGAAATCCAATACTTACCAGGTAACCATGCAGTCTTTCATACCAAGCTCTAGGAGCTTGCTTCAGTCTGTACAAAGCTTTGTGCAATTTGAAAACCATATTATTTTTGTTAGGATCAAAAAAACCTTCAGGTTGCTCAATATAAACTTCTTCTTTCAGAATTCCATTCAAGAATGCATATTTTACATCCATTTAGTATACCTTGAATCCTTTATCTGTTCCATATGCTAGAAGAGTTCAGACTCCTTCAAGTCTTGCAGTAGGAGCAAAAGTTTCTCCATAATCAATACATTCTTCTTGAGCATATCCTTTACACACTAATCTTGCCTTGTTTCTATAAACTTCACCTATTTCATTCAACTTGTTTCTAAACACCCACTTAGTACCAATCACATTCTTGTCTTTTGGTTTAGGCATAAGAGTCTCGGTCTTGTTCTTTTCTATCTTCTCAATCTCTTCATTCATGGATTCTATCCAACTTTCATCATTCAAGGCGTCTTTAATGGATCTAGGTTCAATTTCACTAAGAAAATATGTACCTTTAAGTTTTTTCCTTGTCATTATACCTTCTATCTGATCTCCAATTATTTTAGGTGCATGATGTCATCTGACATATTTGGAAAGTACAGGTTCCTTCTTCTTTGATTATGGGATTGCTTCACTTGGTTCAGCATTCTCAAACATTTTGTTCTGCTCTTCTGACTAAGACTCGGTTGCCTCTATCTGAGACTCGATAGCCTCTGTCTGAGACTCGATTTCCTCTGTCTGAGACTCGGTTTCCTCTATCTGTGACTTGGTTGCAAATGTTAGCATATCGGGTTGCACAGGTTGTAACAAAGCTTGTGTTGATGAATTCAGTGGTTGGCATGGTTGTTTTCCAATCACCATTGCTTGTGTCTTAGGTATAGTATCAGGTTCATAATACATAAAGTTCATGTAGTCCTTAGGCTCTTTACTTCTTTGTTCTTGACTTCTCTCTGCAAACTCATAAATCTTTACATGTACACTTTCTATGAATTTATGAGTAGCAAGATTCAAACATTTATATGCTTTGGTTTTACAGGAGTAGCCTAGGAATATGCCTTCGTCACCTTTTACATCAAATTTTCCATTTCTTTCTTCCTTCAAGATGTAACATTTACTTCCAAATACTTTGAAATAATGAACATTGGGTTTATAGACATAACATAATTCAAAGGGTGTCTGATTAGTACCTTTCTTCAGTTGAACTTTGTTCAAGGTGTGAACTGCAGTGCTGATAGCTTCCTTCCAGTATTTGGTTGCAACATTCTTTTCAATCATCAAGGTCCTTGCACAATCCATAATAGATCTGTTTCTTCTTTTTGCTATTCCATTTTTTTATGGTGTACCAAGGTAAGATACTTGTCTCTTGATTCCTCTTTCATTACAGAGTTCGTTGAACTCATTAGAAATGAATTCACCTCCTCTATCAGATCTTAGGCACTTTAGTTTATTGCTTCCAATCAAGAAAATAAAATAACAAAGAAGCATTCATAAAATGAAGGAAAATATAATTTTATTGCTTCCAATCTTTACAAATCATCAACCCCCCTTTTTTTGACCATAAAATGAATTTATAAACCTTTTTCAACATATCCTCAATAGTCATTAACTACCTTTCCTATTACAATCGTTCAATTTCCCACTTTGTGCAACATTGACCCTTCACATTCCACATTGTGCAATTTGACAACATTTGCGACATTGACATTTTTTATTTTGCAACTTGACACTTCCACTCACCTAATGCAATAATTAGAATCGAACACCCATGAAAGGGTCTTATTAGATCTTATTACGTGAAAAGCACTAAAACAAAACAAAACATCAACTTTGATCACCTTGAAGACTTCATTTCTCAGTGGGTGCTCCTGCACCATCAGTCTCCAAGTGGGAGATTATTTTTGGGTGTGGAACTTGATCAATCTCCAAGTGGGAGATTGTAGTATGTGGCGACTAATCAGGAAATTATTGCACACTCTTCATGTATTCTCATTGTGGTCCAAGTTTGGGTAGGGGTTCGGGGGCATCCCCGGAGAAATTTTTTTGTTTAGCTCGTCACGAATTTTTGGTTAACTTGTCAAGAATTTTTAGGTTAATTTAATTAATTGAGCTTTGAAAATTGACATTGGTAAATTGTCTAAAATACCTATAAATAAGGGGCAGTATAATGTGAAATCATCATATTGTAATTTTCTTTTCGTTGGATAATCAAATAAGTGGACAACTGTTTCTCTAGTGGATGTAGCCCAAATTGGGTGAACCACATTAAATATTTGTGTTATTTATTTTTCTGTCTTCTCTGTTTTTTCATTATCTTAATATTATTTATTTCTCATATCTCCCTAAACCCTAACACAATCAACATCAATGATTTTATGGGGTATCATTATTTTTATATGTGCTCTAGATCTTCCACTAACCTCTGCAATATCTTAAGGGGTGAAGAGATTCTTATAAAATATGTAAAAATGTCTTTTAATCGACTCATCATGATCAATAACTATCTATCCATTAGCACTAATAGATTCTAACTTCTCTCTCAAATGTTTTTTCCTTAAGGAATCTAAAGAAAATATCGGTTCCTTTATCCCCATTGTTGATCCAATTAATTCTAGACCTAATCCTTAACCCTTGGATTTTAATCTATTGTAACTTTATAAGATCTTTTTTTGCCTTATCTAGATTCAATCTAAGTTGAAAAATTCTCTGGGTCCTCTTGAATGACTTGCTCGGCCTTAAGAAGTTGCTCTTGCAAGATGTTCTCCTTTCTCCTTCTATCTATAATATAACTTTTGTTAGAGTAAAAAGGTATTTGTATTCTCACTTATTAATTAAATCATTATTGATTTAATTATTCAGTCACCTTTTTATCTCTAGAACTTACTTAAGATAAAGTTTAGGCATGTAATAATTATTATTTTTATTAATTATTCATGCAACTTAGGTTTCTCCACCTTCTTGTGTTTGATCTCCTTTATAAGAATTGATCTCTTTGTAATTATTATTCCCTCTCTTAAAGAATATCTCATCTTTCAGATCATTCTGAGTTTTGTCTCCAATCTTTGCTTTAGTAACAGGTTATTTTGCATATAGTGGATCTTGGTGGTTGAATTCTTTGAATTATAACATGGTATCAGAGCCTTATTGTTGCAGCTCGTTCCTAAGTTTTTGAAGGTTTTTGGAGCTCCGATGGTTTCAAGCTTTTTTAGTGTTTTTTGTGTGGATCTAGGGGAAATTTTTTCAGAGCACTTTGAGCACAAACTGACCTCACGGTTGCACTTGAAAGGCCCAAAAACCATTATTTCCATATAAGACACATCCAATTTGGACATTATTGACTTTTGAGGTAAAAAAAAATTGCCTATACAGCCTTGGCATGCAAATTGAGAAATTTTTTTTTTTTTTTTAAAAAAAAATCATTTTTTTTTAAATTTTTGGTGAAATTTTTTTACACCGCCAGTTCTAGCATGGTGGGACAAGAAATGTCACCTAGCGGCCACCGGCCCACTGCCAAGCAGTCACCAAGCCACCGTCGGTCGTGGCTTCACCATCGTCAACACTGGAAGCTACATCGAGCGGCTTCACCACCACCAACCGCCTTGCCCTCACAGCCAACGAAACCGATAGTGGCTTGGCCGCAGCGTCTTAACCGCCAAATGGAGCCATCCCTGAGGGGCCTCCTACATGCCCATGCGTCCAAGCACTGGGCTATTTTAAGCCCTGGGGGCTTAAATTTGTTTCAAAGCCTTTTTCAACCTATAGGTGGTTTTTTGGCTCTAACTGGGGCAAACAAAGGTCATTTTTTGACTTCCTTATATCATCGAAAAACTCTTTCTAAGCCAGACATTTTGATAGAGATTTGATTTTTTGATATTTTTGTTTCACTAACCTTTTGATAGTCAAAGAGAGGACTCTTTTTCAGAGCTTCCAGGCCTCTACAATGTGCATATGAACTCCATTTTTTGCTCACGAATAGGCGTCAGAAAGCTCTTTTCAGATCTGAGATTTTTTTTTTTGCAAAAATTGATCAGGTATTTTACCTATTTATTATGAAGCTTTTATTGCACTGTCTCTTCTTCTACTTCACAGTTGTACTGGGGTTTGGTTTCTCTCTTTGTGGGGGGGGTTCTCACTTTTTGTCATTTATCTTAGAAATAGAACACTCAAAAACAAAAACAACAAACCCTTTTGCATCTTCTGTCTAGTTCTAAAAGATAACTAATAAAAATTAAAGTAGTGCAACAATGACAGAGACAACATCAGTAGATCTTCTCACTCCACATAATTTCCATGTGTAGAAATCTCATATGAATAGACTATGGGTGCTATTTCTGTGCATGTTTCAAAAAGTTTACTCTTTCACCTTAATAGTTGTGATAATCCTCTTGATATGTGGGAGAAGTTTCAGACTCTCTTTTGCACAGTCAATGAGTTCAGGGAACTTCAGATTGAGTCAAAGCTGATAGTTTTGGGTCCTAAGTCATTTCCTTCCATTCAGGATTTCTTGATGAAATTCAAATCTATCAGATCTATCTTATAGGTTTGTAGAAAGAATAAGACAAATATGGAATGCATTTACCTAATTCTCTCTAAGCTTCGTGGTCCATTTCAGATATTTTCTTCTACCTTCCATTCTACCATGGATGCTTTGGGTCCAATATTTACCATGCCTAATTTTTATGTGTTTTGTGATCGTTTGACTCATGAGAAGGAAAATTTAACTCATCTTGATTCTCTCACAAGATACAATAACCAAGCATTGGTTGCCCAAACATCTAAGGAGAAATAAAAGATGAAATCGAAGCCCAAGAAAGATTCAACAGGCAATGAGAGTTCCTCCAAGCCACCTCCTAAATCTGATTCTAATTCACATTCCCATCCCAAGCAAGGGAAATCTTCCTCTTAGACTACGAAGTCCACTGGTGATCCTTGTTGTTTTTTTGGCAAGGGAGGACATCCAGTTTCCATGTTTTGGAAATGGTTAGACGCTTTAGAGGCAACTATGCACTAGAGTCATATCACCTCACCTCAGCCATCTTCCTCTTCCATGGGGAAAGGACATTGTCTTTCTGCATGAGCTTTGTCTTCTGGCATCACTTGGATTATTGATTCAGGTGCTTCTCACCATGTGTCTCACTCTCAGCAGCTAGTCATCGCACTTTCCCATAGTGATACTTCACATATTGCCATTGGTGACTCTGCACATCTTGAAATTATAGCCTCTGGTACTATCTCATTCTCTAGAGGTTGTCTACAAGATGTACTTCTTGTTCCTGAAATTTTGACAAACCTCCTTTCAATTTTTTAGATTTTCCATTCTGGCTCTGGGAAGACAGTTGAGTTCTCACTGCATGATGTGGTTATTGGAGACTTCCATGATCTTGATATGATTGTGGCTCCTGATAGTTTATATCCTTAGTCTCACTTATATAGATTTGATGGCTTTGAGAGTTCAGATTCTTCTAGGGTCTCTCTTGTGGCACATGTAAATACAGTGAGCAGACTTTGGCATGAGCATTTTGGCCATGTCAATTACAGGTACTTAAAACAGATGAGTACACAAGCACTTATAAGTGGGCTTCCTCTGATTAAATGTACTGATGGTGTATGTCATTGTTGTGCTCTTGGAAAACATCACAAAAATCCTTTTCCTACAACTCACTCTGCTCATGCTAAGGCACCCTTGGTTCTAGTACACAGTAATGTCATGTCATTTCTGACTCCTTCATTTTCAGGGGCTCACTATGTGCTTACTTTCATTGATGACTTCTCTAGGCGTACTTGGGTATATTTGCTCAAGTACAAATCTGATGTCTTTTATACCTTTCATGTTTTCAAGACATTTGGGGAGAAGCAATCTAGTCTTTCTATCAGGAGGATACACATCAAAATGGGGGTAGTATGTGAATCAGGCTTTAAGGGATTTTTGCACTGAGCATGGTTTACAACATTAGTTGACAATTCCACACACCCCTCAGCAGAATGGAATTGCTGAGAGAAAGAATAGAACTTTACAGGAGATGGCTAATTGTATGCTTTAGTCATGTGCTATGCAACCTTATTTTTGGGATGAGGCAATCAATTATGCCAACTGTATTCACAATTGGATGCCTCATAAGACATTATGACATATGACTCCTGAGGAGGCTTGGTCTCTGACCAAGTCGGATATCTCCACATTCTGAGTTTTTGGTAGCGAGGCTTGGGCATTTATTCCAGATGCTCAAAGGAAATCCATGGAGAGTAAGAGACAACCACTCATATTTGTTGGCTACTATGGGGATGGAAAGGTGTACAAGTTGTTTGATCCTAATTCCAGAGAGGTCTTGTTTCAATGGGATGTCCAGTTTGATGAGCGCTATCCTCTAATGGATTCTCCATCACTAGCTTCTCCCTCACTATCTACTCCTCCATCTTCATCTCTTGAGGATTCATTTTCTCTTGATGATGATGATGATCCACCATCTCCATCACCGCCAGCTAATATAGTTATGCCCTAGTGGGCCCATTTTATAGTTGATGCAACAAGTTCTTTGGCAGGTGGTCCTACAGATAGACTTTATACTCGAGCTCAGACATCTGGTTCTAGTCTTCTGAGTCATTCCATTTAGGATGAACCTCAGAAGTTTTCAGAGGCGATATGTCACATAGATTGGGATAGGGCTATGGATGAGGAGTATTCTTCTTTAATGAAGAATCATACTTGGGATTTGAGTTCTCTTTTGAAAGGGAGAAAGTTGATTTAGTGTTGATGGTTGTACCGTACCAAGTATGTTGTTGATGGTTCTATAGACAAGTATAAGGCTCGTCTTGTTGTAAATGGGTTTTCTCAAGTGAAGGGTATTTATTACTCTGAGACCTTTTCTCCTGTTTCCAAGATGAATTCTATTCGCCTTGTACATTCACTTGCATCTTCACAAGGATGGAAAATGTTTCAGATGGATGTGAAGAGTACCTTATTGCATGGAGACCTCCCGGAGGAGATCTATATGGAGAAACCCTCAGTTTTTGTGCAAGACTCTTCCTTAGTTTGTAGAATTAGATGTTCATTATATGGTCTCAAACAAGCCCCTTGGGCTTGGTATGATAAGATAGATCATTTCTTTCTTTTTACACACTATACACGTTTTCATTTTGACCGCACATTGTATCTTTAGCGTCAGGGGATCAATTTTGTTATACTTGTGCTCTATATTGATGATCTTCTCATCACAGGTAGCTCATCCTCCATGATTCAAGATATAAAATGAGCATTGATGGAGCAGTTTGAGATGACTGATCTCCATCTTCTGCATTATTTTTTGGGCTTACAGATTATTCAGTCTTTCGATGGGATTTCACTCCTTCAGCAAAAGTATGCTATTGATATGCTTCACAGATTTGATATGCTTGCTTGCAAGCCTATGCCTATATTGTTTTAGTCAATTCTTGTGTTGTCTTCCACTTTTCCTACACCTTAAGTGGACCCCACTTTGTACAGACAGTTGAATGACAACTTGTTGTATTTGACACACACTTGTCCTAATCTTTCCTTTGTGGTTGGACTCGTCTCTAGGTTCTCCGATGATCCTCATGAGAGCCATTGGAAAGATGTCGAATGCATTTTGCTATATCTTTGAGGCACTACACATTATGGAATTCGCTACACATTAGGTTTCCCACACATCATTGGATTTATTGACTCAGACTAGGATGGTGATGATAATGATTAGAGGTCTACTTCTGGCTTTGTTTTTTTGCCTTGGTTCTAGTCCTATCACATGGTCTTACAAGAATCAGATTGCTACTGCATTATCATTTACAGAGGCTGACTACCGAGAAATGGTGTTAGTGAGTCAGGAGATTTTATGGATTCGACAATCTATGAATGAGTTTGGGTTTCCTCCTGATAGTCCCACTATTATTTGGTGTGACAATCAGAGTGCCATACACATTTCTCACAACCTAGTGGAGCATCAGTGCACCAAACACATTGAGATCCACATGCACTTCGTCATACAGTTGATTCAGGATGGTGCTCTCATATTGGAGTACATACCTACAGAGGAACAGGTTGCAAACATCTTCACTAAACCTTTGGCATCTCCGCACTATCTTCAGTTGCGTGCTCTGCTACAGGTGAAGGAAGTTGTCCTTGGGGGGTCTAAGCGAGGAGAGGCCTTCCTTCCTTCATGTTTTCTAAGCATGCTTTTTAAGCATGTTTTTTCCATCTCTTTTTGGAGTAGAGTTTTTCCCATGTGGTTTTCTCTATTTCTCCACTTTATAGAGATTTGGTTGTGATTGGGTACCTGATCAGGCCTTGTTGTCGGGACCCAAATTTACTTCTTTCGGTAGTTGTTTCTAGGTTTTTAGCTTCTCCCTAAGTTTATCTTAAGGGGGGTGTTAGAGTAAAAAGGTATTTCTATTTTCACTTATTAATTAAATCATTGTTGATTTAATTATTAAGTTATTATGGATTTAATTATTCAGTCACCTTTTTATCTATAGTTTACTTGAGCTAGACTTTAGGCATGTAATAATTAATTCTTTTTTTAATTATTCATGCAATGTAGGTTTCTCCACTTTCTAGTGTTCGATATCCTTTATAAGGATTGGTCTATTTATAATTATTATTCCCTCTATGAATGAATATTTCATCTTTCCTATCATTCTAAGTTTTGTCTCCAATCTTTGCTTTTGTAACAGGTTATTTTGCATATAGTGGATCTTGGTGGTTGAATTCTTCAAATTCTAACATTTTTGCCCAATGGTTTGAAACGGGGTTCTCCATCCACTTACATTGTGTTTTCATTCCTCGACTTTACTTTTATCATAGAGTGCTTAATTGTTTATTTCTCTCAAAGTGAAAAGTCTTCATCTCCTAAGAGGGGTTTATTTAAGATAAAGTTTTGCTATTTCACATTCATGTCTTCATTATAAATAATTAGTGCAATGGTAGTTCTAATAGGGTGGTGATCAGAAAGAGTACAGGGATAAACTTGTACCATCTCATTGACACCATTATAGCTAACAAACTTGAAAAATCTCTAACATAGAACCTGTCAAGTCTGCAATAAATTCTCTTCTCCTTCTTTTGGGAATTACACCAAGTAAACCAAAAAAAATTGCAATCATCTCTCTCTCACTCCTTAGGATCAAATAGGTTGAATTTGGATTTAAATATATGCTAAAAGTGTTTCTCATTGCCCTTGCATTCCATATGAACACCACCATATATGTCCCTTTTACTTTCAATCATATTAAAAACTCCCACCATAATCCAAGGGATATCAAGAAGGTTATATATATAGCTCCACAAGTTGCATCTCTCTCCATGGTCATTAGGAGCATAGATAGATCATATTCTAAATGTTTTGGAATCAATAGAAAAAATGCACCATATAACTCTATTGCAAGGGGATGCCCTATATTCAATGATAACTTGTGCCTATTTCCTGGTCATCAAAATGATAGCACCAGCCTTTCCCTCATCGTGTTTAGTGGTAAATTGGGAAAAGTATTTCTAAATAAGTCTTAAATTTGTCTCAAGCATGAATCCAGTATCCTTAACTTCTTAAAGAAGGACAAAATCCTTGCTATTATCTATGTTGAGAAATATCCTCACAATATGTTTTTTGTCTGGGGTCTCTAACCCCTAGACATTCCAAGATATGGTTCTAAACATAAGGAAAAATATTAATTTTGGTTGTCCTCACTAAGAGTCTTGAAATTTAGAAGCATTTAAGTATCTTGTTGCTAAACTATAATCTTTTAGAGGTTGGTTCACCAAGAATTAGAGTATTCTTCTTTCTCTTACTTTATTTGGGTTTGTCAACTCTACCTCTTCCATATGGGATCAAACTGTCCATTTTATTTCTAGTGATATAATATTTTTTTAATTTAATACTTTAACCTCTTTCTCATTGACATCCTTATTTGAATCATGATACTAAACCGTATTTGAGCTAGGTGTGCTATGCATTTTAGAACCAATTAGGAGAATGGGCTCCCTTAAGCACTCATTCTTAGTTGGAGTATAAGCATCATACGCTCTATTTCCATCAGGTCTAATAGATTAAAATCCTTGCATCTCATCACTGCCTACCTTATTCCCAAGATTCCCCTTAAGTTCTAGGGGATTGATAGTATTAGTGTCTCTAATATCCTTAGCATTGGGGGGATCAGATTGACAATCACTCTATCCATAGAAACTTCCTTATCTAAGCCATCCATCATAGGATAATCATACTTAGATAGTAGATTAGAGGGAGCTAGGGGAGATTTATGAATGGATTAAGGTAAATCTTGGTCCTCAACCATGTCCAAAACATTGAAGGCATTACCACTCTCAATCTTTGAGACTATGGTTATAACTATGGAACAAGAGGATCTCTCTTTGGGATTACAATCAATTTTGGAATGAAAATCCTCATTAGTGAAGTGAAAGGTCATTTTTGTCACAACTTGCATTAATTAATTCAGTATATCAATAGTCAAACTGGTTCTGTCCAAAGGCTATTTGCGATAAGGAATGGTACTAGTTTGGGGTTTTTCACTATAAATAGTGACTGGCTTGTAGATCATGCTCCACCAGGAGCTTCTAGGAGTTCTTCCTCTATCTAATGAGAATGACTAAGAGGGTTTCACACTTCTAATTCTTATTTTGACACTTTGAATAGACCTACTGATTAAGCATTAAGACATATTGATTGAGAAATACCAAATTGTGAAACATAATGAACATAGTTGACAAAGATTCCTTATGGAATTATAACTTGAAATTAAAACAATTAAACATTTAGTAGAAATGAACTATTTAAATTAAAGAATCAAACTATTCTAATTGTGGGTAATTCATCTATGCTAGAACTTATGTAATGAATATAATTACTCTTGCAAGAAATTAAAACTAAAATCCACATTCCACTCAGCAACTTCTATTTAACATGTTGACAACCAAATATTATTCTTCATTCTAAAAGAACAAACTAAACAAAACTGCATTAATACTACAAACTTGAAATGAAATTGATCTTAATCAACAACACATTAAATGATAAGATTAACTAGCTAAAAACAAATCCACATACAAAATTCAAATTGAACAATTCAAAAGATGAATTTGCATGAACATATAAATTGAATTACTTCAAATAAAATGCGTACAAGCTCACCTCCATTTATCAGAGTGGGCCTTTCTCTTCCTCTGGTGGGATCTTAATCAAAATCTTCAAATCAACTTGATATTTTCATAAACTGGGCCCCGTAAGGAAGTGAAACAGGGTTTCTGATTACAACTTGCAAAATACAATAACTCCTACAATGATTACATATTGACTAACATCTATTCTAACCAACTACAGGGATATATATGCATATCCTTTATTCAAATCTAAATCTATGGTGTTTACCGCTAACCAGGAAACATCTACAAAAGTTAAACATAATTGAAGGTTCGGTTTGAACAGCGGGGCAATTAATTACAAGTGGACTTCAGGAGCCACTATGTGTCAACAAGATTTTGACAAAAAAAAACATTTTCGTGAAAGCTGGAACTTCAAAGAGCTCTAGTTGTGTAACTGATTTGCGTGATCAACTCTTCACTAAGTTTCCAATCCTTGAACAGATCATCATTAATGCAACGAAGAACAAACATCATCAATACAAAAAGGATTCAAATTATGAGATAAGATTATATTAATGCCATAATATCCAGAAGATTTAATCATAAAAGATATTCATTCATTTTCACATATTCAAACCAAAAAGTTTGCATTCATCATGGTATATCAATTCTAATCATAAGTCCATAATTAAGCTAACATGTCAACAAAATAAGGTACATATAAGTATATAGATCATCACCATGCTAATTAATTAGCAAAATATGATAGGATTTTATAGTCTAAACTATGCACTATATACTTATATAGAGACATATAAGTATATGACCAAAAAAATCCTAATAAAGAAAACCTACTCAACCTAGGATTTCAATAGGTGTTCTGTAGAGACATAATTAATGCAATGGATAGTTACAAAGAGGGAAATTTTGTGGTTTTATTCAATTCAATTATCTACCAGTGCGTTGAAATGGAAGTAGAAGAGAAGAGATGCGGTTTTTTTCAGTTGGGTTTTGTACCAATGCCTTGAAATGCAAACATGGGAGAAAACAATGTGATTAGAACAGAGGCTTGGAAGAATATCGACGAATCAAAACAGAACAAGAAAATAAAAATTAAAACCTGGAAATTTGAGAAAATGCATGGATTGCTATAGAGGTTCCAGATTCATCTACTGCTATAGAGGCTTCAAATTCTCAAACTCTGTCCTATAGACACTGTTTCCAGTTTTAACAATGCTTTATTAAAACGAGGGCCAAACTTTGTGCGCCAAATCTCTGTTTGCTCGACATTTGCAAAAACTAAAGCCCTAACTATCAACAAACATGTGGAATTGAAAACTTTATCAAATAACTATCAACGGACATGTGGACGTTAAAACTTTATCAAATTTTATTTACCGAAAATTGGAATTGGAATTGGTTTTCCAATTCTAGGTTTTTAGATGGAAGATCCATATGCTCGTTTTTGGGTTAAAATTAGAACTTAGAAATTCCTATTGGGTTATATACAAATATGAAATTATGTAGATTGATCAATCATCCATTATTGGCTCTAGGATTTGTTGGGTTGTTTCCTTTCTTTTCCTTTCCTCTTTGCATGCTTTGAGACTTTTTCTATTTCAAAGACTGTTTTCTTTGCATGTTCTAGTTTTAGCATTTTTTTAGAATGTTTGTGTTTTTTAATATCTTCAGCTTAAGGAGAATGGTAAAATGATTTAAATAACAATAGAAGTTAATTTTTTTTGTATTTTTTAAATAAAATAAAATTTTATTTTACTATTAGAGGGAACAAACCTTTTTGTTTTAAATTAATTTTGTTCTCAAAATTAAAAATTTAAATAAAATATAAAGATTTTTTTTAATTAAATAAATAATTTTTTCCAAATTAGAATTTAGTTTAATTTTACAATATCAAATTGTTTATGGATAAAGTAGAATGTTTTTAATTAGATATGATTTTTTTTCAAATTAGAATAGTTTAATTTGACAATTATCTTTATGGATAAAATATAATGTTTTTTCCAAAATTAGAAAATTAAAATCTTTTATTTTAAGCCGATTAAAAAAAAACACATTATTTTTTAAGTGTTTCTCTATTTGATATTTCATATACTTCATTTTATCCAATTAACTAATCATTTTAAAGTTAGAATTTAGTTTAATTTAGAATCAACCTAATTAAGACATTGTTAATTCTAACCCCTTCCAATTTAAAAAGTAATATTAAGATATTTTTTATTGTAACTCTTATAATACTTAATATCACATAATATTAGGTCATCATTATTGTTACTATTAAATTTAATACTTAATAAATCTTAGATGATTTAGATTGTCATTATAATCAAATTAAATCCAATTGAAATCTTAAACCTAATTGACCACTAAAGAAGATAGAACAATTTAATAATGTCATGACATAAATAACTACATCATATATCATTTAATGTATAATAAATCTTAGATGATTTAGATTGTTATTGTAATCGTATTTATTCTATTTGAAATCTTAAACCTAATTGGCGAGTAAAGCGGATTGAAAAAACCCAATGTTTAATTAAATTGAACCTTACATGTAACACTAAACAATATTCAAGTGGAAAACCATAAATATGGTACTAAACAAAATTAAATTGTGATACTAAACCTAATTTAACACTAATCTTAAATCAAATTGAGCCTTAACCCTTATAAAACCCAAATTGATGAACTAACAAAAATGATGAGGCTTTGTTTTCTTCCTCATCAAATAAATATGACAACTTTTATTTCACTATAAACTATTGTTTTTCTATTTTTTTATGAATATTAAAGATTTCTTACATTTGATATCTCTCGACATTTTCTACATAAATTTTATTTATAAAATATTAGTATGCTAGTGCATAGTTCATTGAAATCTATCATTTCTCTATTAAATATTTATTGCAAAAAACACAATTATTTGCTAAATAGTATTTTTTTATCAGTAAAAGGACAAAGCAAGAAGTTTTATTTTATTAATAAATATTAAAATATAAACTTCGTTCGCTGCGGGCAATGGTAGGAAAGAACAAAGTTAAGAAAACCTCTGGTCTAGCCCGTGACTTATTAAGTCCAGATCATTCATTTACATATTCCCTTATCCCACTCTGGATATGCGGGTCATTAGTAAATGGGGATCAAAGATCCTTTTATACAGGTCCTGATTTTAAATTTACAAATACAATTCTTGCTACCTTCGGAGGCATGATAGACCATCTAGGCCAGTATTACATCTCATGAATAAGTGATACACAACTCACTTATCCCTTCCTATACTAAACATCCTCGCGAATCATCTTCAGCCTTCTACATATAATACATCATATTACAATTTTCATCACTTGTTTGTAACATATGAGTTTGTGACACATACTCACTTTTAAAGTGAATATAGTTGTTTCGTTGTTACAAAATAGTTCCTTGTTCACTTGTATGTATAGTATATACCAACCATTACCACCTATTTTTTAATCAAAAGCCTCTTCCATGATGGGTTAGACTCCTTGCGCTTCTTCCTGTACTTCCCTGTAGACAAAGAGCCTTCTTCTTCTATTTCTAGATTAGCTTAATATTCCAATAGATCATATCCACACATAACCTATTGGAGTCCATAATATACTTTTAATGAATAAAGCTTAGGCCTACCTCAAATACCGGTTATTATTAGACTTATGTAGCTTATCACATAAACTATCTTTCAATGAATGCTCAACAAAATACATTCAATACCATCTTCAACATACGAATATAAACCACATAAGCTATCATAGCAAAAATATGAATTGATTCCATTTTACCACTATCATAGAGCTTTAATAAAGGGTCTCGTCTATCCCTGCAAACTATGTAAGATCATACTCTATCTACCAGCCATACATAGTTCAATTACTTCCAACATCAAACTAAACAACATATAGGCATGTTAACAAATAGTGACAAATATTCAAAAATAAAAGCTTGAACTTACGCAACTAGTCTTAAGTAGTTTTATTAAATGCAACAGTCAAGAAGACGCCCCAAAGCCCCTTCTTAACTACATATCACTAGATCAACATATCCAAGCCATCATATACCGATTAAATCAAAAATACAGAAAAGAAAGGGCCAATGAGCCCAAGCAGACATAGATGATAAACCCACACCATAAATAGAGAAAGAAACAATTGTGTGTGTGTGTGTGTGTGTGTGTGTGTGCAGGAACAAAACCACCCAAGAAACATAAGACAAAACAAATAGAGCAACAAGATAAGAACATATATAAACACCTATATATTTCTATGTGTATATAAGTATATATTTATAAGTATATATATACTTATATACACAATGAAATATAGAGATATTCATACCGAGTTCCGAATATACAAAGATATATATACAAACAACCATTGCCCACAACAAAAGTATAAGTATCATTTGTAATTATACTAGAGATCATAAAGTATAACAACGTTTAACCATGAGTTTGAGACTAAAATAGTTTATATTACATTAGTCATCTGTACATAGTCATTCAAAAATTAGAGACCTATCATATACCCACTACAACTATCTTCACATCGACATAGTCTATAGACAAAGGAAGTCCCTTAATAGTTAATATTAGACAACAAGGTCCTTAGGGAGCCACATTATTTCCTTTGATATCCTATGAGGGTCTAGGCACAGAGGAAGGTCCAACATCACCTTCATCGTTAGTATGATCAACCTTATCTTCATCCTTAAAATTCTCCAACCAGTTAGCCTTCGAGCTCCTTCGGACATGGATAATCCTCATTAGGAATTTAAGATTCCTGGTCATGGTTGGGATACTTGAAGCAAACACACCATAGTTATCAATTATGAGAATAGGATATACAGGAATAGGGTTTCCTCTCACCCAGTAACACCTCCTCTTCAGAATTTTGAGGTTTTCATCAATATTAAACAAAACAATATCAATTTCCTCAAATAAGAAGTCATTAAACAATTGTTTGTAAAGCTCTCCTTTGGCATCTTTGTCATTATCCAAATGCAAAGATGAGGCTATAAACATGCCAATAACCTCAGTATTGGTCTTTGACCTGCCTTCCAGTTTAGAGACCTCATTCCCAATAATCTTCAATATAACCCTTATGATGAGGTTGTGTTTAGCCTTCATAAACTTGGATAGCTTAAGCCCAATGATTTCCCCCAAAAAAGACATATCTCTTTTCCTAGCCTTCATACAGATTGAAGTATCCATTCTACTAAGATGAGAGAGTTAAATGTGTCAATTAAGATAAATAGACAAATAAGATGAAATAAAACCTCTAGAATCTCCCAGAAGAGACCGATGAGTTCATGATTAAATCCATACTCGATAATGATAAATTTTAATAGAATCATAGTACCATTACCACACTCAACAATCATAAAAATGAGTGGAAAGGTTGCTAACCAAGTGCATACAATATAAGTATGGGAAAGGCTAAGCAAAAGGAAAAACATAGCAATAAAAACACCCGACGAAAGGATAGAAAGGTCAGCCAATCAAGAATAAGAGTCAAAATGCCAGAGGAGGAACTAACTTAAAAGAGAATGCCAAAACATGAAAATAAAAAGTAGGCCTCAAAATCATATGAGAATAAAGAAAAGGCAGGCGAAAGGAGAACGAGGCCCATAGAGACCCCAAGAGGAAAAAGAGACAAAAAAGGAATAAGAAGAAAAGCCAAAAAATTAGCAAAATGAAAATAATCATAAGAAAAGTGATAATAATATATAGAGATGTATAAATATTGGTATATTTATATTCATACATCTATATATAGGTATGGGAAATAACTATATATATATATAACTATACATTCATAAACAAGGAAAGTAAAAAGGAAATAAAATGAGATAATCAAAGGGACGACATCAAAGCATGATAAAATTTCAAACAACAGATACCAGTACCACATCAACCCTATACTACAAGGAAACCCCATACATCAAATATCTAAGATTAGCCAAATCCTACTCATAATATATGATCAAAATTGAAATCTACTAGAATGGAATGCTTGTTGAAATGGAAGATCCTTCAAACTTCTGTACAACCAATCTATACACCATCAGACCCTTGGTTTGCTAGTTCATCTGCAACACCATTGCCCTCTTGGTAAATATGGTTGATGGTATAATATTTAAAGAATTTAATGATTTCCATCATTCTTTTGACAGGCCCATTTAGAAGCCAGTTCAAAGTCTCACCACTTCGAATAGCGTTAGTTATTATAGCTAAATCTCCTTCTATCTCTCGGTTCTCAATTTTAATATTCTTGCATAGTAGCAAACCTTCAATTAGGGTAGAGAATTTTGCAAAGTTATTTGAAGCCTCTCCAATGGGTTTGGCAAGGTTAGATACAGCCTTGCCCTCCTAATCATAGATGCAACACCCGATCCCTGCCACCCCAGGGTTACCCCTAGAGGCTCCATCAAAGTTTAACTTAAACCACCATTTTTGCGGAGCCTTCCATATACATGATTTCCTTTTCTTAGGGCTTCATCTGTATTGCTAATAAAGGGAGGTATCTTTAAACCACTCCATTTGTTTTTTATATGATCATCCCAAACCTTGAAGACTTTACCTTTACTCTCATTACTATTTCTAATATTAACCACTTCGATGATACCAACCTCAATTTTGTTTGTCACTTGATCTATTCCCATCCTAGTTCCTTTGAAGATTCTTCTATTGCATTCTTTCCACACCTGCCATATAAGAAGAGAGGGTGCAATATTCCACAAATTGTTATAAAGGTCCTTCCCCTTCTTCCTAGGCCAGCTTTGAAAAAGAATAAGAATATTTTTGGGAAGCACTTACTTCCATCCTAGCTTATTCATAATCCATTTCCAACATTTTTTAGTAAAACCATATCCCAATAGAATGTGATTCATAGCTTCTTTACTTTTTCACATAGTGCACACTACGAGGGGCCTTGATAACCCATTTTGAGAAGCCATTCTTCTATAAGGATTTTTTTTTGCAGATCAGCCCATGCAAACATCTCCTCTTTTGGTAAATAACTATTATTACAAAAAAAGGCTATAGGTAAATTAGTTAAACCATGTTGCTCACTCTTAGATAGATGGATATAACCATCTTTCATGTTATATTCACCATTTTAGCTTTAGCCCAAACCACTCGATCTTCATCCAATATGGGGGTAATTTTACTATTATTCATATTATCTTTTAATCTTGCTCTAAACTCACAAGGAAAATTTAAAACCTCCAAGTATTTCCATTGCTACCCCAAAGCAAGGTTGCCACTAGGAAACTCGATATAGTTTTTGACATAGATGCCTATGTTTTTCTTAAGGGTTTCAATAGCATGGTTATCTTCTAGAATAACATTGAGAGCCCGATAACCCCCCAAGAGTCATCCCAGAAAAGAGATTTTTCCCCATCCCTAATATCCCACGAGATCCCATATGTGATAACAATCCTACATTCTCTGATAAAATTCCATACTCTAGATCCATTCAGAGGTGACTTGTGCCTAAATATGCTCATGCAATCAATCCCATTCAGGTACTTATGTCGTAGAATCTTCACCCATTTAAGCTCAGGGTCCTTATACATCTTCCACACCAATTTGGCCCCTAGAGCAATATTTTGAAGTTTTATATCTTTAATACTGATACCCCCCTCATCCTTAGGCATGCAAATTTGATTCCAGACAATTAGAGAAATTATTGCCTTATGATTTGAGCCTTTCCAGAAGAATGTCCTTAATTTCTTGGTCAATTTATTCCTGATACCAGTCGACAGACTGTAACATGTCATTTAATAAATTGGTATGGCTGACAGAACCGATTTTATCGTAGTTTCCTTTCCTGTTGAGGATAGCCATTTCCCTTTCCATGATTCTACTCATTTGTCTAGGTTAGCAAGTAAATTATCCCATAGATTGGTTGACCTTTGAACCTTATCTAGAGGAATCCCCAAATATTTGAATGGGATTTCCCCTTTCTTGAAGTCAAGGATCCTACATATAGAGCTTTCCGTTGCCCTGTCTCTTTTAAAGAAGAAAATTTATGACTATTCCTTATTAATGTATTGTCCAGAGGCTTCCGAGTATGAGTCTAAGATGTTTTTCACAATTTTGGCCTCATTAATACTAGCCTCACCGTATAGCATGGTATCATCTAGAAACTTCTAATGAGTCACATGATTTAACTCACCAATAATCTTAACACCCTTCAAAACACCTCTCCTATTAGCAGTGAACAAAGATCTGCCTAGAGCCTCCGCCATAATAATAAAGAGAAAGGGGGACAAAGTATCCCCTTGACGAATGCCCCTAGATATACTAAAGAAACCCTTAGGAGAACCATTAACTAGAATGGATAGCTTTGGGCTAGATATGGATTTGAATATTAGGTTGATCCATTGTTTAGAAAACCCAAAGGCCTCCATGCATTTACACAAGAATCTCTAGTCTACTTTGTCATAGGAATTTTTGATATCTAATTTGATAAGCATGATTGGTTCATGGTTATGTTGGAAAAAGTGGATAGCCTCTTGGGCAATAATAACCCCATCCAAGATTGACCTCCTAGGAACAAAGACTATTTGTTCGTCCGTAATTAAGTCCAGAAGCAAATTTTGACCCTATTTTCCAAAGACTTGGCGAGAATTTTTATAAATAGTATTACATAACGATATCAACATAAAGTCCTCAAAATTTCCAATATTTTTCATTTTAGGAATTAATGCAATAACCGAGTTCCTAATACACTCAAGAACCTCTGTCGCCTCGTCCCCAACGAAAGACCAACATTTTTGGTAAAAAATGGGCGGGAAAACCGTCAGGGCTTGGTGCCTTATCAGGATTTAGATTCTTAAGAGAGGCTTCAAATTTTGCTTTGGTAGATTTCAAATTTAACATCTTATTTTGGGCATCCATAATAATGCAGGGGATGTTCTCTAAAATTTTCTTCTAGGCATTCCACCTAGATCCCTCTTTGTTGTTGAGGATGTCCACAAAGTGATGGACAATGTAATACCCACCCCTTAGTTTTCTTTTCATTTTTAGTTGTCAAACTCTTTTAGGCTTTTTCAGGTGTGCGTTGGTTATTTCAGTTGATTTTGAGGATATTTATGTATTGCTTTTCATTATATTATTGATCCATTGGATAGTTGTGTTATATCTTTTGTTTATATTAGTTTATGGGTATTTTATTTTGGTTAATTACATGCTATGATATCATTTCGATTATGGATTTAGTGACAATACTGACATTATATTATGTGCACATGGATCACTTGTATGTTTTGCTTTTATGTTTGGTGTGTTCGATATGGTATGGGATAGAATTGTAGTTACTTGCTTCAGTGAGATTCACACGATGCATTGATCTCAACCATTTTTTGTTATATTATATGTATGTATGTTCATCTTTGTGATGACATGTTTGCAGGTACCGAGCAACATCTTCCATGAATTGGTAGGAGGGAGCGTGCCTAATCGCAATGTCTCAATGGTAAAAGATGAGAGATAATATTCAGGCCTAAATCCCTACCCTAAACCCTTATTTTGTCCTAGAACTGGACAAGAATCTAACTGATTATCCTATCTAAATTCGTCAAGGTGACGTGGATTCTTGAGCCTTTCTGTGTGTGTTGTCATTTATGTTTTAATTATTTTTCGGTGTAGATGGGTTTTAGTTAGATTTATGATGCTTTTGGCTTGTTTGTTTAATGATTAATTATGGTAAATATTGATGTTAATAATTGCACCTTTGATAAGGTTGAAACATTAATATATTAAATATATGGCTATTTAATAATTAATTATTAATTAAATTCCTATATTGAATTAATTGATTTAATTATTAAGTCTTAATTTAATAAATATTAAATCCAAAAATTGCAAATAATTGTGCAAATTGAATTATTAAATATTACATTAAGTTGCATGATTAATTTATTTAATTTAATTAAAATATTCTCATACTTTTGATTTATGACTTTGATTTTTATTTAAAGTTAAGTTGTGCATTGTTTTAAGTGAAATTGAAATTAATGTATTTCTTTTAATTAATAATTAAAATTCCTAATTAGCTATCATGTTGAGGGTCCAAGGTCCAGAGTGACCAGTCCAGGGTAACTCAAAAAGATGATGCTTGAGGGTCTGGGGTCTAGAGAGACCAGTCTAGGGTAACTCAAGTATACGACCATGTGATGAAATTCCCATAGTTTGTAGCCTAAATTTTCTCTGTAGGTCCTGTTTTACTTTGGTGGTTGCACTTTGACATTTGGCTTTTTGGTTTCAGTAGTTGGTTCATATTGGTGTTTTGGTTAATTTATGTATGTTCTTTACCTTTGGATGTTGTACCCTTGTGTTGACCTTTGATCTCTAGTGTATCTTAATCTTTCATATCCTTGTACTTATGCTTTAGTCTTTCTTGTGGTGTACCCGTGTGTGTGTGGGGGCATGATGTTATCTCCTCAACACAGGGGGAGTGGACCTTTAGTTCCATGAGATCGGGTGGTAGTGATTCTTTTACCATTTGAGATTCGACGACTTGTTCTTTCTTGTATGATCCTTGTTGTAGTTCTGCCTTTTGGTTCTTATGGAGACTTGTTCAGTTTCATAAGTTGTTCTTGTACCATATCTATTTATTGGTTGACATACTATCAGAGGATGTGATGTATTGTTATTTATTATTGCATACCCTGCGACTTGTGCAGTCGATGTTGATTCATTTATGTATACCTTGGGTATCAGTTGTATATGTGATCTTATTATTTGAGATGGATATTCGATTCAATTGATGTAACTTTTATGTTAGTTATTTTTAGTTGTTCTTCGTAGATTAGTTTTCTTGAGAAATTCTACGTCAAGGAACCCTTAAGATTTGTTATCTATGTTGAGTAGTTTTTATGAGTATGTTTTGTGTTTCATTGCATTTTTTCTGCGTTGTTATCATTATTATTTGTAAACATTTAATTTTTTTTTCCTATTAACTTAGTTGCAAGTTTAGGTTAGATTCTCATGGGTTCCCTGCCGGGGCATTATAGACAACTTATGTGGCTGTACTCTCAGGGTCCTCTAGAATCTCACCATTGAATTTCACAATTTTTGTAATCTTATTTATATTCCTTCTCTCTTTAGTGTTGTTGTGGAAAAACTTTGTGTTCTTATCTCCTTCAACTAATCACGTTTCCCTAGATTTTTGACGCCAAAATATCTCCTCTTTGGCCAAGATATCCTCATATTGCATAAGTAATTTCTTCTCCTTAAGATAGGACTCCTAATTCATACCTTTGGAAAATACTTTTTTGTTAAGTTCTGTTATTTCCTTCTCTAATATTTCCTTGGCCTCAAAGATATTCCCAAAGTGGTCTTTATTCCATTGAATTAGTTTTTTCTTGATTAACTTTAGTTTGGAATTAAAGATAAAAGCCTTTGAACCTTCAAAATGTGCATCCTTCCACCACTTTTTGATAGTCCCAAGGAGATTCTCATCCCTTAACCACATCTTTTCAAACTTAAAGGGACATCATTTCGACTATTTTACTTCTTCAATGACAAGTTGGACCAGATAGTGGTCAGATCCCAACGTAGGAAGAGTTTGCATCCTAAAACTAAAATTGAAGTTAGCCCAATTGCCTTTATAGAAAAATTTGTCCAGTTTCTCACCTACATAACCTGGTCCTATCCTTTTATTAATCCTTTTATAATTTGCATCCTTTGATATGATTTCCATTAGCTCATTCTGTTCGACCCACTCCCTAAACTCAATAGTGGTTTATGTTTCCTTGGAAATTCCACCCAGTTTTTCCTTCAGGCTCAAGTTTGCATTAAATTCCCCTCCAATAAATATATCCTCATTCAGAAAATAAGCTAATAGGTTGATTAGTTCAACCCAAACCTCCCTTTTTTTCATGAAGGAATTTAGGTCCATATATGTTAATAAGAATGAAGCTTAATGTAATTGTATGTTTGAGAGAAGTTTATGGTGTGGGAAGGCCGAAGTGATAGTGTCAGGTTTGGGAGGACAATGCATTTAAGTTGGGGGAAGTACAAAACATTTAGTAAATCTTCTCATTCACTCCTTTACTATAAATGTAGTTTCTTTACGTTGAGCCAGGGGTTTTTGAAGATGGAGACATCCTTCACGCTACGGACTATGAAATAACAAAACCCTTTCTTTGGGCCATTGAAAAAGAGAAGGCTTAGTGAAACGTTTCAGTTCCATGAACTGAGGCTGGTGGATAGTGTTTTCATGCTACTGGGTGACATGTTTAACAAAATAGAAAAATGCAACTAGACGAACACAAACATCTACTCAATGATCATGGTGTGGGGATTACAGCTCGGCAGAACGATGGATGCGGTGAGAGCGATAATGCTCATAATAGCTCCAGTTGATTTTCTGGGTGATTTGGATCTTCTACTTGCTAGAGCTATCCCTGGGTTAGGAATGAATTTATGGATGACCTAGTTTTTATCAAAATGGTTGAAGACACAAAATTTATGCCTTTTGTGTGGAGGTTTAATGAGCAGAAGAGAAATCACCATTTCAGAGAAGCTCAAATGGGCTGGGCGGCAGTGAAGATGATTTCATAGATTAAGAAGCTAGAGGAGGAAATAAAAGAGCTGGAACAAAGGGCAGGAATCCTTCAAGTGGCAGTCCCCCATAAATGACGATCACAAAGAAGAGGGCATCATGGTGGCAGGGGTGATGATGCTGCAACTCCTGGAAGCTGAAGGAATGGAAGGGACGAGGGCAGAATTGCAACTACCAAGAAACAATGGGTGCACATGTTTCCTATTTTGTTCTCTATACTTTTTGTGCAAATTTTTTGCTCTGTTAATGGTTTTTCTCTGATCAAGGGTAACATGTATGAGTTAGTTTATGTTTATGCACTTTAGTTGTTAGAAACATTGGACTCTAATTGGATTTTTGGTGGGCGTGGGGTTTGGTGTAGGATTTGGAGTACTATGATAGTGTCTTATATGTTAATGTATCAGGTGGTTGGTGATCTTTTGAATGCGGTCTTATGAAAATATTAGTGGATGTAAAAGCAATTTACTTTTCAATAAAAACAAAAATCTATTACCGAAAAAAAGAATGAAGCTTAATTTGCTTCTAATGTTGCAAACTCTACCACATATCCATAATTTATTACCCCTAAGTTTATCAAAAGTTATACTTCTCGGGTTCCAAATGATACCTGATCCCTTAAATGCTCTAACAGAGGGTTCTCCCTCCACTTCCCGTAATTCTAACTTCCTACGGAAACCTTGTAGTTCCTCAACACTTAATTTAGACTCTTGTATCAATATAATGTCATCTTTAAATGTTGAAGTACATCGCTTAAAGATGCACTATTTGTTAGGGGCATTTGAGCCCCTAACATTCCACATAACAATATTCATGGCCCTGTGGGGAGGCTCTTCCCCTTCCCAACATAAATTAATGAGGTCATCTTTTCTTGGCCTATAGCCTCACCATCCTTAATTCGAAGTTCATTAGAAGATTTTCTACCTCTTTTCTTGGCCACCATAGCACAGTCCAGAGAGGATCTACCGGGTATATTCTGACACAGGCCAAATTCCTTTATCATCTCCATCTTACCCCTATCCATAATCAGCTCATCCTCCTCACCATACTCCTCTTTATCCATTATTTCTAGAACCTTGACTATTAAGTTTTGTTTGTCCAACAAGTGTTGTTCATTATTAGGATCAACATATAAGTCCAAGCCTAGAAAGTCATTGATGGCCTCAATCTCCACCTCACCTTACCCTATATTTCTATGATCCAAATGAGGGCATTCATTCATTGTGTTGTTATTTCTGATTCCAATAGATACCATCTCCTCAAAATGCCCTTCCACATGTAATCTTCCTTCCTCTAAATTGCTTAATTCTTTCACCACAATCTCCCTCACAGCTTCAGTCTGACCTTTAATCACTTCCAAAGATTCCTTATATTGTTCCATTTACTTAAATCTTTCTCTTCATGTGCATTAATCACATCCTCCATATTGGATTTCAAACAAAACACCATTCTTTGGACATTTCACTAGCCATGGGTAGACTAAATTTAGGACAAATGTTTGGAAGTATGGTTGGTGTTGCTTCCATATTAAGTGTTGTTCCCACATTCTTCCCTTGTTCATCCATCTTAATCTCATCCAAGTCTTCCACAATCTCTCCTTCCTCCACATCCTGGGTTAATGTCCTTCCTTTGGGTGATCCTGTGCTACCTATGAAGGATGTCATCTTATAAGGAATATGCCCTCCTTCAAATTCACAGTGGTGATTGGTACTGGACTCTTCCTCTTCAACCATCTTAAGCTCCAAAATTGTAGAATGTACAATAGATTACCTTGCCCGAATGTTAATATTCTTCTTATAGAGTATCTTTGATACCTTAATCTCCCCCTCATTGAATGAGGGTTTGATACTCCATTTACCCTTCTCCGTTATAATATCTACTGGATCTAGGGTATCTATATTCCTCTCAATCCTTAGAAAAAGCTTAACCCCTCTAGATATATCGTCTGTAAGTACACCTTTACAACCTAAGAAAGTCTCCCAATTGAGCCTATTTCATCTATAACAATATGCAACTTATATTCTATAGGAATCCATCCTAAATCTATCCAACTATACCTGAATTTCGACTCAAAGGAAATGGGATCGACATAGGAGTCCATTCTAAAAAATGAAAGCAAAAACCCATATAGAATCGAATATCTCCAAACATAATATTATTCCTAATTGACTCTGTTTTGCAAAAAATAAATAAAGTATTATTACCAAGGAGGGATATACTTACTTGGTGCGAGAATTTCTTTTCCCACCATGCCTTCATGTCTTCGAAGTTCACAGTTTTACCAGTCCAAATAGCCAGTAAGCCCCATTTTTCATAGACATCCCAGTCTGGTTTGATAAATGCCGATTCCATATTATGAGATTGTCGCTCGACCTTGTTTCCAATTACTTGCTACGGTTCACGGGGGACATCGTTCCACCTTAAAGGAATTTTATTTGCACCAGATGCAATTTCCTTATTTTGGCGATTAAATTCATACATCCGGGGCTTCTATCAATTTCTTTTTGACCAAGATACACCATATTTTCCATAATATTTTCTGTCCGCTACTCTATTCAGAGCAACTCTATTTTTTAGGGATCCTTTTTCTTTACAGTTTCTCACCAAGTGCCGACCGTCATTCTCCTTCTCAGATATATTAACATTGATAGTGTCTGTTCTAGGGTTCATTTGCCCCCCATTCCGCCCATTGACTCTATTTGTAGATATAGAGTCATTTTGTCATTGGTTTGACTGATTAACCTTCTTGCTGGACGAAGGAGGCCATGGAACCCTATAACGGTTTTGAAATGTAGATTCTTCATTTTGTCTTGGCAAGTTGGAGTATGAAAGGAAGTTGTCACACCCTTGATCATTCTGGAGTACAACAAAGCGATTTTCATTGCTTGGAAACCCTACCTAGCCGCAGGGAAGCAATATCGCGTCTTCCTGAAAAATTTGACTTATTTCGTAGTTTCGCATTTGCAAGTAGCACAACCATATTGTTCCTATAAAAGATAGTTGTTTCTTCACTTCATAAATTATTTCCTTTTGCTAAATAGTCTTGACATCATATCCTATGTAAAAATATACCAATTTCTTTTTCCAAATTAACCTATTATATCTCTGGTGTACCCATTGCACACCAAGGTGCAATTGCTAGTTATACTATTTAAATAAAGTAAACTACACATGACAACATGGTCGCAGCAATATATTCCTTTTAATAGACGAGGAATGCTTTAGGCTGCGCTTTCAGCAAGTGCTTAAGCATTTTGAAAACCTGAAAGCAGCTCAATAAACAGCAATTTAAATTTAAGAGGACGGAGGAGAAATACAGACAGAAATGGCGTTGGTATTAATGTGTGGACAGCCATGCAGTGGGAAATCAACGGGTGCTCAATGTTTGAGCGGAGCACTTCAATCTCAACCATTCAATGTTCGTGTTATCGACGAGTCCTCGTTGCATATTGACCGTAATCAAGGTTATGCTGGTATGCAATTTATCTATTTTCTGAAGCTAATATTTGTTCAGCTGTTTTCTTCTTCCCGCACATGGAGTTTACTGAATTCCCAGTTTCTGGTATGCGAATGATCGAAATTATGCAATCGCTACATTTAATCATGGTGTAGCGTGATTTGGATTCGGGGCTCTTTTATGGAAACCTCAATTCTTGTACAGATTGAGCTTTCTCGCTCAATATGTTTTTTCATTCCTATGATGTTACACCGTTAGGTTAACATTAGTGGCCCGTATGATTTGATTGCATTGTAAGCTTCGCTTCAATTTCAAGGGCTGAGGGGTATTACTTGCCACCTGGAGTTGTATGGAATATTTTACTCATTTTCAGCATTGAACATGTCTTCTAGAGGATAAACCTAGGGCCCCGCCGGAAGAGCTCAGCTGCTCATGTTATTTGCCATTTAAGTTCATTTCACTTGACCACTTATGTGTAATTTTACATATGATTGTCTTTAAATATGACTGATGGCTTGGGAATTTTCACCCTTGTTGCAGATGACCAATAGACTGAAATCACGAATTCTTAAGATTATGTATATAGTTAACAGTCAACAACATGTATCAAATCTAAATATCAACACATATGAATCTAATTATTAACATATATGAAACTAATGGAACAGTATGACCCATAAGATTTCAGAAGACACAGATTTTTATGTGGAAAACTCTTGAAAATCCACCACCACAAAACATTCACAATTGTATCATTTAGAATCAATACCAATTCAATACAACAAAATCTTTAGAAAACCTTTTACAGAGTTTGGATCTATAACATACCTTTCTTTTGCAATCTCTCAACTGTTAATTCACCAACAATGATCAGACGTCTCCAATGTCTATTACAATGAGTTCGTATCACACAAACTTACACACATGTATATATGTACATTTACATATGTGTGTATGTACATGTACATGTTCATGTACATATACATATGTGTATATACATACACACACACACATATATATACATATACATATATGTATATGTTCATATGTATATATGTATGTTTGTATATGTATATGTTCATATATATATATATATATATATATATATATATATGTATGTGTATATGTATTTATGTTTATGTATGTATATGTATATGTATATATATGTCAAAGTTCCATGACTCGGACTCGCTTATGACTCGGCAAGGTCGACTCGACTTGTGACTCGCCGATGACTCAACTATGACTCGACAAAATGAAAAAACAGTGATTTTTTACGATTTAAAACTTGTTTCATGCACTCATTATTGAATAAAGCTTAAAGACACTATAACATCATCAAATGAAAGCTAATTTGATCACATACATAAACATTATAACATACATCCATCACATAAGTACAAACGTAAATTGTAGTTGAAGGAAATAGAAAACATAGATATGTAGAATTATAAATATTGTCAAATGTATATAAAATCCATGAAATCCATGACATCAAATGTTCCCAAACATATGTGTAAAGAAAAACAAGTCTATGGCTGAGGCTCTAGCTCAGCCTCAGCCTCAGAGTAGTCTGTCTGCCTCCTACAAATGCATCTGAGGTAGGTCCTAGATGATTGACAAGCCATAGTCTATGCCTGTGAGGTGCCACTCTGATCAACATCAGTTGCACGGGCAATTGATCGTGCTCTATCCTCCTCCTCTGCCATAGCTACAACCTCAGCCTCTTTGTCTGCCTGGTCAACCCCCTCATGGTCCTCCTTAGTGAAGACAGGATCGGTAGACTCAGTGAGCCACTTGGACTCTAGATCGATCTCTGCTAGAGTGATCGGAGAGGAGTCAGTGTCCAAAATCTGTCTGGTCCTAAGACAGAGGTTGTAATGAATGAAAATAAGGGTTGAGAAGACTAGCACGAGTCTGGACATTTTTTTCTTAAAAAAATCAAGGGTTTGCCATTGTTCTACTTCTCTCATTGAAGTATGTAATTTATATTTTAACAAAAAACATTCAAGATTTGGAAAGTTAAACTTAAATTTAAAAAAAAAAAATGGAAATCCATTAACATACAAAAAAATCAACAAAATCTACAAAATTTAACACTTACCTGTTTCAAATGAGTTGAGAAGTCTTGGAACAATTGTTATGGACTCCTTGATGCTCTCAATGCAAACCTATGCCTCCCCAATGTGATTTTGTGGACTCCTTGATGCTCTTCTTCCTTGCTGGTTGCAAACCTATGGCCTCTTGTTTTTATTCCTCTCTTACTTTTCCTCTCTTCTTCTCATAACATGCAAATAAGAAACCTTTTAGGGAAACAATGAAAAGATATGCAAAAAAAATAAGGGAAAAAGTAAGTGTTTTTTTAAAAACTTGACGGATGACTGCTGCCACGCGTAGGTCATAGGCCACGGACCCGGCGGGTCATGGCATGACCCGCTGGCTCGGCGAGCCATGTGTGTCATGACCCATCACCCGACGAGTCATGCTGGTGGGTCATATAAACTCGCTAGGTACTACACGGCCCGCGACCCGCGACCCGCCTGAACTCGCACGACTTGCAGCGAGTTATGGAACACCAAACACTGATATATGTAGATACATACATACATATATACTTATAATATATATAAATATTTACATACATATATACATGTAACATATATAAGTATATACATGCATATATACATATAATACTAAGTTGCCGGTTCGGATTCCGGTATGGATGTGGGTTTGAAATTCGTGCAAATTTTTTTTGTGTTGGGTTCAGATTCGTTTTGGGTTTGTCCGTACAAGATTTAAAAAAATAAAAATAAAATTATATATATATATATATATATATATATATGCAGTAGCAAATAAGTTCATACACCACTATGCTAATAATAAAGCAACATAGCAAAATACACCAGCAAATATATTAACTTTTTAGTCCAAATGAAAGGCTTCAGCACAGGGACAACTTGAATTACTGAGATTTGCATACTTAAACACCCAGAAAAGTTATCTCTGTTATTTCCCAGATAAAGGCTTCAGCTCAGAATAAACTCACAGTCCCTGCCCAAGCTTGGAAGTTGGAACAAAGCCAAAGGGAATTTGGAAGTTTCTAAATCCGCAAATCAACTTGATATTTCTTGCACCACAGTCGCTGCCTACACAAAACTGTCCAAACAAAACCTCATAAAACTGTCGCTGCCTACATAAAACTGTCCAAACAAAACCTCATAAAACTGTCGCTGCCTTCCACAAATCACAATCGACATATTAAATGACAAGTTGTTTTAGGTTTTGGAAGGTTTAATAGACCTAAAAAGTAAAAAAAAGCTTTATTGAAAGTCAACAAAACTGATGTTAGCTCCCAAATTCGCCCCAAATTTGCCGGAATTCTGTCCGGGTTCGCGCGGTGATTTCAAAAGTCTGTTAAATTCCCTGCAAAGTCGCCCAGGTTTCGGAACAGCAAATTTCTGGTGAATGTCTCAGACTGGCGTTGACTTTTGACAGAATTCGAACCGAATTCAAATTCGCAGCGAACCAACTTTTGAATTCCGCCTGTTCTGAGCGAATGTGGTAACTTAGATATAATATATAAAAATTATATACACGCGTATATACATATACATATACACTAAGTCAGGATGTGCTGAATTTTGGCCATGAAGTTCAATATTCGGCGGACTCCATAGCATGATTTAAAAATTCATCTTATATTCAAGCGGGTCTAAGGGCATAGTTTTTTCATAAAATTATTTTTGAAATTTTCTTACTGCTCCTATTAAAACACAGACAAAGAAATCTTGTTGAAGCAAGACTGGTTCAAGTTTTTCCCATTTTGGCAAGCCCAAGCACGGACAGAGAAAGGATTTGTAGCAGTGATGCAGGAGATCGAGATGAATACTAAGGCGAGGCCCAAGCCCGCACATAGGTGGAGCTGCAGACTATAAACAAGTGAAGTTATTTTGTAGGCAAAACATTTTCGTCAAGCACAATTTCGATTGGGCATATTTTATACATAGACATAGACATAGACATAGACATAGACATATACACGCGCACACATATGTGTGTTTTGAAAATTCTAACAAATTTGATATATATATATATATATATATATACACATGTTAAAAAGTCTATCATGTTAAAGCCTTACAAATGGACACACACACACACATATTCGTTAAATTGGCACTTTCATATAATTTCTGTAATTGAGATTGGTGTCTCATAACCTGAGCTGGTGCTCAGTTCCTTGAATTAGGGGATTGGTGTCTCTTGTAGGTTGGTGCCTACAAATCATCTAATTGGGGATTGTGTAGAACACAATTCTTCTACTGAGGGGGGGGGAGTGAATCAGTAGAAGATAAAACTTTTGATCCTTAACAAATATAAACTTTTAATGAACTTTATGGAACTTCAAACTTCAAACTGAAAGGAATTGGAATTGATACAAGAAAGAGATGCAAGCACACAATAAAGACAATGCAAAAGATTTTACATGGAAACCTAGGACGGGAAAAAGCACGGTGAGAAACGCTACTAGGATCTACTGTCCTAATCCAGCCTCACGTATAATTCAATTACAATGTTTAAGGGCACCAACCTTAAGAGTCACCGAACCCCTAATTTAAGAGCACCAACTTTTCCTGATCTAAGCACCTAGTCAATATTCAAAAAGCATCAACTTTAAGAATACACAAATTACAATTTACAATTCTTTCCAATAAACATTATACTTCATGAATGTCACAAATGTTTTCTCAAAACAACTTTTTAACATATACTGCTTCACCTTTATTGCTGTGATGTCTGCACCAATATAAACAATTTATACAAAGACATATCGCTGTTAAAACACTTCTCAAACCTTTCAATATCAGTGTTCATAGAACTTACAGTCCTTATGCTCTTGTTCTGCAAACCTTCTTCACAGAACCTGCAATCTTTTCATTTTTCTTTAGTCACCATGTCACCAGCACAATTCTTCTCCATTGGCCTTGGATATCTACCGTGTTTCATATCAGAACAATACTGTATATCGTGCACAGACTCTACTCATACTTCATCAGGTTTTTTCTATTCTCATCAATAATATCCACTCACCATTCACTTTACATCGGGCCTTTGCATTCATTATCGATGATAATTACTTCTCTCTCAAACTTGTTAAAAAATGTTCTATTTATATCATACCTTTTCTCAATGACACCCCTCACACCCTTTTCATCGCATCTTCACATAACATTCATCAGGCCTCCTCACCTCTTTTATGGAAACCTCTTCTATTAGATAGTTATAAAGAAGTTGTAAAGAAGTTTGTAACTTCTTCCAACTCATAAACTGGTTATTGCCAGATTGTCACCTTCGGGTATCATTTCCAAATAACCATTAAAAATACCGAAAGATATAACAGCTACATAATCAAACAGAACCTGACAAGGCTTATATTAATTCTTCACCCGATAATCAAACATGAATGTCGATCACTAGACAACCCAATATAATTCCTTCTATTTCTTTAGCCTGTCTCTCACAATGTATACAAAGACATAACCAAAAACAGGCAGGTATCAAAGAATGAACAGAGACGTAACCATAAACAGGTGTCCGGATCACAGGTATTGAAGATATGTAAAAATAATTTTAGCCTTTGAAATTTCATATTCAGTAATTTCTGCTGTTACTTGTAAATAAAGCCGAACTGTTCATGTTGTGTAGATCAAGCAACAAACATGGTTAAAAGAAATCTGATTTGTTTAGAACAATAAAACACTCTGAGAAATGACTGCATATCATAAGGAATGATTATGAGTGAGAAAACTTGACATCAATGAAAAAATCATCTAACAAATTAGTGTCTCCATCCGAGGTTTTAATTTTGTGGGTTGGTGCCTCCAAAATATTGTAAGTTCTTTATTATCTTTGTGAGGCTGGATTTAGGTAATAGATCCAAGCAGCTATTCTCACCGTGGTTTTTCTGTTCTGGGTTTCCATATACATCTAATGTTCTCATGTGTTGATGTATGATTGTGTATATCATATGCATAGCTGCCTTTATGATAATGTGAGATGTACTAATGGTTTAATGATTAATTGGATTTGAAGTTGAATTTGGCATATACTAATTCACCCCTCGTCTCAGTATATTTGTGTGCTTAACAAAGTTAGTCATATCAAGGTCTTTGGTTCCATTACCTATGTTTGGACTCCAGATGACAATAGCCGAGTTGGATTCCAAGAAGAGACCAAAGTGGTGGAACAAAATCATTGTAGTTGTTCAGGTAAGTGAAATGATTGAGAGATGATCATTGAGAGGTGAGACCAAGATGAGCATGGTTAACTTTGTTCTTATGGCCAACATTCCAGGACTCTATGAGCTATAGGTGTTTGAATAGGAAAAAGGGAAAACTGAATGGAAAAGAACATAGCAGTCAAATAGGGGTTTTATAAAAATAAGACTTGGGATCTCATAGATCTTGCAATAGGGAAGAAACTCGTTGGCTACAAATAGGTGTACAAGGTCAAGTACAAGGCACTATTGGCTGCAAAAGGGTTCACATAGAGGGCATAAACTATTATTCAACCTTTGATCCTATGGCAAAGGTGAGCACCATCCAATTAGTCCTAATCATGGTAGTGGTAGCTCAGTTTTGTTGGACTATCCATCAAATGGCTATGAAGAGAGTCTTCCTCAATGGAGATTTGGAGGAAGAAGTCTACATGTATCAACCACAAGGTTTTCAAGTTCCAACCATAGGGCGTGGAAGGAGCATCTTGCATTCCAACTGAAGAAAGCTCCATCAATTATGGTTTAAATATGCACCTAGGGCATGGAACATCAATATTGATAGGTACTTGGATGAATAGTGGTTCCAATAGAGTCCTTTGGATTCCAACCTATATGTTAAAAGCTTGGGAAGCAATCTCGTTCTACTGGTCATATATATGGACGTCAATATTATGGGTAGTGAGGTACGTGCTATTGGACAAATCAAATCTAATATGCGTACAAATTATGATGACTGATATAGGTTTCCTACATTATTGCTTAGGTGAAAAAGTTAGGTAAACAGGTGGCAGCATTTTTGACATACAGATCAAATCTGTTAGGAGTTTGCTCGGCGAATTCAGAATGTCAGATTGCAAAATCTTGTTTACATTTATGGAGAAAAGGCTGAAACTTTCAACCAACTCTGCTTCTCGAACAATTAATGAGTCAGCCTATAGGCAACTAGTGGGTAGCTTATTATATCTTATAACCACCATACTTATTTTAAGATATGTCGTGAGTTTCATTTCTAGATTCATGACAAGACCAAGCATAGAACATTGGACAAAAAGGAACTTGACTTTCGCATTTTGTATAGTGCAAGCAAAGGTCCTAGGTTGTGCGGGTTTACAGATTACGATTAGGTAGGTTTTGTGGATGTTAGAAAATCTACTTTTGGATATGGTTTCAATCCTGGATTGAGTGTAGTCACATGGACCAGCAAGAAGCAACACATAGTAGCTCTTTCCTTGACTAGAGTAGAATATTGAGGAGCAGTGAAAGGAGCATGTGAGGCAATTTGGCTTAGGAGAATGCTTTTAGACATGATGCCATAGACAGTGTGAACACTCACATCCTGTGACAGTCAAGGGGTGCTCAAACTCACCAAGAATCCAACCATCCATGACTGTACCAAGTATGTTGAAATACAAGTCACATCATTACACAACTTGTAGAAGATGGATCTAGTATGCTGCAATATTATCCAACAGAGGACCAATTTGTAGAGATTTTTACAAAGTCTTAGGTTCTTGACAAATTTGTAAAATTTTGTGATAAGCTTGGTGTAGTTAGTAGATTGGCCAGTAATGGAGGGTGTTAAAATAAATATTAAATGCAATGGTCAATTAGTTATTAGATTATGTCTTTAAACTCATTCTGACTTTAGGATATACTTTATGATTTATTTCCCCTTAGTGTGTTCTCGTTATCTGTCTCATGTTCTTAACATGAGTTGTCTTCCGTGATTGTAATTATTTATAAGAGGGCTCCTTTCTTATTTATTCAATGAATATCTTGGTTACTAGGTTATCTTTATGTGCTTGATATCTATAGCACTGACACAACATTACCATGTGTGAAACAACATATATAATGTACTTCAACACCTGCAACATCACTGTCATATGTACGCCACCATGCCAACTGCACTGCAATATGCGATAACTCACTGTAATTACCACAAAGGAGATTGCAGACAAACTCTTCACAAAAGGACTCTCTACAAATGAATATCATCCAAGTCCCAACACAATGAATCACCTTTTTGTTATCTTGTCATTGAACTAATTATTTTTAAATCTGGGGAGACCCACTTGGCAACAACATGGCAAGCTGCTTTTATTACTTTGACCCACCGAAGAACTCAATAACTTTAAAAAAAAAATATATAGAAGATATTTTAAATTTTAATAGCTTTTTTTGAAAAACTTGAATTGATTTTATGGTTGTTTTGGCAAACCTGGCTGAGTTTGACAGTTGGACTTGTGAGTCTGCTGAAACTTGCAGACTCATTGAAACAAGGTCATTGACTTGTTCAGATCTGTGAGTCCCTCATTGAGTCTCTATTGACTGGGCTGAATACTGAATTACTAAATATGGTTAGAAACAAAATCATAAGAGCAATCTGATAGGATTAATGCATGTTCAAAATTATCTTTTGCCACAACAGAAGCAAAGAGCAGGAAAGTTTCATATCCGTAGTATTCATCACAAATAATTGGTATGAGCCTTTACTATTACATGGCATAACCCAACCCAGATAGCAGCGAGCCACCAGAAAAGCAGGAAAAACAAGAACAGTCCAATTTTGTAATGATTGTATAATATAATAATATGTCTTAGAGAAAGCTATATTGCTATTTTTGTTTTTACCTCAAGCTTGTTGGGTCTATTTTCATTACAAGTTTGAGAAAAGGGTCAAAACTCAAAAGAGGTGAAAAATTTGAACAATATATAAGATCATTGGAAAGAAATTTTCCCGTGGGCTTTCCCCAAGGGGAGTTTCATATGCCTGATTGATCTTTGGCTTGGCCATGACTTATATGAGAATTTATTTACCATTCCTGTACCAGATTATCCTGATGACTGGTCAATAAGTTTGGGAGTTGGTAAATAAAATAACTGCACATTTTATGCAGAAAAGGCCATACAAACATGCATGCCATACAAACATGCATGCATCACAGAGATTTGATCTTATATTAGTTATTGACATTATTCACCATCTCTTTCTGCTTCAGGAAGCAGTGAAATTGTTAGCTTCTCATTCAATTGATTCGTACATGCTCCTTTGATGCCTTAACTTCATTGCAAGCCAACATTATTTCCATTATGTTTCAACTTTTAAGTGTAGAAGATGAGAAAAGAAGATCCACTGCCTTCCTTCAATGCCTCCCTGAGCAAGTCAGGAAAGGGATTGAATATTCCAATGAATTATGGTATCAGTGGAATCAGAAAATAATTTTCTCCTATTGGCCACAGGTCTATCCATGTAAAATCCAATTTGAGATGGTTCAGAGGGCCACCTTGTTGATGTTGCTGTTTTAGATTTTACTTAGAACACCTTATAGGTTTTTCTTCCAAATTATCACCACCCTGCACAAATTGAGGGGCTTTGCCTCTGTCTTTTTGCCCTCTGACTCAGATTTAGTTGCAAGAAAGCCTTCAGGATAGTGGGGAAGAACTCGATGTCTTTGAAAGCTTTTCATTTATACCTGGATCAATAAAAACTTTTGCCAAAGGCCTGAAATAAGAACATGCACTTCTCTTTTAGCACAACCTCAATCAATCTCCGAATGGTTCCATTATCCTCAGTCATCACGACATTAAATTTTCCTTCGTTTTGTAATAAAATGCATGCTCCCCAATCAGCAGGAAAAAGAACAAACTCCACACATTACTGCTGAACCCATCTGAGAGGATATAGAGGACACACACTTTAGAGTCTATGATATGGATATAGCTTCAAAAAAGTTTATTCTCAGAATATAAAGAAATATGAAAACTTAAAATGCAGGGAATAGAAGGGGACTGACCATTTGCCACAAGTCTCTCACATATGCATTGTCTTGAAGGCTAAGTTTCAGAACCTTGTTGTTGTTCCACACAGAAACTGAGAGAAAAGACCAAGAAGTCCCTCAAATCAAGAACTTAAAAGCTAAAACCCAAAAGCGTTATGATAAAGTAACCAATCTTATAACAGAGGAACATTAAAGCTGGGATAAATATGGACATTTCAGGCTCTTCTCCATATCATTGTGCTCAAGCACTACAAAATGCTGAGGAGTTGTTCCCAACCAATCAATGCCTTGACATGTGAGCTGGATGACATAACCTTCGTACTGCTGAAAACTAAAGAAGAAAGAAATACAGTGGAGAATAGAGAAGAAGGAGAGCATAGGAAAACTTAGGTTATATGCTGCCAAAATAGATGCTGTACACTCTTTATAAGCATGGAATTATAGGTCCATGTTTATGTGGATGAGTGCTGTTTGGTTAAGGTCAAGCAAATACAAACTGCCCCAGAACTTGGCATGCAAAACACTTCAATTAGTCTAACTCTACTTGAGTTGATGAATGGCTTCATTGAGTAACGCCAAGTGTACTCATAAGATAATCACTTCAAATGCTTCGGATCTAAGGATGCTGAAGAACCATTTGTAAATCAGCAAATCCATGGAATGGATTCTATATTTGCGGTTTTTTGTGTTTTGTAGCCATATTATGATATTTTTCTTTTTATGAATCTACTTTGCAATGATACATCATACCCTTAGTAACAAAGTATCGTCCCTTTTAAGAACTATTTGTAAATTGAGTTGTAATTATTACCACTTAAAAATTTGTCTTTATCTGAGATTTAGGGTAATTCTAAACTTTACTGTTTCATGTTTATCAGATATGCCTTCTGAGAAGAATTTGCGTGGTGTATTAAGATCTGAGGTGGACAGATCCATTTCAAAAGACAGCATAATTATTGTAGATTCATTAAACAACATTAAGGTGGAAATATTGACATCCTTGTCCTTGGCTACATGCAAACTTTATTCGCATGTATATTTTGCAAGTTATACACTTTGGGATTGATTGCTTCCAGGAGTCTTTTTTAAAAGCACTTCTGTTGTTACTGTATAATATTCTTCATTCATGTTTTGTTGGGGTTTAAGAGATAACGAATTGCATCTATGTATTTTTTAGACCTATTTGATTTTCCTTATTAATAACAGCTTGTCGACATGGCATGAATTTTTTTCAGCTTTATAGTTTTGCCATACTAATAATAGCTTGTCTATATATCATGAAAAGATTTTAGTTTTATATATTTGCTAGATCTATTGATTCTTCTCTTAACTAATTGTTGCGAGGTTTTCACACCATCGCCCCGTTGCAAATGGTGACTCCCCTCTTTTGCTTTCGGTAAGTTTAGGTGGTAGAGCAAGTCTGGTAGCAATTTGAAATTTTTGCAAGTCCTTCCAAAATCAAGATGTCCAAAAATTTGAAAATGGCAAAAATTGGTTAAGGATGGGGATGTTCAAGAACATGGAAAGGTTGGCAAGAATTTCAAACAAGGACAAGGTGAAAATTTTATGCACCAACAGGCTACAAGTTGTTCAAATGTAATCCAAGACAAAGGGCAAGTCAAAGTGTAGCATCATGATCAAGTCTACAAGACCAAGATCAAGACGTCATCAAAATTTCAAGTACAAGTGCGAATTCAAACAAATGCAATGAGAAGATTTCTAAGGGTAGAGAAGAAAACACGAAGATAAAACTATTGGAGAATATGGGCTATCACAATTGAAGGCTTAATAATGTTGAAATATTTTCTCACCATCAAGGGTATTTATTAAGCCAATAAGATAAGCATGTTGAGGAGGCGCCCATTTCTTCAACCAATCAGAATGCGTCAAGTGTCCTAGTAGAAGAGCTTCACCATATTGTGTCTAGATTCATTGAATTTACCTAAAAGGGGAAAAGAGAAAAAAAAAAATCTTTTAAAGGAAGATTTGTTGTAAGTCCATGTGGCATTTATTATTGGCCTATTGATGGGTTTCTTCTCTTGCAAGCTTCTACCTAACCTCTTTTCTCATTGGCCCACAAAGCATTGTAATTTTCTTATTACCCCACAAGGTGGTGCTCTTTTGTAATTGGGTGGGCATTGAATATTTGTAGCTATGGTTATAAAAACCCTAATTAGGGCTTATGTGGATTAATCTAGGCCATTGATACTGATTTAATCTTGGCCATTCATTGTAATTGAGCACCTATATAAAGGCTTGCTCTCATCATTTGTAACAGAGTTATGTTGAAGAATTGTTGCCAAAGTACTACTAAAATTGCTCTCTATTCATTGTTGTGTTTGCATGGTGAATATCTATGATCATTTTGGAGTATTGCATTGTTCTTTACATCTCTCACTTAGACTAGAATTTGCTTTAAGTACTTAGTAGTTTAGCTTGGATAAAAGTTGTTGTGGAAGTATCTTTAGTGCACTCGTTTAGACCAAACCACTAGCCGCTTGCTGCTTGTAAGTTGCGCCTTGCGTGGTCAAATGGCATAAAATCACAAGCTTAACTACAATTAGTGCCTACTCATTAATTTGCATCTATAAGATGGAGTTGGTGAAATGGTATTGATTTGAACACCTTTTAAGTATACCTTAGTAGATTGCACTAGGTGGGTGGAGTTGATGACAAGACTGCACCTAGTAGAGTCGCAAAGATATCCGCAAGTTCTTACATCCTAGGATAGAAGTAAGGAGTAGTATAGATTTGCAAGTTTAAGTTCACAGCAAGCTTGAAGGTCAATATATTTTCATTGCACATTGTGAGGCCATTCCACTTAAAGTCAAGTTGGTAAAATCTTAGTGAACTAGCATAAGTCTCCTCGTGATACCAACATATCACACCATTATTACTGAGTGAGTATCTATCATTTGAAGGAACCTTGGAGTCGCCTTAGCGATCTTTTATTTGCAATCTTTAGCATATAAGGCATCTTTGTTCAAGAGAGGGTTGAAGATTTGGCATTCCATCCGAAATATTGAGTATTCAGTTCTGCATGTTGTAGTGGACTAAAACTCACATCAACACTAATCTGTATCAACCTTGATGCATAGAATCAGATATTATTTTCTAGATTGAAAGTATTCGTGGTAGCATGTAATTTAGTAAGCAGTTTTAAATTAGTTTCTGTCTGCAATGCCATTTTTTGGAATTAGGCAGCACCACCTTTTTGGATATTTTCCAATTCAGACATGATTTTATAAATCATTGTATTAGGATTCCTGATGTGCCAAAATTTTTGGTTTCAATGCAATGATATTGATGGGGACAAATTCCATACAAACAAATGCCAAACAATTTTGTCTTCAAGGTGACAGGAACTTAAACAACATAATAGCTACTTCTATAACAACACATCCCAAGTGACAAAAGCTTCAAGAAATTCAACAAATAACATAACAACTGAATAATAATTCAAATGTTCTCTATTCTGCAATACAGTCTTACAAACACAACACAGACGTGTAAACAGAGGCTCTGCAACAACAATACTACTCTCCAAATCTGAAATACAAAATTACATAAACTAGCCCGCAGATGACATCTCTACAACTAATTAAGTAATTGGTGTTATGTTAATGGTCATTTAGGAAAATTTAGTTTATTAGATAATTTCTATTTTCTCTTTTAGGTAACTTAGAATCTTTCATGTTAGGTATATAGAATGCTTCTATTTTATTTCTCGGTATTTTCTCTATATAAGGAGACTACATCTCCATTTGTAATCACTTAGTCATTGAATAATGAAATATCATTACATGGTATCAAAGTGAGTCGACGGGGTTTTATAAAATTTGGCGATTTAAAAAAAAAAATCGTAGCCTCTTCTTACCTGGGAAAAAATCATTGAAGGTTTTTGTTGGTAAACAGATTGTCCTTCTTCTTATCCTCTTTTTATTTGCCCAATCTTATAACGAAGAACAACTTTACACAACAGTTGGGAAACCGTTTCTGAGAATATCTAGTTTCCCTCTGGATTGAGGTACAGCTCCCTATATAAATGATATTCAATGAATTATGTTTTATCTCTAATTCCTACTGCGGGGTATGTTCTTAACCAGAGAACAACAGAGGTAAAACCAAGCCAATCCTATCCAGGACTAACTCAGGCAGATTTAGATTCTAATCCTATCCAATTTCAAGAACTCACACATCCTATGACTTCCCAACATTGGTGATGCAAGAATGCTATTAGTTATGCAAATGCAATGACATGAGAAGAT
>MU223146.1:1075419-1087558 GCA_018584345.1 Thuja plicata
TATGGAATTCACTAAAAAGCCTTTTCAAATACACTGAAAAGAAAGGAAACTTTCATACTGTGTTTGCAGCACACTACTTGGCACAATCATACAACTTCCATGTTTCATAATTCATTTTATCAATCACCATGCTTAGATCAATTGCCAATGGAAGAATTTCAAAAACAACTTCTCACATCTGCCATCATGAGAAAGTTAAAAGCATAATAACAGTCCAGAGTTTGTCCTGCAAGAAGTATTCATACAAAGACATGAATTCTCTGAATATTGCCATATGATTGAACTTTTGAATAACCAAACCAACTCTGTCAATGCATAGTCCATATGTAGAATCTTCTCTGATTTTTATGAGTGCCTGAAAATCATAATCTCCAACCGTTCTTCTGCTGAAAAGATCATTAATTAAAATATCATAATCTTTGCCAGATCGGGAGCTAAAATCTACCCAATCAATGAGACATTAAAAACATCCCACCCGGTTTAGAACAAAAGGCAAATGAAGGGAAATCTGGCAAAGATTACCTACCTATAACGACTTAGACCGAGACTCAAGACTTACTAGATTGACTTGATATGACCAATATTGCCAAAAAAAAATGGGTGACTTAAAGTCAGGCAACAGTTTTATTTTTGAAATCGTTGGAGTTGATTGGTTCGTTTTTCTTTGAGCTGGATTTTTCACAACTCAGGGTTTGCATTTTTTTCAACCTACAAGCCATTTTCTGTGCCAATGCGCGACGATATTCAGGGTTTTTGCGCAACCTCGAATCTGGTCTTTTCCAACTCGTAGTGCCATTTTTTTTTTCTAAAGGAGAGCCCACATGACTTATTTCTCTTCTTGTTTGGTTTGTAGTCGGTGTGATTTTTCTTTGCGCTTTTTGTTATTCACACGACTAGGGTTCTTCCGCGGCCTTTGGCCCCTGCCCACACGATAACTCATTCTTGCGCCTTTTTTCTTTTGCGTCTTCATTCACACTCGTGCCTGCAAACCCCATTGAGTTGTCTTCTTCTACACACGCAAGACAACGTCATTTGTTTTTCCTTGCGCATGTTTCCATGGTCTTTGGCTATGTTACCTTGAGTTTCCGGGACGAGGGGATGGGGAAATGGGTTTTCGAGATGTTTTTTTTGCCGGAGTAGGGGACGACAGGGGACAACTATATATATATATGTGTGTATGTGTATGGAAATCTGAAATTTCAAATATATTCATGAATTTCACTATCAATGATCAAAACTATGATCTTAAAAATAACCATTGATTAATGATTCATTGGTTTTGTTAACCATTGATTATCATTGATAAATTGATAATCAAATGGTTAACTAAACCATTGAGTCATTAATCAATGGTTATTTTAAAGTTAAAACTTAATAATAATATTAACCAATAATAATGTTACCTCTGAGAATGACTGCTGAAAGTGAAAACAGACTAAGAAATTTCTTACTTCTCTGCAAGCCCTCTCACGCAAGTTGAGATTTCTTTATAAAATGCTTTCTTTTTTCTCTCCAAACACAACTTCCAACATTCGAACGCAACTAGAAAGGGGCAAACACAGCTTGAAAGGGGCAAACACAACTTGAAAGAGGCAAAATCTATGATTTTTCTGCAAAGAAATGGCATGCGACGACGACACAGAAAAACGGTAGAGAAAGTTTGATATTTCAATATATTTTAAAACTTTATAAGTTTATAAGTTATAACTTATATATTTTAATATATTTAGGGTTGCATGATATGTGGGGTCCACACAAATAATAAAAAATTGCAAATACAATAAATGCTGCCGAAAACAACAATTTGTCTCCGGGACGGTTGGGGGGCGACTTGGCCGTCCCCAACCGTCTGGGGACGGTTAACGCCCTCAGGAAATAGTCAATAGAGTTTCCAATTTTTTTGACCAATGTGGGACGACTTAGAAACGTCCCCGACCGTCCCTGCCGGAAACAACAATTTGTCTCCGGGACGGTTGGGGGGTGACTTGGTCGTCCCCAACCGTTTGGGGGACGGTCAACGCCCTCAGGAAATAGTCAATAGAGTTTCTAATCTTTTTGACCAATTTGGGACGACTTAGAAACGTCCCCGACCGTCCCCCCATCCCCGAAACCGTTTTTGTTTCCGAAACTTGGCCATTAGGGGTGGAAACTCGTTTCCGGGTAACACTGGGTTTTGGCGACGTTTTTTGGCATTTTTTTATATAAGTCCTATATTTCTAATTACCTTCTCTTTGTTTGTGGGTATTTGTTTAGACTGCAGGAATTGGGTATAACACCCCCTATAAACTGCAGTGCACCAGGTAAACTTTTTAACGTGACCGGTGACGCTGGCTCGACATGTCCTCCAGTACCACTTGAACTGGGGGGAGACTGAACCTTGTGACATTGTGCTCATAATAGGAATCGTGGGTATTTGTTTAAACATCTGGGTTTTGTGTATTTTTCCCCCAAAATCGTAATTTTAGTTTGTAAAAGGGTTTTACCCTTTTTTCCCTCAAAAATGAAGTTTTGTATTTTGATCAAATTTGTCTTGAGACTCATGCCAGCTTGGTTTGATTGGTTTTGACCTAAAAATCAGATTTTTTTCGAAGTTCGTGCCAGTTGTTGAAGATTTTTATTGGTTTTTGATAGAAAAATAACTCTTTTGAAGCTTGTATTTGCCTCGATTTTTGTGTATAAGAAAAGGGAGGGATGGCGTCATTGACCAACATCATGTTAGAGGGCAATCAATGGTTCAACAACAGGAACTACAATACCTTCATTTTTTAGTCCGGTGCCTAGACCAGATTGTTCTGGGTACGTATACTCGTCCCACAACGGTGGGCAAAGACTAGGACAAGTTTGATGAACATAACCGAGAAGCGGTTATGTTGCTGAAGTATCACTGACGAAATGCTTCCGAAAGTGCCATATGGCAAGACTACTGCGAAGATTTGGGCACACTTGAAACTCTCTGGAAATGTTTGTCCCTAGTCATTCAAGTTGGTGATTATGATTGGATATGTTTGTCCCCAATCATAATTGTTGTGAGTAGATGTGTATGTCCTTGTTCATGACTGATGTTGGATAGATGTGTTTGTCCCTATCCAAATTTGATGTAAGACCTTGGGTAGATGTGTTAGTCCCTATCCTTGAATCAATGGGTAGATGTGTTTGTCCCTATACTTGGATGTAAGAACTAAGCTTAGTGAGGCTAGTTCCACTCTTGCTTGACATGAGTAGATGTGTTTGTCCCAATTCTTATTGTATAGTGTTTGGCGAGCTACTATGTGTGGTTATCAAGTATTGTGATGTATTTTCACCCCAAGTTCACACTAAGGGGGGGGTGTTGGGAATTAGTGTTCACATAGGCTGCATAAAATAATAATTAGGTTTATTAAGGGTTTTCTAATAAGTTATTATAACAGTGGCGTGTATTGAGTTGTTAAAACAACTCAATATTTATAGGAGAGTTGTTATGGGAGTTTCCTATAATGTAGGAGATTAAACTCTTATATAATTGTGATGTATTTGATTGAGAAGCCTGAATAAAAGGATGACATTTTTTGGGTAATATTTTTCTCCTTATGTTTTGACTCTGTCCCATATTTTCTTATAAACTTCATCCAATTTGTAGAGTATTTAAATACTCAGATATTAGCTATACGCTCAACACATCGAGGAGTTGGGTAGGACAAACATTGAGTCTTATTATGTAGATAATGGTAACAAACAAAAGTAAGAAGGAAAGGTGCTAAAAGTAATGACCTTGTTTGTACAAGTCTCCCACCTTTGATGCAAAAACGAGTTTCTAGCAGCAATTTGTGCAGCCATTTTATTTATTCCTTTTGTGAAATTTGATACAAACAAAAATTATAGTATAAAGAAGACAATTTATTGTTTAATAAGGTTGGGGTGTGTAGAGAATTTGTTTTAGGAACAAGATTTGGACCCTAGGTTTGCCCAAGTATGTCAATGGACATACCCATTGAATTCAGGGCCCAGAGCTTGCACTCTGCGTCCATCCATAATGCACTGGACTGCAAACAAAACTCAAAACAAAACCAAACCCAAATTTGTGGGAATTTCTATGTGAATTGGTAACTAAGTTTTTTTGTGGATGGTGGGATTAAGTAAATACATACATGAGAAATGTAGGGAAACATATAAAAAAATGTTTCTTTTAAGTTTTCATTTGGATAATTAGGCATTGGGATGTGTGTTTTTGGACACACTCCCTTTGAAGTAATCCATGCTTCCACATATGGATTCCTTCTATTTCCCTTTAGGTGATGTATTCTTTGAGTCTTAATTTCTCTTCAAAATTTTTGGGTGCTCCCTTCAAGTCTTGGATCGTCTTGATGACCCATGCAACTTAATGTTTGAATTGCAAGCAACATGGTCTTAGCGAAGCCTTTCTTTGGCTTTTTGTTCCTTGGTTTTGATTGTGACCTCCCATTTTGTTACTTCGGTTAAATCATTAGCCTAAACTTTTGGAAAGTCTTTAGTGACAAATTCAACAAGTTTAGAGGCTTTCATATTGCAAGCCTTTTGCATGTACGGGCCTTGCTTCATCTTTTCTATTAGGTTTTGCATCTTTTACATCCTTTTGGTGACTTAGCAACAAAACGTTACTACGAGTTGTTCGTTGTCAAATTTGATGGCATTAATTGTTTCATTTGTAAAATTGTTGTCATGGTGGGCCTTAATTCTTGCTACTTCTCTTTGTAGAGGTTCTAGTAGTCTTCTTTGTTCGCTCGTCGTCATCTGGTTCCTTTCTTTCCTTCTACTTGCGTTTGGTGTTACCATCTATGTCCGTTCGTTGTTGTTGCTATCGTTTGTTGGTTGCTTGGTTTCTTGCTTGCCTGCTTCGTCTGTGGCTTTCTTTGGGTTTCTGTCTGTTCGTTGTTGTTGGTGTTATTCGTCGTTTGTCATCATTTGTTGGTTGCTTGCTACATCCGTGGCTTTCTCTGGGATCCCCGTCGCTCCTTTGTGTTCATGGCTTTCTCTGGGATTGCCTTCTACATTCGTGGCTTTCTCTTTGATTCCCATCGCCTTTGCTACTATTGCTCATGGTTGCTGTCGCTGTTGCTTTTGTTTGTGGTCTTCTTTGCAATTGCTGTTGGCGTTGCCTCTGCTCGTGCCTGTCTTTGAAGTTTTCGTTATAGTAGCTGCCTGGCTACCATGGGAACTTCCTTTTCTTTTGTTCTTTTCCCTGGTATGCTTGCTTAGTCCTTTCATCTGTTCCTTATGCATTGTTTCTCTGCGTCTTTCTTCATGGCTTTCAACGCAATTGGGGATCCTTCCCCCCTTCTTCCTCCCCCGTCGTCCCTCACTCCTCTGCGGACCTACCAGAGGAAGTCTGATGTTGCATTCACAGAGCTCCTCGAACGTGTTGGACACCTGGAAGCTAAAAACGTGGCTCTTAAATTCTCTCTACAGAGTTTATCTGATAGCCATGGATAACTTTGATCTCAGGAAGTTCGTGGATGCGAACTTAGAGCAGTTTATAGCTAAAGAATCTGATATTTTTGCACTCAAAGATAAACAAACCGAACTTGATCACTAGCAGGATTCCTTCATTTGCGAAACTGAAATGCAGTTTAAATCCTAGGCGATTGTTTGCAGCGAATCAACACCCCCTCTGGCTGGCATCGAAGAACTTGTGCAGTCCAAACTGGTTGAGGAAAGGACCCAAAGATCACGTGAGCTCAATCTTAAGGTTCATGGTCTTCCGTATTCCTCCCCCAACCCTCATTTTGCTGGTCATTCTTTTCTCAGGGACCAACTTGACATTGATGACAGTATATCTCCCCAACCCTTCCCCTCGTACCTTGTTCCGTTTCGAGGACAATGACCTCAATCTTTTCACCCACCAACTTAAGCAACTCCTCCCCCCTGATGCCCAGTTTTCCCTCTTGAGTGCGCCGGTTCCAAGTTTGACCTCCTCTTCGCCTCCATTTGGGAAGTTGCCCTTTTTCCTTTCCTCATTCCATTGCCCCACCGTTCCCTCCTTCCAGACCTAAGAACTCTTGTCCTATGAACAAATGGTACGATGAGGGCTATAAAGCTCACCATTGTGTTTTGTGTGATGCTTTCATTCACCACCTCCCCTCCTACTCTAGGCTAAAAGCCTCTTACCGCCACCTCCTTCGTTGCAAGAAACTTTTTTACATCTCCCAGGTAGGAAAGCTCTCCGTACCTCTCTCATCCACTCCCCTAAATCCTTTTGGCACACCCTCTTCCCTCGCCACTCCCCCCTTCCTACTGAGTTACACCATGGCTCCTTGGTCTCCCACACCTCTCTATGATATCCCCGACCAGCCCCTCATCCATGTCCCTTCCCTCATCTCTTGCCATCTCTTCACCCCCATGAACATCCGAGAGGCTTTTAGGACTCTTAACAAATGTAGAGCGACCAATGAGGAGAGGTTCTAGGCGGAGTTCTTCAAGCATGGCCTCACTGTTCTGGGCTCCTACATATGTGACATCTTGAACCATGTGGTCCACACTGGGTCTCCCTCGTCTTGGTCACACTACATCATTCACCTGATTAACAAATCGGGCTTGCCTTTAGATCCCAACAATTATAGACCATCATGGTTGGCCATATCTTCTCCAAATGTATGCCACAATTTTACACAGTATTCTTTCCAGGGAGTTGGATTTGCGGGGTGTTCGTGCTAGAGGTCAGGCGGGCTTCAGACCTGGTTATCAGACTGCAGATCATATTCTGACTCTTTGAGCCATTATTGAGGAGGCTTGGTATCGCTTCTCGAAGGTTTATTGCTGCTTTGTGGATTTCTGCAAGGCCTTTGACTTAGTCGCCCGGTTAGCCCTGTTTTAGAGGCTTTGCAACATTGGTCTATCTGAGACTCTCCTCACAACTATTATGCTATTATGAGACTATGAGAGTAGTGTTCTCTGATTTTATCAGGAGCACCATTGGGGTTAAACAAGGAATACCCCCTCTCCCCTACTCTTGTCGGAATTTATATTGATGAGCTTGAGGGGTACTCTCAGGATAGGGATGGTTGCCTACTCCACCAGGTTTTGATTTCTATTTTGCTCTTTGCTGATGATATAGTTCTTTTGGCTTCCTCCCCTAAGGGTCTACAGAGACAGCTTGATAGTCTTGTGACTTTTTTGTGGCTTACGACAGTTGACTATCAATTTGGGTAAAACAAAGGTGATGGTTTTCAACTGTCTTAAGACTTCTCCTTTACATTTTTTCTTCAGAGGTTCAGAGGTGGAGATATCCTCTTCCTACACTTATCTGGGAGTTAAGTTTTCTAGTCCCCGTTTCAGTTTGTGGCCCGCCATACAACTATTTTTGATCTTATTTGGTTTTTACATCGCCTTCGTGGTTTTGCTGATTCTCGTGAGGGGCGCTGCAGATACCCCTACCTTGCTTATTGCTCCTCTGAGTCCATTGCCGCTTCTGTTTCTTCGGGTCGGGCTTGTGGTTGGTTTGTTGGTGCTTCGACCCTTCTTGGGTCTATTGGGATCGAGATTGATTGTCTCCCCCCCCTTTCAGTATTCTCTTGATGCCCCTCACCACCTCCTCCCATCCAGACAGGAGTTGAACAAGTGTATCAGAACCGACATTTACAGACAGTTCATCGTCACTACTTGGGTGAACCCCGACGGGGGCCTTTGCCCTAAGATGGCGTTCTATGCTAAGCATCTTCTGAAGTTGCGTGATAGACTCATTATCCGGCTGTCTTACTAATCTCACCACTGGTCACATTCCCTCCGGATCCCCCTTGGTTCCTTTAGAGTGGGCTCCCGTCAGCTTCGTATTGAGACAAATCATTAGCTTGCCATGGAGATGAGGGTTTGTTGATTATGCAGTATTGGGGAGGCTGAGACGAAGGAACACTTCATTTTTTGGTGTCCTATATACTATGAGATTAAAGGGAAGTTCTACTGCTTATTTAGAGGGGTCCAGTCTCCCTCCCCTTTTTCAGGTTCATTGGTCAGAGACGCCTAGCCCTCCATCTCTAGGAGGCCACTAGACTTCTAGACCATTCACTCTAGCTTTAGCACCCGGCTGGTTTGCGGTCTTGTCAACCTATCACCTCCTTCTCTGGATCTGAGTCGAAGCATGGTTCAAAGCTTCAGCTTGGTCCCTATTAACTTTTTCTGTCTCCATTGCCCTCTGCTTAAAATTTCCATCACGGGGTTTAATTGCATAATGTTTCAGGGGCTAAAGATTAGAAAAAAAGGTTTAAAAACCCTTCAAAAATCTCTTAATCCATAAACCCTACTAACCCCTAAAACACCTAAGCCTTCAAAGTTAACGAGCACTTTGTATAATTTTGTGTTGACCGGTTATACTAGCTCACCGATCACTTAAGTTGTCCCCTTATGCCCCGCTTCATCATCAAAGTTACCGGCCCCTCTACTCTTCCATCGGCTACTCTAAGTTTCTCAAACCCTGCGCCGTTAAAAGGTATGTCTTCGCTGTTTTGCACCAGTCAATGCACGTTGACTCCGAAATAGCGAAGGGCTATGTCTTCGCTGTTTCGCCAAGGAGCAGTGGGGCCCATTCTTTTTCTTTTGTGAAATAACGACAAGGAAAGGCTTTTCACCATTTTGCCAAGGAACCGTGGGCCTGTTCTTGGCCGACTGCGAAATGGCGAAAAAAGGGAAAAGAGTGAAAAACGACTAGGGACTTTTAAGGTTTAGGATCAGATTATGTGACTTTTAATTTTCTTTTCTTCTTTTCAGATATGCAACACAATATGAGATTGACTTTCACAAATGATACTTTAATTTTACTTAATAATACACAATGAGAATATGAAAGTATTATAAGACAAATGCAGATAGAAATATTTCAAGAAATACTTGCTGATCGAATCTGTATTAGACTTGCATTCAATTGTTGTATATGCTTATCTTTGATTGATCAACATTTGATTATAAATATACGAGACATGATAGTATAGAGGCATGTCTCCTTAAGGAGACACGACTCTATATTATCATGTCTCTTCATCACCTTATGTGCTATTAGTTAACCGATAATACTGATCGACATTTAGCAGCTCAAACAATACATAGTGAAAAGCACCCGATAACACAAGGCACCCGATTGATCATAACATAATACCCGATCGGTGTTATTCCAAGGAGCCCGATCGGTGTGTTGTAGAAGTGCTTAATCGGTATGTTATTTTATGCTAATCATGTTCTAATGAATCGGTGTGCATAACCGATACTAATCAATGTGATAACAAGTCATAACCAATATACAACAAATCAATATGAATTATAATTGCATATTAAATTGATTCTTTTATGAATTTATAATCATGAGTAATAGTGATGTCAATCGATCCAAGACATTATTATTATGAGAAGAGGTCAAGAATAATTTTTCAAATATAAATATATGTATATATATCAATGCATATATAATAATAATAATATCCATTATTATTGTTATATATATAACACAATTGATCTTTTCTCATAATATTAATGTCTTCTACATTTTATCTGATTGAAGCTACAACATCAACACTCCCTCTTAGCCAGGGAAGATAAAATCCATCAATCCAAGAGAGCAACACAAAGTTAATTTTGAAAGTTATTTTGACATCACATTACCGTGATATCAGAGATATGGTCTGATCAGGAATATCAAGTCTCATGATATTCACGATAACTCATAAGATATCATCTCATGATATTGGGAGCATTGGCCACAAAATATCAAGTCGCATGATATTCACCAAGTACTCAGAAGTTTATAAAGATATCATCTCATGATATCGGGAGCATTGGCCACAACATATCAAGTCGCGTGATATTCCCCAAGTACTCAGAAGTTTATAAAGATATCATCTCATGATATCGGGAGCATTAGCCACAAAATATCAAGTCGCATGATATTCACCAAGTACTCAGAGTAATGGCCTGCCAACATCAAGTCTCATGATGTCCACCAAGTACTCAACAGATGTCCATAGGTAATATGCACATGTATCCTCAATATTACTTACCATCGGAACATTCATATTATCTATCATGATCTGCTTCAGCCATCATAAGATGTCTATCACAATAGAAGGCCATGGTCTGTTTAAGGAACTTAATCCACCATGCAAGATATCATCTATCATAATCTGTTTCAGCCATCATAAGATGTCTATCATGATAGAAGATCAAGTTATTGTAAGATCGTCACCTTCCAATAACTTTAACAAATACAAGTGATAATCATTTGGAAGTCGTCACTTCCTCATGATTTACACAAGGCCGATATAATAATGAAATAACATTAGTACAATAATCAATTTTACAATCATATCAAGTTTACCTCAGAAGTGTTCCATCTTTATCAATGAACTCTCTCTTAATCACAAGATATCTTTAAGTTCTTTAGAATACAAGTTTCTCTGAATACAAATTTGAATTACTGACTTCAGCAAGGGAAGCTTGAAGTTTAAGTCTGTCTGGACATTTTAATGCAGTGTGACCATATTTGTCGCATCTATAACATTGTATTGTAGGGAGGTCTCTATGTTTCTTGAATGACTGTTTACCATTTGAGTTCTTGCCCCTTTTCCTTTTCAATTTAGATATTAGATTACACTCTTCTTGAATACAGTAAGCTTTTAGTCGATCGAATTTGGGAAGTTTGAAGCGAGCACTTATTCCTTGTTTGAAGTTTTCCCATGACATAGGGAGTCCATTTAAAGGTACCATAGTTAACTCTTTATTATCATAGATATGACCAATTGTTGAGAGTTGGTTTCTTAATTTTGTTATCCTCATAAAGCATGAGGTGATGGTTTCTTCTTTATTCATTTTAATATTAGAGAGTTGATTTTTAAGAGTAAGAATCCTGCTAGTATTGTTGATCTCATACATGTTTTCTAGGGCTTTGAACATTTCATATGCAAAATCCAACTTTGTGATAATAGGTAGTAGATGATCTTTTACTCCATCTACTACTCCATCTACTAATAGTTCCATTGCTCTGGTGTTGTCTTTTTCCCATTGGCCTTTCTCGTCATTCTCACTAGATTTAGGAGGATTTTCTATGATTGTTTTTATTAGAATAATATTTTATTAGTTTTAGTATTAATGTTCAATATTCTATCTTGCTGTAAATATCTTCTTAAGATCGTCTCTGACCTTTCTGGCAGTTTCTATTTTAGAAACTTGCCTCTTTGTAAAGTCTGTATTCCCTATTTATTGAGCGTATGCTCTTGTTAATATCATTCATATTTTTACCAATTACTTATTGTAATATGGTATCAGAGCTAAGTTTTTAAAACTTTTCAAAATTTTTTATAATTTCATTTTCGAAATTATCTGCTCATTGAAATTTTTCGAAATTTCTTCTTTGGTTCTGTGGCTCGGTTCTTGAAACCCGACTAAGGTATTTTATAGTCTTATAATCTAGAAAACGCTCGGCTTTTCGGGAAGTTTTTCTCAGACCTTTGTTTGTTCAACCCGTATAGGGTTTCGCGTATGAATTCTCGCCTCTGGAGGACTGTTCTTTGAAGCATTTAAACCTTCTAAAACGACTCTTTGTTGGTCGTCTTTCATCTCTTGTTCAGCACGCGACCTCTAGTGCCTTCACGCAGGGTCGTCTTTTCAGCACGCGACGCAGGAAGCCTTCACGCGACTTCTGGCTCGCCGTCTGTTACAGTCGACGGTCGTTCTCACCCGTGACTTTTGGTTCGGTTCCTGCCCCTTTTCGAAAGCTGTTTCTTTTGCCGGTGGCTCTGAACGCACGATTCCTGGACGTCTAGTTTTTATTCAATAAAAAAAAAGAAAAAGTGGTCATTCTCTGCTATCTTCAGCTCCTGAGATTTTCTGCATTCTCGACTAGTGTTTTGACCCTCCATTTCAAGTCGAAAATTTATTCTGATTGCAGATTCCTTGTGGGTTTTTTAAAACCTCCACTGGGTTGCCGACAGAATTTTGTGGGTGCCTTGGTTTCCGTGCCTCGACTTCTGTACCAACCGAAATTTTATTTTAATTTTAGATTCTTTCTGGGTTTTTGAGATCTCTTCTGTTAAAGTATTGTTCGTTCGTGTTTAATAAACGACGAGACAATCATGATATGCATATAAATATAGATATATTTATATATATGTACTATATAATATAATTGAAAAGTAAGTATATATTAATA
>MU223146.1:1091684-1122769 GCA_018584345.1 Thuja plicata
TGTTAACTAATAGTTATGTAATGAAGTGACATAACCATAAGTATGTACGGTCATGTCTATTCATTACATGACTATTCGATATATACATATACCCTATTGTTATTGTAGAATCAATCAATAAAAAAAAAGGCAATTGTATTCTACAATCACAAATGGTAATCTATTTCACTACAGCAGTCACATATATTCTCTATAGGACGATCCAGATTTTACAACATCTTCTGGGTCTTTGTCGGATTTTTCTAGGTCAGCTGAATTTTTTTCTTGAAATCCGTGCCAGCCATACTTCATCATTTTCTAAAAATCTGTCCCTGATTCAGCCTTTATTCTCTGCATTGGGATTCATGTTTCGAATTCTATATTTGCGCCTTCTTATTCCTTGCTTTTTCTACATTAGGAAGCGTGCAAGATGGCGTCACTCACCAATTTGATGTTGGAAAGTAATTAGCGCTTCAACGGCCGCAATTACAACACCTGGAAGCAACGTATGTTGACCATCTTCGAGTATTGACGCCTGGATGAGATTGTTCTAGGCACAAAGACTCGTCCAACCTCTGTCCCTGCAGATCAGGACAAGTTTGACGATCGAAATTGAGAAGCTGTTATGCTTCTCAAGTTCTCTGTCATTGATGATCAATTGCCTTAGATCCCTTCTGGCAAATCTGCTGCCGACACCTGGAAGCATCTAAAAGAGTTGCATGAGACATCTGACAAAAGTCGTGCATTCTTTCTGAAGAACCAACTATTCTCCATCATAATGGATGAACGCATGCCCTTACAGGAGCATCTCATGAAGATTAAAGACATTCGCGATCAGCTTGAAGCTATCGGTAGGAAGATGGAAGAAGAAGATATGGTAGTCATTACTCTGAAAAGTCTACCACCATCCTATGAGCACTTCATAGAAACTCTCGACATTACCTCGACTAATGTGGATCTAAAATTCCCAGAGTTGTGCACCAAACTTTTGCAGCAGGATCGTTGGAAACAACAGTTTGGTAGCAGTGCCACCATGTCCTCCTCAGAACAGGCCTTTGCAGTCGAATCCTTTCACAAGGATAAGGGAAAATTTCAGTCATATCTGTCCTTTTTGCAGAAGGGCCCTTCTCAATCTCAGGATGGCTCTAAGAAAAAGGTGCAGTGCAATTACTATCACAAATTTGGTCATCTGATCAAAGATTGCCGTACCAGACTGGCTTCCGAACAACGGAAGTAGGGAGGGTTTTAGCCTCAAGCCAATGTTGCTGAGCACACAGAGCAGCAAGAATCTGCCTTTTATGCCTTCATGGCTAAAAGACCTGCAGATCACGTGAAGTCTTCTGCCTGGTACATTGATTCTGGTGCTTCTCGTCATTTCACTCACAGGCGTGATTGGTTTGTTGAGTTCTCTTCCTACACGGACTCAGTTATCTTTGGAGGTGGTGAAGAGTACTCTATTGTTGGCAAGGGCAATGTTCAGATACAATCTGGCAGAAGGCGTCTCCTATTCCTCAATGTGCACTATGTTCCTGCTATGACACTTAATCTCCTTTCAGTGAGTCAGATTATGGTTTCATTCTCCACAGCTTGATGTTATTTTTAGTGCCCATAAGTGCTCGATTGTTGATCGTGCTTCTTGCACTACTCTCGCTGTTGGCATTGAGGATCATGGTCTCTATAGACTTGTGGACACAGGCGATTCTCTTGAGCATGCCTTCACAGCACACTCTTCCTCTCTCACCAGTCTCTGGCATCAGCGATATGGTCACCTGAATATTCAGTATCTTGTACAGCTTGTTCGGGACGACTTAGTACATGGCTTACTTGATATTCAGACTCAGACTCCTCGAGTTTGTGAAGCTTGCCAAGCTGGGAAGCAGCACCGGACACCATTCAAGGATGGTGACTCATGGCGAGCCTCCAAGGTACTGCAACTGGTCCATGCTGATGTATGTGGTCCTATGAATACTACTTCTGTTACTGGGTACAGGTATTTCTTGCTTTTTGTTGATGATTTTAGTCGTAAAATGTGGGTGTATTTCCTAAAGCAATAATCAAATGTGTTTACTGTCTTTCAGAAATTTAAAGCCTCAGTAGAAAAAGAGTTTGGTTCTTCTATTATTACTCTTAGGTCTGATAATGGGGGGGAGTTTTGTTCTTCTGCCTTCTCTACTTTCTGTGATACTCATGGCATAAAACGTCAGTTAACCACACCTTACACCCCTCAACAAAACGACATTGTAGAACGTCGCAACCGCACCATTACCGAGATGGCTAGGTCTATGCTGGAACATAGAAACGTTCTTAGGAAATATTGGGCAGAAGCTGTATTCACAACAGTCTATCTTCTTAATAGGTCACCCACTCATGTTAAAAATAAGACTCCTGAGGAAGCATGGTCTGGTCGTAAACCTCGGATCAACCATTTGAAAGTTTTTGGCTCTTTATCTTATGTGTGGATTCCTGATGCTAAGTGCACTAAGCTGGATTCCAAGAGTCAGAAGCTCATGTTTACAGGTTACAGTGACAACCATAAGGCTTACCGCCTGATTGACATTGACACTGATCATGTTATTTTTAGTCGTGATGTTGTTTTTGATGAAGACCGAGGCCCATTTCATCTCGCCTCGTCTCAGCATCATTCGGAGGCTCAGCCTTTGAAGGCCTCTGACTTGAGTATTGATCTTCCTTTTGGTTCATCTGATGGGAGGGATGATACAAACCCTGTCCTTGATAATGCACCACCCGAGTTTCCTCCGGAAGATGCACACCCTCCTCCTGATTTGCTTCCTCCTCCTGATGATGGCCCCTCTACTCTTCAGCCTAAATGGTGGGCTAAGACCATCAGTGATCTTCGTCCTGATGAGCTCATTGAGGGTAGAACTTCGAGAAATAAGGGCATCCAGCATCACACAATCAATTTTGCTCTTATGGCTAACATCCACAGTATCTATGAGCCTCAGACATATGTCGAGGCCAAAGGAATTCCAGAATGGGAACAAGCAATGGATGCTGAGTTCCAAAGCCTTCAAAAGAATCACACCTGGGTTCTTTCAGATCTTCCTCAACGGAAGAAACCCATTAGCTGTAAATGGGTCTATAAGGTCAAGTATCATGCAGATGGTACCTTAGACAAATATAAGGCCAGACTAGTTGCTCGAGGATTCACCCAGCGAGAAGGCATTGACTACGAGGAGACCTTTGCTCCTACTGCTAAGATGAGTACTATTCGCCTTCTTCTCGCCATTGCAGGTCAGTATGGTTGGAAAGTCCATCAGATGGACGTGAAAAGTGCCTTCCTCAATGGTGAATTGCAGGAAGAAGTCTACATGACGCAACCTCAACCTCCTGGTTTCAAGGTTGCCGGTTCTGAACCCCAAGTGTGTAGACTCCAGAAAGCACTCTATGTCCTTAAACAGGCTCCTCGGGCATGGTACATAAAAATTGATCAGTACTTGGTTACTCGTGGCTTTCAGCGTAGTCCTTCCGACAGTAATCTGTATATCAAACACTCTGGTAATGATATTCTCTTTCTTGTTGTCTATGTGGATGATTTGATCATTACTGGGAATTCAACACATTTGATCTCCGAAATCAAACAGGATTTGTGCAGCAGTTTTGATATGACAGATCTAGGGCTTCTTCATTATTGTTTGGGTGTTGAGGTTTGGTAGACTGACAGCAACATTTTCCTTTCTCAGTCTAAGTATGCCAGAAGCTTGCTTGACAGGTTTCAAATGCAGGATTGCAAACCTGCTTCCACACCTATGGAGACTGGCCTGAAATTATCTGCCACGTCTGATTCTCCTCCTGTAGATGAAACCCAATTCAGGCAACTAGTGGGTAGTCTCATCTATCTCATTGCCACTAGACCTGACCTCAGTTTTGCAGTGAGCTACATATCACGCTTCATGACTGCCCCCAGGGTTGATCACTAGGTAGTCGCGAAGCGTGTCCTGCTCTATGTGAAGGGCACCTCGGATTATTGCCTTCTTTACACTAGATGTGATGATCCTAGACTCAGTGGGTTCACAGATTCAGATTGGGCAAGCTCAGTTGATGATCAGAAATCAACTTCTGGATATGTGTTCAGTTTGGGCTCTGGTGCAGTCACCTGGACTAGTAAGAAGCAGCAGGCGATGGCTCTCTCTTCAACTAAAGCCGAGTATAGAGGAGCTGTTAAGGCAGCTTGTGAGGCAATTTGGCTTCGCCGGATGCTTGCAGATATGAACATATCTCAAATCGGTCCAACTCCTTTGTTTTCAGACAATCAGGGAGTACTCAAACTTGCCAAGAATCCAGTCTTCCATGTACGAACCAAACACATAGAACTTCATTGTCACTACATTCGGCAGTTGGTTGAAGACGGATCAATTCAGTTGCTGTATGTTCCTACCTCGAAGCAGCCAGCAGGTATTTTCACCAAACCCCTCAGTTTAGATAAGTTTGTAAAATTCAGGGGGTCTATTGGTGTAATTGATAGATTGAGCATTAAGGGAGGGTATTAGAATAATATTTTATTAGTTTTAGTATTAATGCTCAATATTCTATTTTGCTGTAAATATCTTCTTAAGATCGTCTCTGATCTTTCTGGCAGTTTCTATTTTAGAAACTTGCCTCTTTGTAAAGTCTGTATTCCCTATTTATTGAGCATATGCTCTTGTTAATATCATTCATATTTTTACCAATTACTTATTGTAATAGTTTTTAACTCATTCTTTCTTAGTATTAGCAGCATTCGTAGTTTCCAAGATTCAAAATTTGAAGCACCTTCAAATCTGTCCTCAAGTCTAATTCCCTTCACCATTCTGTAGGTACAAGATTTCCAAAAATCTGATCTTGATCTTCCTTCAATCTAATCAGATCTTCCTTCAAGCGGTTAGACTTTAACGGAGGAACTTGGCTTTGATACCATGTAAAAGTATAGGATCAGATGTGACTTTTAATTTTCTTTTCTTCTTTTTAGATATGCAACACAATATGAGATTGACTTTCACAAATGATACTTTAATTTTACTTAATAATACACAATGAGAATATGAAAGTTTTATAAGACAAATGCATATAGAAATATTTCCAGAAATACTTGCTAATCGAATATGTATTAGACTTGCATTCAATTGTTGTATATGCTTATCTTTGATCGATCAACATTTGAGTATCAATATAGGAGACATGATAGTATAGAGGCATGTCTCCTTAAGGAGACTTGACTCTATTATCATGTCTCTTCATAACCTTATGTGCTATTAGTTAACCGATAATATTGATTGGCATTTAGCAGCTCAAACAATACATAGTGAAAAGCACCCGATAACACAAGGCACCCAATCGATCATAACATAATACCCGATCGGTGTGTAGTAGAAGTGCCCGATCGGTATGTTATTTTATGCTAATCATGTTCTAATGAATCAATGTGCATAACTGATACTAATCAATGTGATAACAAGTCATAGCCGATACACAACAAATCGGTATGAATTATAATTGCATATTAAATTGATTCTTTTATGAATTTATAATCATGAGTATAATAGTGATGCCAATCGATCCAAGACATTATTATTATGAGAAGAGGTCAAGAATAATTTTTCAAATATAAATATATGTATATATATCAATGCATATATAATAATATTAATATCCATTATTATTGTTATATATATATATATCACAGTTGATCTTTTCTCATAATATTAATGTCTTCTACATCTTTTCTGATTGAAGCTACAAACATTAACAGGGACTTCGTCACTACTTTGCACGGTCAAGGTTGTTTGACCTTTTTTGACATGCGAAGTGGTGACGTTATATATAAATATGAATATAAACGGTCAAATATTGCTTGCCACCCTTGCAACCTCTGGTCAACGTTCTCAGTTTATTTGCTTGCGAGGATGCGACCAAGGATTGCGGTTGCTGGTTTTTCTGATTAGAATGATTGTAAAGGGCTTTCCAAGGAAAAAACATGCAGATTTGGGCTTGGTATGGCCATGTTCGACTAACCATCAAGGGGTTTTGATAGTCAAGGTTTTGTCTTCAATGCATGCAGAGATCACCTTCAATGTTTATCTGCTTCTCAACTACTTCCTTGATCTTTTCTGCATTCTATCAATTCTCATAACGCCATATTCTTCTGTATACGCAACTTGAACCTGTTTCTTCAATCAGAGGCGTAGTTATCAAAATACAGAGATCTTTTGGCCATATTTATATGGTTGCAGGGGATATTTTATTCGAGGCAGAGCATTCAATTTTGATCTCTTTCTGTCTTTTCAGCTTGTAATAAGATCAAAATTTCTTCTGATCTTCCTTCTTTGAGCTTCCTTTTTTGTAACTTAACCCTAGTTGAGGGTTTGAACTTCATGTGTAATCAGAGTTATGCATGAACTCTATAAAGGAGATCATGTACATATTTGTAAGGATCTTCTCTCTTTGTTTCTTTGTAGAATTCATTCTCTGTAATTGTAACTAGCCTTGCCTTACTTTATGTAAGGTCCCCTGCCCAACTAGCTTGGAATATCGAGACAATGTTCTCAAAATTTCAATTGTAAGGGGCTTCTTTTGATTTAAAACTCATACTCTATTCTTTAGATTTCCACAAGGACTTATGGAGTAACAATCTTCTTCATTGCAACGGTTTGTACTTTGACAATACTAGTAGATGTATGAGGACTTACTTGATCTAAATATTGATCGATATGTCAGATTGACGAAATCCTTATAATATATTGATAATCTATAAGATTATATTGATTCCAAAGTATAAGTATGTCACTGTTGTTGATATCTTGCTTGGTGCGGGTATGGCATAAATTATACTATTTTGAATTATATGCTATTCTCTGATATGGTCTTATATCTATGTTAATTATACTATTCTGAATTATATGCTATTCTCTGATATGGTCTTATATCTATGTTAATTATATGCGGTTCTAGATTTCTTCCCTATGAAATGGAAATGAGATTTTTCTTTGCTAATGTAAATATGGATCTATTGTTCTCAGATTGTATGAAATATAATAATTCTAAATACTCGCTTTATCCTGAGTTGGATATGAGACGAGAAGTAAAAAATGTTCGATGCCCCTTTTAGACGATACTAAATGCCCTCTTAATCTTATAGGTGGAGTGATAAGACATGAGGTCAGGAGACATGGCTTATTACATCTCTCTTTCGCTTAGTGCTAAATGCACCTTTCCCTTACAAGTTGAATCTTCTCTTGTAATCGCTTCTCTAACAATTGCGTAACTATTATAGATCTCACCAATCATTATCTCCAAACATAAACAATGCTTTGTCTTAATGATTATCAATGACCAATTAAGTTTTTATCAATATCACATCAAGACCATTACTACGTCTATTCTAGTCATCTACTAGATGTTCTATAGACGTTGATATCCTTATTGTCATATGAAATGGAGAACAAAGATTTGGAATGAAGATTCCGGATGACAAATCACGTCAAGGATATTTGCTATAGTAATGTTGCTCCTGTGTCCACTGTCAGGTTCCTATCGGGCAACTTAAACATTTATATTATTCCATATAGTTGTGGAGATTTTAATTGCTATACGGATACGGTTCTTGCAGAATGAATTCCAGCTAGGATAGAGAAAATTATACATCATTGCCTATGGCTATTTAGCCATCATGGAGTCTCTCCACCATAGTCGTAATGTCTCTTGAGAGACTCATAATAATACCGACTAGTCTCTATAGAGATTTTTTAAGTATATTTATATACATTATTATTATTTTAATACTATATTATTATTATTATTATATTAATATATTATTATGTTAATAATATATTATTATATAATATATTTAATAAGAGATTATATTATATTATAATATTACTATATTTGTTTATTTATTTGTGATTATATTATACTATTTATATTTTATTATTATTTATTATTATTATATTTTATTAACTATTATTTATCTTGTAATATATTATAGGATATTATAATATAATTAAAATATTATATTATCATTGTATTATTATTTATATTCTAATTATATTATTATTGTTTAATATGTAATAATTATTTATTTAATTTATATTTTAATTATGTTATTTAATTCTTGTTTGTTCTTTAATTTATATTTTAATTATGTTATTGAATTCTTTTTTATTCTTTAATAGATTACTATTTTACCTATTTCCAATCCAAATATCTTGTGTAATCTTTGCCTTATTATTTGGATGCATTTCATCATCTTCCTGTGTTGATTAGCTTGATTGATTACGCTTGTGAATCTTTAGGTTCCTTGCAGGTTCTATTTAAGTCTTAACTTTCATATTATTCTTGGAGTTGATCAAATACAAGGAGTAGTGTTGTCTTGGTAGTTTTATTAAGGTCTTACGACAGTCATAGGCAGAAGGAGATCAAATATTTAATCTTGGTGTACCACTTCACCGCTTTCTCTTTCTGCATATTCTTCTCCCTTTTCCCTCAAAAGCTTAGTTTTAGATGCATCTTGATTGGAAGGAAGCTGACCTTCTCTAGAGACTCAACCTCACATTTCAAGTCGCACACTTGGGAGGTTGTTTCCATGTTTTACAACGTTGTTTAGGTCATTCATGCTCACCTAAGCATGGTTGCAAACTTTTGTGACAACAGTCCCGATCCTTCCAGTCATTCTAGATCCGTGAGACCTCAGAGGAGCTATCTTCAGCAACAACCTTCCTCTTCTTCTTCCTCTTCCAGGAAGACTCAGAGAAACTCCACTCGCACTTCCAGCCCCTCGGCTTACCTTTTTGTCTTGGGGTTTTTCTCTGTTGTCCCGACTCCGGTTTTGTAGTGAGTTTTCGCGGGTCTTGTTTTGGACCCCCCTCCCCCTCTCTCTTTTTGTTGTTTTTCCTCGAGCGCCATTTGGCGTCCCTGTTCTGGGCTGGCCTTTTGTCTTTTGTTCGGTAGTCCCTTTGACCCTTTGTGGTCTTTTGTTGGACATTAATAAATTTATCTTATCTTATCTTATCTTATCTACACATTGACATTCTTTAGGATGTGTTAGCCATAGATCTTTGGCAGCATATGATGGTGCAGATTTCATTGAATTGCTCACATGTATGGTAATGGGCATGATGCATTCGTGGGTCCCACCTCCTTTTGTCTTTTCTCCTTTTTAAGAACTTTTGAAGTTAGTTGTACATTAGCACCCTCTTGAATGGCCCAACTTTTGATGTTGTAGATGATCCAATGGTTTGGATTTTCTCAAGCTCTCCTTTGTAAAATTTAGTCAGATCTTTGTTTAGAGATCTCCATGGAGGAAGTTTCTTGTCCTTCTAGTGACATTAACATGGTTTACTTCTTGCTAAGCTTATTTGACCCTCTAGGTCAAATGGTGGTTCGTGTAGATCCATGTCCAAATCACGTGTCTCCATCACTACAACCACCCATCAATGAAGCCACTATCGAATATTTGATGTGCCAACCAAGATCACTTCTTTGTCAAATTCCATAGGTTCATATCGCTAGAATATTATAGATGGCACATGCACCCATAGTTTGCAAACTCTGTGAGTATCCTTTGAGTTGTTGAGTACTCCATTTTTTTTGCTGGGCGAGTGTTCACAAGTTGAACTCTTGTGTTTTTATAGACGCAAAAAAACATGGGCCAAAATTTCGACGCAAGTAAAGTACTTGTTGAAATGTGTTTTTCACATATTGTTTTTGCTATAAAACTATGCATTTTCTATTACGAGATGTCAATTTTTAATTTAATACATTTTGTAATTGAATTTTACAAAAAAAATATGTTTCTTTAGAGATTTTAATTTTGCTGAGTTTTAGCCAAGTTGAAAATTTTGGCTTTACCAAGTACTCACCGAGCCCGAGTCTACGAACTATTCATGGACCTAAAAAACAAGCCATCATGGCTCCAAAGGATAGCAATGGAGTTTCTAACCACTTGCATGTGCTCCTTCTCAACCTTTGATTTGGTCTCATTTGAAGATCATCATGTAAAGAGAAATATGGGCTTAGTTCCTATGTAAATTTTTTTTGGCTCTTGATGAATAAATTTGTTTCTTTTGCCTTTTGTTTGTCATAGCTCGTCTTGAAGAGTGTACCTCGGTTTGATTTTATGAATGTGTTCATGTTTGTTTGCTTATTCTCTTTGGACAGAAGTGAATTATCTGTACATATTTAAAAGTGCTTGCCTTTGATGCTGGTCGGGAGAGTCCTATACATGGGTAGGTTTGGGTAAAGTAAGTTGAGGCAACCCCACCATAAATATTTGTCTGCTCATGGATTGATCACTAGTTTATTGGTGCCATTTTTATTTAATTTCTTAATCCTTGTCTCTTTCTAACCATATTTTTCCTTCTAACCTTTATTCTCCTTCTATCCCTTTTCCTTTGCCATTGTTAGCTTAGGTTAGATCAGCCATTAGATTAGATTTTGTTTTGCATTTCATAGAGCTGTTTAGATTAGTATCAAGGACGGTAGTAGAATAGAGGAGAAGTTGGCCATTTTTGGAGGTTTCTTAGTGAACTTGAGAAAAAATGTAGATATGTGGGTTCTCTTGCAGTTGGTGCTTCTCTGAAACAAACAAATCCATGGGTGTGAACATATTTTTGTTATATTTGGTAAGTGGTTGTTGTAGAATTAAGGTTTGATGGCTAGGAGAATCGAGAACCCATGCTTGTGCATGAGCGTCGGAGCCGCTGGTCTATCTCCTTCTCACGAGAGTTTCAGTTTTTCCCTTATTGTTCACAGAGGAATTCCACAGCTAGCAGGCATCATTAAACTTTTTGAAGTGTTGGATAACTGATAACGAGCAGCAAACTACTGAAGATCTGTAGTTTGCTAGATATTTTGGATACAACTTTTTAGGAGACTTGTTCCAAAATGTCAATTTCCACTACAAAGGAAGACTATTTTTAGAAGGTTTTATGTTTTTATTTGTAAATCAATCACTTTTTTTTAGAAGTAGTAAGATGTTTTATTGTAAGTCTTTTGTTTTTTTTAAAAGCCATCTTCAAGAAATTGATCTGTTAGTTGCCCAAACGTAGTTATTGTTTAGCTTTATCACCTAGTTTGAAAAGCTGCATACTAATGCATGAGCGGCAATTTAATCTAGACGTTTTTCGTTAGATACGTTTGGGAAAAATTCTATTTTACTCTCCCATCTACCAGTTGTAATAAGTTGTTCAAGGAACTTGATTTATGATAAATTTAGCATGTAGTTTTAGCATATTTAATATTTTGAATTTATGTTAATCTCCCGATTTCAGTTTTGTTCTGTGTAAATTGAGTTATCTACTGCTGTAAGTCGTTATGCAGAATAATATAATTCCCACAAAGATAATGTTCTGATTGCTGCAAATATCATTTTCATTGGCTTGAAATTTTTTCTATTTTGATTAGTGTGAGTTGTGCTCTAAAATTTTCATTTGGTGTTTGGGATTCTGGGTTGTAGGTTTTTGTTTCAGATCTCTCTAACAATTGATCATGGCAAACTCCCACTCCCATTCCATTTTAAACTTTAGTGGACATCATTATAATTAGTTGAATAACAAGATGACGGCTCTCTTGATAGGAAAAGATTTATGTTGGATTGTTGAAACTGTTTATGAAAAGCCAACTGACTGGATCACTCTTCCAACCAATGATGGACAAGCTAAGAAGGAAGTTAAGAAGAAGAATTGTCAAGCTTTATTTCAAACTCTGTATGCTCTAGGTAAGAGCTTATTTCTAAGAATCACAAGTGCAAAGATAAATAAGGATGCTTAGAAGAGTCCACATGAAGGCTACCAAGGTGGGGATCAAGTTAAAGTGGTCAAGTTGCAGATTTTGAAGAGAAAATTCAAAAATTTGAGAGTGCAAGAAGCTCAAGTCGTAGTTTACTATTGTGTAAGAGTTAAGGACACGGTTAAATAAAATTGTTACTCGTGGAGAAACCATGAATAAATAACTTGTTGTGAAAAAGGTTTTAAAGACTTTGACACTGAGATGGAACCATGTTGCTGTTATAATTTAACAAAGGAAAAATTTGACAATTTTTGAGTTTGATCATCTAGTTGGTTTTTTAATGTCCCATAAAGAAAGAAGTATTATGGTAAAATAAATAAATGTGTTATTAAACAATGACCATGAATGATCAATATATACAAGTACATAAGAGAATGTTTCTATAACGAACAGGAGAGAGGAAATAGAAACATCCTGTAGAGAGAAAGAGAAAGTTTCCATAACGAACAAAAGGAGTTTATGGAAACATTACAAAAAAGAGCGACCACTAGAAAAAGACGAAAGAGAGTAAATTAGAAACTATCTAATATCTATTATCGTAATACCCTCCCTTAATGGTCAATCTATCTTCAAAAAACAGAAATTTGCATGTCCTCAAAAAGCGTAAAAGGCAGCCTCGGGTTGATCAGAGAGGTCTGTAGGTTCTGCAATGTTGGCCTGTGGCTGGGATCCACCCTGCTTCCGCTGATCAGAAGCAATGCGAGCCCTACAATCTCGAAGCATATGACCAAACTTGTGGCAGTAGTTGCACTGAATGTTCTTCTTCTTGTAGCTATCCTGAGACGGAGCTGAGGAGTGAGATGGGCCTTTATCCTTGTGAAAGGATTGGGCTGAAAACACTTGTTCAGAGGAGGACAAAGGAGCACTGCTACCAAACTGTTGTTTCCAACGATCCTGCAGCAGAAGTTTGGTGGACAAATCTGAGAACTTCAGGTCAACATTAGTTGCAGTAATGTTGAGCGTCTCAATAAAGTGCTCATAGGACGGTGGTAGGCTTTTCAGAGTAATGACCACCATGTCCTCTTCCTCCATTGTACGGCCAATGGCCTCAAGCTGATCCTTGATGTCCTTAATCTTCAGAGGACGGTCTTGTAAGGACATATTCTCATCCATAATAATGGAGAATAGCTGATTCTTCAGAAAGAAGGCTCTTCTTTTATCTGATGTCCCGTGGAGATCCTTCAATGCTTGCCAAATCTCTGCAGCTGTCTTGCCGGACGAGATTTGAGGCAGTTGACCATCAGTAACTGAAAGCTTGATGAGCATAACTGCTTCACGATTACGATTATCAAACTGGACTTGAGCCGCATCGATTGTGGTAGGACGACTCTCAGTACCTTGAACAAGCGTCTCAAGGCGACGGTACTTGAAAATTGTCAACATGCGCTGCTTCCAGGTGTTGTAATTCTTGCCATTGAAACGGTGATTGCCTTCCAGCAAGAGATTGGTGAGAGATGCCATTGCACGTTTTTCAATGAAAAAGCATGAAAAATAGAGATGACACAAAGTTCGAGGCAGATTGACAGAAGACCCAAAAAAATTGAAGACACCCAGAGAAGAGCACAAAAAACCCAGATAGAATGTGCTCTCAGATTCTAAATCCATTGGCTCAGAAAATGAGGCACGAAAAATGATGCACCCAGAAAAAAGCTAGACTGACCCAGTTGAGTCCTCGAAAAACCCACCAAGTTCTGCAATTAGATTTCAAATACGACAGAGAATCTGAGAGTTTCAAAGGAAACCTAGCCGTTGGAAAAAATTTAAAAAAAATTGCAGAAAAACGTCAAAACAATGGCGGATTGTTGCTGAAGAAGGCAGAAATCGACCATAGAAGAGGTCGTTTTTGAAAAAACAACTAGATAGAGCCACTGACAAAAGGAAAAATGACCAAAGAAAGGTCGGACTTGCAGAAAAAACGTGAGTTGGAAATGGTCGCGTGTGAGCTAAAAAACTGCAGAAAAGGCATGAGATGGCGGGTTGTTTCCACCACTTGTTTTGAGCAAGCCAAAACTCGATAAAAGTCTGAAACAGATGGCGTCGAGCAGAGATGAAAACAACAGAAACGGAGCCAAGAAACAGTCGCGCAAGTTTGCAGAAAAAAAACTTTGACGCTGAAACCTTAGACGGGTTTGTGAGGAAAGAAAAAGATGCAAATTTTGAACACACTCAGGCAAAAAGCTTCGAAAATCTTGAACTAGTAATTTCAAAAAGAAATTAAAGATTTTCGAAGAGGCCAGGAATTTGCTCTGATACCATATTATGGTAAAATAAATGAATGTGTTATTAAACAATGACCATGAATGATCAATATATACAAGTACATAAGAGAATTTTTCTGTAACGAACAGGAGAGAGGAAATAGAAACATCCTGTAGAGAGAAAGAGAAAGTTTCCATAATGAACATAAGGAGTTTATGGAAACATTACAAAAAGGAGTGACCATTAGAAAAAGACGGAAGAGAGAGTAAATTAGAAACTATCTAATATCTATTATCGTAATAAGAAGTAAGCTACAAATTTAGAGAAAATGAAGAGAAGGCTTTTGCCTCAAAATCAAAGAAAACAAAAAATGAAGGTGCTAACACAAGCAGCAAAAGCAACCAAGGACAAGGCATATATTGAAATCAAAATTGTTCAAGAGGAAAAAACGGAAGAAGAGGAGATTCAGGTGCAAGAGGAAGAGACATATTTGATAAAAGAAACATTTGATGTTATTACTGCAATATTTATGGTTATTTTGAAAGAGAACGCTTGTTAAATGTTGGTAATGAAGACAAAAGTGCTATTTATGCTAATAAAAATGAGTAATCTTTTCCAAACAACTTTTTCTTATCATATGATGAAGCTGAAAACAATTCTTAAGAATTTTGGTACTTATGTTCTCAATTGTTCCAATCATATATTGAGGAATAATGAGTTGCTTTCTACAATGGATGAAAATTGCAAGTCTAATATCAAACTTGATGATGATAAATCTTTGGAGCCTGCAGCAAAAGGAGCTATGGAGTTGAACACAAAAGAAGGCTAGATACATGCCAATGAGTGTTGAACAGCTATGTGAAAAGGACTAAAAGGTTGTGTTTGATGATAAGCAGTGAACAATTAATCACAAAAATCAAGGAAATAGAATTGTTATAGTTGTTCTAATGTCTAAGATTAGGATGTTCCCATTGAAATTTGGAGGCTATTGAACAACTTTTCCACATAACATTTGAAGATAAGAGTTGGTTGTGCATCAAAGGTATGGGCACTTGAATTTCTAAATTTTGAAGTTACTAACATCGCAAGGTTTTGTTTGTCATTTGGCCCAAATTGAAGAGCACAAGGAGGTTTGTGAAGGATGTACTGAAGACAAACATACTAGAGAAAAATTTCTAATAGACAAAACAAGGATGTTCATTATCTACTTTGGTAGGTTTGTGCTGACATTTGTGGTTTAATGCAAACAAAAAGTTTGGGCAAGTCATCATATTTGTTATAGATATGATGTTTCTATAGTACATATTATAGACCCTAAGTGTTTTTGGATAAAATTGTGTGTTTTCTTATCACCAATGCTTCAGATCATAAGAGCTTTGATGCCATGTAGCAGTCACACAACAAACTCAAGTAGCTAGGATCAGCTGCAAAACCAAAAATAACCTTCCACAAGATAGTAACAAGTAATGGATGTTTGATTAAAGGATGCAAACTGATACAACAATACATAGTGTACAAAAGAGGCCTTATCAATATAGGTGAAGTGAAGAGATAAGATGACACAAGATTACGACAAGTGTCACAATCATATGATAGAAGACACAAAAAACTAAATAACCTAAAAGTGTTAAGTAAACTAACAAGTGTAATATGACCTAAAGTGGAAGTAGTTAGGTAATATATCCCGTTCACACCAACACCCCTCTTAAGTGTAATTTAGGGAGGAACGCAAACAAATGCAGGTATGCAAAGATGGGTCTCAACGAAAAAGCTTTATTAGGTACCCATGTACAAAAGATCTTTGACAAATGGAGTAAAGGTGAAAAACCCTCTCTAGAAAAAGCTCTTCTCCAAAAGAGAGAATTCATGACAACAAACATGTACAAGCGATGGAATGAGGAATTAATATGACCCCCAAAAGACAAATATACAATCTATAATCCCCTAATAGGAGACAAAGTGATACCATAGATCCCCTCTCCACCATAACCACAAAGAAGTAGCTTCTGTGCCAATGGTGAATGCATGAAGATGAATACTAAAGAGTGTCCAAATCGGTAAAGAACATTTCTCCCCTTGGGAGAAACAAATCCAATGATGTATGCAAAAGAGACTCCACCTTGAAGAAGAGAGATGAAGGAAGAAGTCTCATGATGGTTGCTTTTGAAAACTACTTAAGTGTCCACATGTTAGAATTAAAGGATGTCAAAATGCAATGAGGTGTTATCCCAATCAAAGAAGATGGCAAATTAGAACCATGTGGAAACTCATGAATAACAATCTCCATAGACAAAGATGATGTGATAATAGGTGTGTTGTAATTGTCTTAAAAGAGAAAATAGATATCCTCAAGTGTGTCCTTTAAATTTGCTATATGAAATTCACATAACAAATCTACAACAACTATCAAATACTCATCCCACAAAATTGAATCTAAAAGAGTAAAATGATCCTATTGAATTGAATTACTTGAAGGTTAAAGAACACTAAAATCTAAAAATCTAGGAATGAGGGGAGTCTTAATCAATGATTCAGCATTAGGAACTAGTGAAGTTGAAGGATCAACAACTGTCTTACTAAGAGAATGACAATATGAAGAAACCCCATCATTATCATCATTAGAAGCCAACTCCAAGCATTAGCATAGTCATATCATATATTGTCTAAATCCTCAAGAGGTACAAGAAAATCTAAAACATGATCATTTAGGAATGGTTGAGTATTAGGATCTCGATACATCTCCCAAACTTTTGTCCTATGAGCACATGTCTGTCAATGTGTGCAATGGCCCTCCAAGTGTTGTCATCAACATTTAGATTGATAAATGTTATGACATGTTCATTTTTAACATTCCAAAAAGATGAAGCCAATATAGACGTTTCAAGATACCTTCTCTTCATTGTTTATAGTTTCTCCTTTGTGGGATGATTATAGAAGGATGAGATGAAAAACTCACAAGATCTAATAAGATAGATCTCCAATTTACATAAACATGAAGCCCTCATAAAAATTTATGATCTCCCCAATATGATTAAATATTGAAAATGAAACCCTCCAAGAAAAATCAACCACCAATGTTAACAAATTGTAAAAAAAAAAGAGCAAAAGTACAAAGAAACTCGAATGTTTGAGGCAAAATGTAGAATATTGACATAGATAGATTTATAGTGCTTAGAAATACCTTTTCAATGCCTATACGAAGTTGTAAATCTAACACTATGAGAGAAATATATGGCTTGTCAAAAATTACAACAAAATTTATGCTTCAAACTAAAGTATTATTATAATTGGCAAAAATACTTGTACCATTGCGAAGTGTTTGGAACTTATTTTTGACACCAATAAGAAGTCAAAAATCCAATACCTTGCCGAAAAGTTATGCCTCCCGAAAAGACTAGCTTTGACAAATAACGGAGGGCCACCTTTTTGTAGCAGAACAAGTATCGCTTGTTGAGTGGTGGATGGTTTGTGCCACCTACGCTAGGTGGAGGGGGTAGGCTGGAAGTAGAGTCGTGCCTAGAGTGCGAGGGACATTGCTAGGCGGAGGGTACAAGCTTATAGAGGTGGGGTATACAATTAGGTTTGGGCCAGAGTGCAAGCGACATTGTTTGGTTTATATGGCTAGCTAAGCAGTGATGTGGAGACAGCTTTTGCGAGTTGTTGGGGAATGAACCCCCTTCAAGAGAAAACAATTTCCCACTAAATCCTAGTGGACCAGGTGCTAGAAAACCCTATGCAATTTATAAAGAACATTTTTTATTTAAAATAAATTTGAAACTGTACTCGGGAAAACAATGATGACACAAAAGATTTGATGACAACAAATATTCTTACAGATCATCCTATTGACCTGTACGATTGGCATATGAATTTGTACAATACAATTTTTTTTTTGCCAATTTTATGAAAACTCCAAAAATGGCTCAATTTTTCCGAGTCCAAACTCTGTAATGTTTTATATGAAAATATAGGTTTTTGGGCCTTCGAGACTAAAATGGTGGGTTTTGTTTTGCCTAGAAATGCACTCAGCAAAAGCTCTTGCCTTAATCACCCCCAAATTTGAGAAGAGGCTTGCAGATTTGAAGTTGTGTTACCATGTAAGAGTCATACACCAGTTTCAAGTAGCTAGGATCACCTGCAAAATAAATGATAACCTTCCACAAGAGAGTAACAAAGAACAAATGCTTGATTATATGATGCAAAATGATACAATGATACATAATGTACAAGAGAGACCTTGTTTATATAGTTAAGGTGAGGAGACAGAACAACACATGATAATGCGAATTGTCACAATCATATGAAATGAGACTCAAAAGTAAATGACCTGAAAGTGCCTTGAGTAAACTAAGAAGTGTGAATAGGACCTAAATAGTAACTAGTTAGGCAATATACTGTTAACCGTATTAGATAAAAGTAATAAATGAGATGAAACCTTCTCTTCATCACAACAAGGGAAATGGATTAGTCAATTTGATTTTACATATCCACTTGTACCTGCCTAGACTTTGAGTCTGGCTAAGCCAGCTCAGAAAATTAGTTCAATTGGCTTGTTAAGCCAGACCTTCTGGTGACTTGCTGGAACTTAATTGTCTGATTGGGGCCACAAAGACTTGATGACCTTTTAAAATATATCAAATTTACAGAGAACTTCACTGACTGCTGCCCTTAGTGTTTGTTTTCCTTTTCCTATTTAGTCTTTAATTTAATATTGTATTAACATACATAGATATTTTCCTTCGAACGAAAAAAACTGTGTTTTCTTTTGAGAAATAAACATTTTTTTCATCTTTTGGTTTTTGAGTCGCTTGCCAAGTTTTTGTGCCGAGTCTTGTTAAATCTTTCTGAATTCCAAGCCCCTTACAAGACAAGTCTGACTGTTGGCATGAGGTCTTTCAGTGTTTTTCCTTTCTTGGACACAACAATTTAATCTATTGTTTCTTTACAGGGATACAGATACGAGCTGTGGTGTTTAGCTAGAGCTGCTGGGACAAGATATTGTGTGGTATGCCACATTTTAATTATTTTGGTACTACTATGACTAGTTAATAATTCTTAATTTCTTCGAACACAGAGAAATATGTTCAAGCATCATCATTTTTTCTAAATGAGCAGTTTCTTTTAATATTAGGGTACTTTGTTCCTGGACTGGATTTAGTAATCAGAAATTAGGGCAATGATAGGCCTGTCACAACTCAAGTGGGTAGGCACAAAGTTCCTCATTGTGCCTGCCTTATTGAAAGGATTGTCCATATCTTTCCTTGCTGCTAGGCATCATAGTGAAGACAATGGTATATAGACTCTAAATGAGCACAAGCATGCAACCATAGTTGAAAAACTTGCCAACAGAAAAAACTTTCCAAGGCCCAAAAGAAACATGGTGAAAACTTGGCAACTTAAAATTTGCTTAAATTTTATTAAAAATGCATTTTTTTTGCAAAATTCAATGAGGAGATGCATCCAATGAGTCAATAACTGAGTACATAAAAGAAACAAGCTGAGTCTAGATATATTTGATTGATTTAAATGCAAATTGGGTACAAAATGACATCCTCATGTGGAATGCTGATGGTTGGTAGCATGATAGTCTGAAGCAACATTAAAATAGCAAATTGTTTTTGTAAAACCAAAAGTAAATGCAACATCAAAATACTTTACATCTTCCTCTTCCCAGCTCTAGTAAAAACTAGAGGAGAGGTAGAACTAGCGGGTCTAGTCCTAGGAATTTTTTGTGGTTGCACCTCCTTGCTTGGCATGATAGGCTATGGCTCAACCTCCATCCTTGATGTAGATGCTGCTGGTATTGCCAATGACTCTTCATCATCCTCAACCTCCTCATCTTCCTCAATGTCATCCAATGTGAATCCAAATCCACCCTCCTCTTCCTCCATAGCCTGTCTCTCCAAATCATAAATGTCATCCACAGTAAACAATGGAGGTTGCTCTTGTGCTGTCCAATCACTATAAGGATCTATATCATCCAAATCAATTGGACCATCTAATATTTCTTCTACCTTGTGTGCAACCGATGATTATATCGCACAAAGAAAAGGTCATTGAGGCATTTCTGAGCTAACTTATTCCTATTCTTCGTGTGGATGGCCTCGAACAAGCTCCAATTGCGCTCACTACTGGATTAGCTACAAATCTTCATTCCTTGATGCAAAATCATTGCAAATGACCTCGTAGAAGGTTGGGAAGGTGTTTTTTTAACTAGAGGAGCATAAGAAATAAGTCAAAATGAAATTAGAATGAGCTTTTTTATATCCCAGGCATTACTTTTTTCTACTACCGAGTTTTTGGCAAAAGCTCAGTGAGTAAAGTCTCAGTTTTTAGTGGAAATACTGGCCATGCAAAAAAACTCGTGAGCTTTTGGCGATTTTTTCAACTATGGTTTGGATATCTCTATCTGAAAATATCTTTGTAAATGCATCCTTATAGCCAACAACCACCTCCCCATCCTTGTATGATGGCACCCTTCTTGGTAGTGAAAGTACCTCTTTGCTACAATACTTTGGCAAAAAAGAAAATTCTAAGAGATTTAAGGGGGTGGTCATTTGTTCCAATTGTCACAATAATTTTTTGCACAATTTAGAAAAATGTTTCTGTTGGGTCATGTTTCTTGGCCTATATTATTGTTCTTATTTTCTCCACCATGGAGTCCATGCCATCATAAACTTCACCCAAACAAGGGTCATCAGTATCAACATACCTAATCGTGCTCATGATGGGCTCAATGAAATTCAAAACATATTCCACACAATCCTACACTCATCATCTAGGATCATGCTTTTACTTTTTGGGCTCTTCTTGTGCTGGACAGCCTCCATACACTCCATAAGTTGTTGATGACCATAGATCCCAAGGCCTCTCACACCTTCCCAAGTCTCTCAAGACAACCGCATGAGATGCAAATCGAGTTTCGACAACCTAACATGGTATAAAAAAAATTAAAAATACATGTCACATATCAACAATAAAGAACTAAAGTTAAACAATCAAAAAATATATTAAAAAAAAATTTAAATTACCTTAAACAACTCCAAGTTGGAGAGGGTCCTAAAGATGCCCTGTGACATATGATGATTAGTCACAAACATTTGGATCTGCCCACCCTCTTTTTAGATTTTTTTGACCCACTCAATTTGTGTGCCAATCTTTTGCAATATCAAACAGAGTGAGTGGATGCCTATGAGGTAGTAGGTGATCTATTTTTTAATAATACACATGGTGCTTATTGTTTTTGTTTCCATTTTGTTTGTTTGAAACAGTTATATTAGTTCTCGTGTTTTGATTGACTAGTGGTTGTAAGTGTTTGCGCATGCCTTGCTTGGATTAGCTGCCCTTCATTGGGTGCCTCATCTGTGACTGCTTCAAAAGGTTTTTGGCTTCCTTTCCAAAAAAAATCATAGTATTGTGCTGAGAAAACATCAATTTTATCAAAGATTCTATCATGTACGATTTAGACAAAAGCTTTTATGTATAATGTATGTATGTACAGTATATAGAAATTTTTGAAAGTTTGGAAGTTTACTTGGTTCAGAGTTGCTACATATATATTTCCTTGCTTGCTTGTATCTTTACAACTCTGCCATAGTTGCACACAACTCTTGGGTAGGGAAGAATCTCTCTATGCATTTGAATAGGCCTCTGGTGACTTCTGCCTCATTTTGAAATGAAGAACTACAGGACAACAATGTATTTAGATAGTATCTAGTGGGGGCACATCTATGGATCCCATCTCTTATTGATTATCTTCCACAATGAGATGCACTTCTCCCTTTTATTCTCATTGCATTCCTAATTGTCTCCTTGGCGCTATTCGTGGCTTTATGCAAATAGGTTACGAAGAATATACTCCCATTGACTAGTCTACAAAAGGCTTCAAAATTAGGCAACTTGCTCTAGCTCATCCCAAAATCTTGTTGATAAAGTGTTGTCTATTGCTGTTCCGACGTTCATTTGATTGGCAAAACCAAATTCATCTTTTGTTGGTAAAGAGTTTGCAATTTATATACTCAAAGGCATATTATAGAAAAGCGACTGTATCAATATTTTTGTATATCAAACCTCTTGATATACCAAGCCTTCTAATATACCACACCTTCCTATATAATGGAAGGTACGTGGAAGAGTGATGACAAAAAAATAAAGATGTTTGTGAGAAAAGTCCTACAAGAGAGTAGAGTGGCAGTGAAAGAGGTGGTACGAAAAGCTTTTTGGGTCCACATAATTGCATACCTTTTCAAAAGGAGCATCCTAGAGCTCAAGGACGTAGTGGCATGTTTGACATCAATCCCCCTTGTATCAAAGAAGAAAGAGAAGAATAGTTAGAAAAGATAACTTCAGTGAAATATCTGCTATCTTCTTATCATTTCAACTTTTGTAGCCCACAAATACACCGTTGGGGCATCATATGCTAGGGTGCAAGAGAGTAATCTTACTGAATATTGTTTGGTGCACTAAATTTGAAAATATGAACCAATTTTTTTCTGCTATGTATATTTGATTCCCGATAAATTCATTTAGTACTTTACAAGGAAATAAAGTTAAACATTTACCTATGTTACTGGATCCCTCTGATATGCCTCGGATCCTGATTCTGGTACGATCTGAACCTTGATTCTGCTCGGATTCTGCTTGGATTGCGGCAGGATTCCTGACTGGAATCTGAATTCTCTGTGGATTCTGCACTGCAGAGTCCACAGAGAATCCAGATTCCAGTAGGAATCCTGTCGGAATCCGGGCAGAATCTGGAGGAATCCACGAGAATCCAAGCATGTGGGTGCCCAAAAGCGGGCCACACATGCCAATTTATTATTCTTTTTTAAAACTAAAAAGCCTCTATATCCTAATTCGACTAGTAAAGCATACATTTGGTCATTTGATGGTCATTCAGTCAGCTCTCAAACATTTTTCACCATTTTTGCTTTTTTCATCATGTAATGACATTTTGAGACTTTTGCAAAATATGAATATGATATAATCATATATTGGCAATTATGGATTTATCATTTTATGAGAACCACGCTTCAAACTTGTTGTTATCATTATATGTTTGAAGTTTTGAAGTTTTGAACTAATGATGAATGAGCATTGACATGTTACATGTATGGAATCTATGAATACACACACACACACACACACACACACACACACACACATATATGTATATATCAAAAATGTGTATATATATACCCACGGAATCAGGATCCGCCCCAAAAAGTTTTTTTATAAAGGTCTGTGCACTTGGAGGCTCAAGATTACTTGGCTGATTTGGTGTAGCACAAAGTCAATGTTGAAACCTTGTTGTGCATTTGAATGCTCGGAAAATTTTGAGAGTCTGCACAAAAGATTCTCTGAAATCTCAAAAAGGTCACTACAAATAACACAAAATAATAAGAAACTAAAAAACACTACATATAGGGGAAATAATCATGCCACAGTAAAAAACTGGTACTCAGTAAAATTGTGAAAAAACTGTGCAGCTGAATTAGTTGAAAAACCTGGCTTTTTTGTTAAAAAATCAGTATTCTTTACCAATTTCTGAGAAATTTTGATTACTAGTGATATATTACTGATAATTATTTCTATGATTTAAACAGCCATATATCTGATGTCTCCAAAATTTTGGATAATATAATATATTTTCTGTTCCCGAGACTCTTCCCCACATCCCTTCATTCCTGTCTTGGAAACTTGTAGAAACATTGATATATTCAGATCTTGCATTGGTCCTTAACACTGGCGCAAGATGATCATGTCGATTCTTGTTTTGCTGTCTCTCCTGTTCCTAGAACTGATATAGGCATGTTATCCTGCGACAGCGATGATTTCCAGGCAGTTTTTAGTTCAGCATTGCTTCAAATGGCCAACCCCTTATATGGCCAGTCATATATGTGCTTTTGTTACCCACTCTAACATTTCTTTCATTGTTTTAGCTGTTGCTATCTTTTTCATCTCTTAGTGTTCCTTTCTACTGTGGTATCTTTTTACTTTTATTGGATGTATTAAAGGGCCCCATTGACCTACTTTGGTCATTGTTGGACTATAATAAAATCTCTTTCTTTCTTTCTGGTCTATTTTCTGTCGCTTATTTTAATAAGATAATTCTGTTGCATTGTATATCAGATTTCTTTTATAACACAAGGATGCATGAACATTGAGCCTTAAGTTTCCTGTCTAGGTTTACATTTAAGTTTTTTGTTGGTAGTACTCTATTGTAATGAAACTGTAGAGAACCTTAGTTAATCTAGCCATTAATTTAAAAGATGCATGTAAGATTTTTTTTGAAGCTGAAGTATATGTAATAGAGGACAGAGGATACTTAAATAAAATGATTTTTAAAGTGAATTGAACACTATGTAACTGAATCATATCTACAGGTTGGAAAATCCCTACGGGGAGGTATAGATGTTTTCCCTAGATTACCCAAGGCCAACAATCTTCAGAAATATGGAGACAAATGGTGATGTGAGTCTGCACTTGTGTCTTGGGCTGCCAGCAAGGAAAAGTAAAAGGTTTGTGTTGAGTATTAGTAGATCCTAAATGCTTAATATGTGAGCCATAGGGTTGGCATAGTCTCATAGTAACATGCTGAGTAAGATATCCCACTAAACTGTCATCAATTGTGTGTGGAGCTGCCAATTCCAAGAAAAGCTTAATTCCCACAATGTCTGGACTAGGCTGAAAGAAACAGATAATAAACATGGCAGCCTTGTTAGTCCCCTAAAATGTCCTACATTTGAGAGGGACAGCCTCTGGAAGTTAAAGGAGAATACAAGTAGTCATGTTAAATGTAGGTAGAAACCTGCTAGCACTTAGAAACAGAACCTACCAATTTTCTGTATGGACGGATGTCATAGTAAATGGGGCATTGGTAAATAAGCTGTTTTTCACTTGTCACATCATGGACGAAACATGGCTGGTAGATCCTATCACCATAAAGAAGGTGGTTGTTTGTCTCAACTTGAATTGCCATAAACAACCCTCAATCGACCATGAGTAGTCCTTATGTTATGTAATCAGTGGACTTGAAGATATTCATGTCAAACAATGCTAGCATCAACTTATATAAATGCTTGGCATGGGGCTGAGAGTTATATTACACAGGCAATCGCGTGATCAGAACCCATGACCAGGCTTGCGATTTTCAGCAAAAATCTTCGAAGACGAACCACAAAATTTTCATAAAATACCTCTCATAAGAGGCTCAAAAAATTCATAAAAATCGATAAACAAATTTCTGGAAAAAATTCCAGATCATAAGAGGCTCAAAAAATTTGCCAAATTTTATGAAATCCCATTAACCCGCTTTGATACCATATTACACACTTAATTGGTAAAATATTGAATGAATTAATGAATGAACAAGACGTTCATTTATAGTTTACAAAGAGACAATGTTTTTATAATGAAACAATCGTTAAAATTAGAAACATTCTAATATGTACAAGATTTACAATATTGACCATTAAATAAAATAGAAAGATATATACGAAGATATTATTCTAATAAGTTATAGGGAAGAAGTTTAAGTGATGTGAATATATTGTTGGAAAATGTCCCTCACGAAAACTCTCTTACACATTCTTTGTGGGGAGATGGTGAAGAGAAGCCTAGAGTTGTGTCGGAGTGGCCCAAGTGACATGGATACATTATTGGTAAGCACCCTAGCCAACAACCCTATTACACATCATTCAAGGGGGAAAGGCAAAGGTGGACATCTATTGACTATCTAATTGGAGGGAATTAATAGGCCAAAAAAGCAACTTAACCATAAAGTACCAACATTGTTGATGCTAAGGGACCTCCAAGGAGGAAACCCTTTGTGAAGAACAAAGAACCAAACATGGGTATTTGTCACACCCAAGACTTGTTACCAAAAGCCCAAGGTATATGAAGAAAAGAGCGAGCTTGAAGCAAGCTCCAAACAAAGAGGCCTAGGGTATCAGTTTTGTTTTTGTTCTCATAAGAGTCTTTGTGCTGAAAGACTAAGCAATCAAGAAATAGTTTCTCACTATGAAGTTTTGGCACCAAAAATATCTAATGAATGGACATCATCATCTATTCCTTTGAAGTTGAGGTGTCAAGGTCAACTTCAAAGGAATAGATGATGATGTTTAAGTTAAAAATGGAATAATTGTCCATGTGGACAATAATAGGCAAAAACATAGTAGCAAAATTCTTTCTTGGGAATAACTTAGCAAACCAAAACGTAAAAATTCTTTCAATTAACTGGGAAAAAATGGGCTAGGGTTAGTGTTAGGATTATGGAAAAAATTGCTGCAAAAAGAGGAAAAAAGCAAGGAAATGCGGGGCACATATCCTCGGGGTTTGAGCTCGTATCCTTGTGTTGGCAATGTCTTGGGGATGAGGGACAGCTTAGGGACGTTTCCCAACCGTCCCCTAAAAGTAATTTGTAGGTGAAATGTCTCCAAAGTGGGGAGATGGCCATGAAATGGGGTTGGGACAAATAACCGTCCTTGGGATGCAAAGGGGATGTTTGGACTTCCCTCGACCGTCCCCAAATATCCAACACATTTTTAAAGCAAAAAAAATAGTTAAAACTTAAAAAACATTTTTTTGTCCTTTGTGGATCCCACACCCCTCTAGCCCTAATATGCAAACTTAAAACTCTCCATCTTAGGTATTTGACTTCATTTTTACATGAATTTTTTTTTCAGCCAAGAAATAAGTTAGAAAGACAAAGAGGATTGTTGGGAAACAAAAACCTACATTGACGAGCAAAAAAGGAGAGAAGTGAAGTAGCAACCAACAAGAGAATCGAAAGAGTTATGTTAATCTTCCATTTGTCTTTTTTGTTTTAAATTTTTGTAAGTTTAAATAATGAAATGCATGTTTTTTTTGTGTTTTCTAGTTTTTCCAGTTTGCAAATACCAAAACAAAACAAAATGAGCAGAAAAAGTGAAAGTAGTGGGCATGTCGAGAGGGAAGAAAAATTTGAAAACCAATCGGGTTAAGGGGGACAGCCTAAAAAAAATCCATTTGAATGCCCTTCCGAAGTTTTAAAAACACATGCAAAAGCCCCCTTTAATTCTAAAAAACCTGTGCTTTAAATAGTGACAGCCCTAGACAGAGAAAAGGAAAAATTTGGGGGGTAGTAGATTGTGGTTGTGTCACATTTGTAAAGAAAAATTTGATGGGATCTACACAAGAGTGTATTCTCATCAATTGGGATTTAAAAAATTGAAAACCAATTGGGTTAAGGGGGACAGCCTAAAAAAAATCCATTTGAATGCCCTTCCGAAGTTTTAAAAACACATGCAAAAGCCCCCTTTAATTCTAAAAAACCCGTTCTTTAAATAGTGACAGCCCTAGACAGATAAAAGGAAAAATTTGGGGGGTAGTAGATTGTGGTTGTCACATTTGTAAATAAAAATTTGATGGGATCTACACAGGAGTGTATTCTCATCAATTGGGATTTAAAGGCCAAGGATCAAGGTTTCTAAACAGATAAAAGATGGTGAGAGGGTAGAGTGTTATAGATTGCACTTGGAGGCAGAATCAAAGTTTATGGGGCTGCCAATGCAAACACAGTCTGCACAATTAGTTGTGCATATGCCCTCTATGTTTGGTAGTTCTAGTTGTGGCACTAGTAGTGATGTTCATGTTTCCACAAGAGAGAAGAGGAAGATTGGTTCTAGTGAGCAGCCAAATAGGAAGATTTGTTCAATGTGCATGCACGAGATGTGGTTGAGTTCTCCATAGCCAAATTTTTCTATGCCCATGCCATACCATTCCATGTAGCACGTTCGGCTTACTTCCAACAAATGTTCAGAGGTGTAGCTTCTGTTGGTTCCTCATTCATCCCACTTGGAGAACATAAACTACACACTACACTCCTTGACAAAATATATTCCAAGGTGAGTGTGGTGATGGGGGGACATGAGACAGTGTTGGATTAGGACGGGCTGCTCTATTGTCATGGATGGGTGGGCCGATATTAGACATCGACCACTTATCAACATCATAGTCACATGTTCAATTGACTCATATTTCCTTGGAGCCATTGATTGTTCTAGGAAGTGTATGGATGCAGATTTCCAATTTCATATTTTGAGAGATGCCATAGAGGAGGTTGGGGCATCCAATGTTGTGTAGGTGGTCACTGATTCAGCATGTGTGTGCAAATTAGCTGGTTTGACGGTGAAGGGTGTTTACAAGTGGATCTTTTGGACCCCTTGTGTTCACTAGTTGAACAACACATTGAAAGACATAGGGAAGATGGATTGGGTCCAACAGGTGGTTGTAGAGGCTAGAGATATTCAAATATTTATTTGCAATCATCACATCTCACTTGCTCTCTTCAGGACATTTTCAAAGAAATAATTTCTCAAGCCTGTAGAGATAAGGTTTGCCAGCTATTTTACTTGTTAGAGAGGATACTTGAGGTGTATGAGGCTCTACAGTTGATGATGATTAAGTAGATGTCTAATGCAAACACTACAGAAGGGAAAAGCATCAAACACAAATTCTTAATGATGATTAGTGATCTAATGCGAGGTAAAAGCATTGTTAACTTGCCGATTTTCATTTTATTAATAAATTTTAAATTTATAATTTGATTGCTTATCTTATTTCTGATTTTAATTTTCTTACTTGTCTTATTTCAAATTTTTCTTTGCAGCTTTATTTGCTCCTTTATTTCACCAGCTGTGAATGTCATTAGATATGCTGATATAGACTCTCCAATTCTTGGAGAGATTTAGGGACATTTGACAACATCCTTGGAAAAATGAAGCAAACGATTTTTATTAGGGATACTGATTTGGTATAATATGAGCAAGAAATTAAGCTCATTGTGATGCGGTGGTGGAACACTATGAACACCATGCTTCATATGGTAGCCTTTGCTCACAATTCCAAATGGTATGCACCAAGACCCAATAGGTTGGCTCCTTCTGATGACAAAGAGGTGAAATAAGGGTTTATGAAGGCCCTTGGAAAATTGTATTCAATTGAGGAGTCAAGTTGACTTTGGACACAATGGCTTGCCTTTACTAATCTTCGTGGTTCAACTTTTAGCAAACCAGAGACGAAGATAGATAGAGCTACATTAGCTCTAAAGGATCCTATTGGATGGTGGGCATGACATGGGAAAGATGCACCAGAGTTGAGGATGCTTGTTGTTCGGCTCCTTTCGTAGGTTGCATCCTTTGATTATTTTTATCCATGATGAAATATACTTTATTATGTAAGACATTGACATAATTATTGTTGAACTTTTATCTAATTATAAAAATTGAATGTCCTGATTAGTAATTTATTTTTCGCCTCCTTTCACAGGTTGCTAGTTCCTTTGCTGCAGAGATGAATTGGCCCACTGTGATGACCCTCGATTAATTTATACTTCTAAACGAAGAATTGAACATTAAACACTAATTAAATACTAATGATTGATAAACATCAAACGATTAATATAAATAATTAATAAATTGTATTATGAAACAATAAATTATTAACAATGTTAAATACATTAAAAATATCAATATATCAATACAATATTAATCAATATCAAGGTTACCCGGAGACGGGGAGACTTTGAGGTCTCCGGTACCGGTATGCCTATTATTCAAAAATAGGACAGGGGTACTTGGAGACGGCAAATTTTTTTTAATATAATTTAATAATTTTTAAGAAATATCATAGATTCATAACATAGTGCTTTGAAAACAAGAACAATGCAAAGTTATAAGTATGAAGTTATGAACATTGAACATTAAAAGTTTAAAGAGTCAAAGACTAATACTAAATAGTAATGTCATTAATATAGAGTCAAATAGTTCAAAAGTTCAAAACTCTTATTGCATATCTTAGTCATATCTGATTTCTGAATATAGCATATGATCATCATCATATCAATAATCAGATTAATAATCGCTGAGATTATCATTACATATTGAAATTTGAAATTCAAAAATATATAGTTTGATGCTAAATCGCTGATATGTAAACAAAAAAATCAAAACTGTAAATAAAAATCAGAAATCTATCTATCTCATCTACTCCACAAGGCTGTGATCATCCATCTCAAGGTCTTCAGCTATGATGTTGTTCAGAAACTTATCACTCTCCAACTCAGGTTCCTCTGATGGTAGTATAACTAGGGGCAATTCATTAAGGCCATCTGGTTCAACTACTTCATCCACCATGATTGCAGCATATCCATCATGTGCAATTTGGTCCCATTTTGCTGAAGGACCCTTCATATATGTAGGATCAACACGAGACAGAAGGTGAAGTGTGCTATGAATGTACACCAGGTTCTCTACTTTCTTTGACCCCAATCTGTTCCTCTTCAATGAATGAAGAAAACCATAAGTACTCCAATTCCTCTCACTAGCTAAAGAACTAGCCACTTGTGAGAGCAATCTTATTGCAAATGATTGCAACTGAGGAGTATCACCTCCATAGTTCTACCACCTTTCTATAGGGTCTTTCTTTGCTCGCATATCATATAAAGCTTCTATTGATGTAAAATCACCTTGCCCACGTGAAAACTTATTCCATTGACTCCTTATAACCGAAGCCTCTTCACCTCGACCATAAATGTGTTTTATTGCAGCCCAAAATCCCTTCATTACCTCTCTATTCTCATGTGGAGCCCTCTTCTTGGTCTCTTCTGTATTATGCCATTTAGGATTTAAGGCATATGCAACACAATGAAGGTGTGTGTTTGTTGATGTGAGTTTTGTACCACTACATAACATATAGGACTAAACGCTTGATACAGGGTATCAAACACTCAACCCTCTCTTGAAAAGCATATACTCACAAAGGACGTGAGGAAACACTCCAAGGTTCTTTACCTGTGGATCCTAACTTAGTTATAATGATGTGATTTGCTGGTAATCACGTCGGCGGGCTTACGTTGTTCATTCAAGGACATTGGATTCTGACTGTGATGGTGATGGGACTTAGCTTTTCAATGTATATTCAATTGATTCCTTCTCCTTAATTTATATCACTCCAATCTTCTCTCTATAAACTCTCACTACTAAGCTACTCACTGCCTTACTACTACTCCTATGGGATGGAAAAATTAGCAAATGGACGGGGATCAAACCTAATGAAAGCTTGCCAGCGGCGCTACCTCCATAGATGCA
>MU223146.1:1125318-1184085 GCA_018584345.1 Thuja plicata
CACCATGGACATGGTGTCCATGGTGGTGGCGGAATCCGCCACTACCATGGACATCAGGTCCATGCCGTCCAAAACATACAAAGCTTTCCTCTCCTTTAAACATTCAACTTCACACACCAAAAGCTTTTCAAAATCTCTTTCACCATGCACTCAAACTAACACTTTCAGCCATGAATTCAATCTCTCAACAGCTAGGAGAGGAGGCGGAATTTCATCACACCATGGACAGGGTGTTCATGGTGGTGGCGGAATCCGCCACTACCATGGACATCAGGTCCATGTTGTAAGTTCATGTTTCAAATTCATTTTCCAAGTTCAAAGTTTCAAATTCATGCTTCAAGTTCAAAGTTTCAAATTCATGCTTCATTTCAGATTTCAAGCATTTGCAAAAAAAAAAATTCAGAGGGGGTCCCCATTTGCAATGGGGCGATGTTGTGAAAACGTCACAACAGTGTTCAATTTATTCCATCTTCCATGTAGTTTTTCTTCTATCAAAGGATATAAAGAAGGATCTCTAGCATCTGTTATTGTCTTGATTCTTTCACACACGGAATCATTTATTTATTTGAATTTTGTCTATTTAATATTTATTAAAAATGTTAATTGCTAAAAAAACACTCAAATAAGGCGCAAAATCATAAAATGACTTAATGTTGTATTTTAAATTTGTTTTTTAATTAGGAGACGTGGGGGAGACTTCATTTTTTGGAATCGGAGACTTCGATTCTTCAAGAGACTTCACCATGAAGTCTCCGGCCATTTTTGAAGTCTCCGGAGATGCCAAAAGTCTCCGTGACGCATCTGGAGGGGGGGAGACGGGTCTCCGGGTAACACTGATCAATATATTAGTAATAATAATGATACTAATATATATATGTATATATATATTAATATATTATAACTATCAATTAATATATTATATATTAAATAATAATGATATTAATCAAATTAGTAATAATAATGATATTATTAATATATTATATTAATAATGATAATAATTATAATATATTAACAATAATAAATATATTATTATATAATTATAAAATATTATAAAATGAAATGAAATTAAAAAAGAAATAAATAAGAGGGCAGCGACTTGGTCGCTGCCCCCCTTGACGTCGCAGACCCTAAGAGCTGCGACTGCAATCGCAGCCGAGTGGGCGCGACAGGGTCGCCACTCATAGGGAGAGGGTGTGACTCCCTTCACCCACGTGGTGAACACTCCCCTCCCCCGTATAAATAAACAAAGGGGGCTAGGGGTAGAAAGGAGGGGGAAAAAGACTTAGACAACGACCCAAAACAAACAGTATCAGGGATCTCGACAAGAATGGTGGTATGAAAGAAATATTATTATTAAATTCTTAATTAATCATTATAATTTATATATATATATATATGTATTTTTATTTATATTTTTATGAATATAGCAATTGAGATACAAATAGATATTTTAGGAAATCTTATTTAAAGCTTTTTTTATGTAATGTTGATTTCTTTTATGGACTGAAAGCTTTAATTTAATTTTATAATCAGTATTAATGTTGTACATTTATCTGTGCCCTAAATTGATATTGGATGCCATAGAGAATGAATTGGATGTTCATTAGAGATGGGATTCCTAATATTGGATACCATAGAGAATGAATTGGATGTTCATTAGAGATGGGATTCCTAAATGTGGATACCATAGAGGATGAATTTTATATTCCTTAGAGATGGGATTCCTAAACAATGACAATTCGAGGTTGGTATAGCCCTGTTGCCCAAATGAGATTAATTTAGCAATTCGAGATTGTTATAGTCCCGTTGCCATTGACAATTCGAGATTGTTATAGTCCCGTTGCCCAAATGAGATTAATTGGCAATTCAAGATTGTTATAGTCCCGTTGCCAATGGCAATTCCAAGTTGGTATAGCCCCGTTGCCAAATTCAGATTGTTATAATCTCGTGTAGGCAATATATATACTGATAGCGAGTCATATGCATATGGGTAGGCTTGGATAACGGTGTCCGTTTCCAAGAGAACCTAGAAGCAGCGCTCTATGGAAAGACGACCGATAACCCAATTGCTTAGAGTGGATCTTATATCCCTCAAGCCGAGAATCGGGAATTCTGTGAAGCCCGACCTAGAGACAGTTCCTAGGGTCAAATTCCCCTTACTAACTTAGAATAGAGTAAGTGTCTTATAAATATTGAATAATATTTGTACTAACGTCGGTTTTGCAGGACATTACATAAGGAGAATAAGAAGGGACATTACACCCACATACAACTTTATTCACTCTATTAAAAGGAATAGGTTGACCTCTACACATGCAGACAAATTGGTGGTCATGCATAGTGCTTTGCAACTCTAGGACCGTCAAACTTTAGATAATTGATAGACTCCAACTTTACGATGGGATGTTGGTCCAGAGGATGCCATCCAGATTGAAGAGGAGGATAGACAAGAGGGATTGGTTGGAGTTCCATTAGATGAGCCAGCCCCTCATACTCATGGTGGCAGTGACCCTGAGTCAGACTTTGATTTTGATGCAATGTTGGCAAATGTCAATTAGAGGCAGCCATCATACCTTCCATTACTATGTTTTACAACTTATGAAATTTGTGACTTTGTCATTTTGACATTTGTAGTGCAAACTTGTAGCCTTTGGGCGTTTTGGTGTATGAAGTATTACTGCTTTTCAATTTTAAATCATATGCACATTGACATGAATTATGGAAGCAATTAAGTATTAATTTGTTTGACTCTCATGTGGACTCTATTATTGTGTTTTACTTTTAGCTCTATAATTATATCTCAATATGATTACATTTACAACTTTATCAATATTATTATATGAAGTTTTGAAATTTCCCTATATTTTTAAAATTTATTTAAATATATAACCTATATTTTAATATTGTTGTCCAAGCTTGAAAGAATCCCATCCTCGAAACACATCCCCCCATCTCCTCGTCCTGGAAACTTCATGGAACAAGGGAAAAATGCCCAGAAATGCATTATATAAACAAAACGTTGCGATTAAATTGCAATTTTGTGGTTAAAAAAATAGTTTGATTGATTAATCTCAAAATACTGTGTTTTTTCATAGAAAAGGGCGCCATTGTTGAGCAGCAATTAATTGGAATAAATCACTATGTTTTTTTTAGAGTTTTACAACTATTAGCAAAAGGATTCTCTTTAACTAGCTGGATTTCAAAGGAGAACCAAAGTTATTCTGACTAAGAGGTGAGGATTCAAATGATCAAAATTATTGGTAGTTGAAGAGCACACAAGAAATACTGAGAGGGGGGAGGGGGTGATTCAGATTTTTGAACTTTTAAATGCATAAAACCACATAAACATAAAGAGAGCAACTATCAAAAAATGCAAACACCAAATCTCTCATGGAAAACCCTATGGGTATAAAACCACAACATACAATAGCTTCATTAACAAAAGGGCACCAACCCAGATTGCACGAGTGAGCACCAACTCACAGAGAGCGCCAACGGTCCTCGAAGCACCAACTGCGAACAATTGAAGCACCAACTCCAGTCAGCAGAGGCACCAACCTCAATTTCAGCACCAACCTCAATTTTAGTACCAACTCCGAAATACTGAAACAACACAAATTATGCAGTCTCCTGAAAACTGTTTTTAATTCTTGATAAGCTCGACTTTGTAACATCAAGCACAGCTCTGAAACAGACCTATAAAATATCCACGCATCAATAATGCTTCACTTCAACACTTTAGCAATTCAAAAACATTGTTCCATTTGTTCTGCCCAGAATGATTAACAGTGCACGGCTAATAACTTTTTCTTAATTTACTCAAAAGATCGTTGCCCCTAAGATTTACACCATCGATACTGAAGTTATCATCTCTACACCCTCAACTAATGCATCAATACTTCTCCACAAAACCGAGCATCTCACAAAATCACTGCTTAAGTATTTTACACGGCCCCTGAATGCCATCAATGCACATTCAATGCACTATTTTTTTAAACATAAACGGCTCAGTAAATAATATAGAGTTTTCGCTGCTGAGCAAAACCATACATACACCCCCTTTTTTTTACCACTCACCCTATGAAGAATTGGAAAACCAAGCTGAGAAGAATTTTCACCACACATGCCTTAATTACGCTGCTTGACTCAGAAACACACATTCATATCTAAAACAATGCATCTAAAAGAAACAATAATTTTCATTCAAAACGCCCAGCTATTAATAATGCTGACCATGTCCTGAAAATAACAAGCTTGTCTTCCTCATAAAACTCGATTCTCCTGTTTTAGAATACACGTCTCCAGAAAAAATGCGTGGCTTTTAATCCACATGCCCAGCCTCTTTGTCAATGCACAAAATATACATTATATAGGAATAAAAGGATTGTTTTAAAACCAACTGCTCAGTCCTTAATTAATAATCAGCTCACAAAGTCAAAAACATAGCGCCCAGCCAAGAATAGTATATTCCATCAGCCTGGAGAAAATAAGGGGACTGTAATGTCCCCATTTTTAGCCTGACATCAGATGATGTGTCGTTAGCCCGTTTTGTCTTGGTCCCGAGGGGTTAACTAGGATTTCGATGGGATCCTGAGGTTAATTGGCCTAGGCATTTCCAGTTTCAGGGCAATCGGAGGTGTTTTGATAGGGTTTCCAGATACTTACTATTTATAGTAAGTCAGCAGAGGGCTCAGTGGGTGACATTTCAGCATTGTACTTGGAGCGTTTCGTCGAGCTCTTTCCAACGAGCTATCATACATGAGATTGTGAGTATGTTTGCTACTTTATTTTAATGCTTGAAGATTTAAAAAGTTTATTTAATTAAGTGACAAATATATTAAAGTACATTTTATTAAAGTCACTTTATTATTTAAAAGTACTTTTTATTCTCTAAGTGGGATGTTCCATAATACGGTAAGGAACACATAGGACCCAATAATCATAACATCAAAATATACCATCAAGGATCATAATACAGGTATGAACTCAAATATATTAAAGTACATTTTATTAAAGTCACTTTATTATTTAAAAGTACTTTTTATTCTCTAAGTGGGATGTTCCATAATACAGTAAGGAACACATAGGACCCAATAATCATAACATCAAAATATACCATCAAGGATCATAATACAGGTATGAGCTCAAAAACACAACAGTGTTGGAAACCATAAAAATCAAGATACAAAAGACTCACATACATAAGCAACTGCAAAAACATCAACGAACAAGTTATTTATCCCACATTGAGAAGATGAGATGAAAAGTGAATGAGGAAATGTTTAAAAGGAGATGAAAGCTCTCATTTTGGTATGCTTGAATATTTGATGAAAATTTGGTGAAATTCTGGATATAAATTCTCTTGGGCTGGAGGACGAAATCCCTTCAAGCTATCAATCTTGATGCCATTGGAATATATGGTCTTGAGATTCGTTTTAGAGCTGCAAGGTAAAATCATTTGACAGAGAGCTTTCTTTCATTTGCCAATGATATAGTTGCCAGGAAAGGGTTCGAATTTGAGAGTTAGAGTTGGAGTGGAAGTGTAAGTTATTGGGGCTGTTTAAGAGTTGCTACATTACTGTGCTACAGTGCCATGCTACAGTACTTTGCTACAATGCCGTGCTACAGTACTGCAGCTACAGTAACGCTGCTACAGTAACTTGCTATATTGTTGGTGATTTTGCATCATTTGGTAAGAGCATTTCATGTTATGTAACCCTGCTACGGCCGGCCATTCACTATTAGAGGTATAAGACTGCAGATTTGGGGGCTCAAAATCCTCTTATTTGTTATATATATATATATATATATATATATATATATATATATATATATATTTGTTTTATATATATATATATATTGCTGGTGAATCACTGTAATGCTGGAGATTGAATGCTTGGAGATTGTGTAATTTAGTAATTTTCTGGAGTTGTACTGGGTTCTTGAGGACGACTACTCTCAGGGATAACAACTTCCTCACTGTTGAAACTATACAGCTAGGAGGTTATTGGATGGAGATAGAAGGTAAAATCCGAGATTGTTTCAAATTCTTAATTCATTGTCCATTTCTGGGTGAGTTCAAACTGTTTGGTTAGTAGTGGAGTTCTGAGAAAATTGTAGTGGAGATAAATATATCTGGCCGTATCTATCTGCTGTTCACTTTCACACTAGCCGGGTCAAATCTTCATAATCAGCTGTCTATTATTCTGGAAACAATCTGCAGTACTGAAACGTCCACCACATATCAGAAATTTGTGGCATTACTGGACCCACAGAGAAGGGGGCCTGGGGATTGAGTCGCAGCATATGTATGTTGTCTGAGGGAGCCGTATTATGCCTGGGTATGCACAGAACAGAAGTTCTCATACAGCCGCAAATCACTGTCAAAGGAGACGCTTATTCTGAGATCATTTGCTGGGTTGTATTAACTGGCAAAATTAAGGAAGTCTGAACATGTAAGTGTCTGTCATGTGGCTGTATGTTCTCTACGAACTGGGTATGCATGTTGACTTATCATCATTGAAATTAAGAAGTTTAGTTTCAGATTGCTATTACTTCACTTGGTACCGCTAGTACAAATTTGGAAAACTAAATATATGATTTGGAACTGATTTGCTGTTAATGGGAAGTAAATACAATGTTAGTATTTTGAATTTCTTGTGTTATCAAACTTATTCATAATCTGCTCAAATAACTACAATCCTTCAAATAAGCAAGGCAAACACAATAAACACATCATTCCAGATTGCAAGCAAATTGTTTGACAAAATTGCAAGGAGCTGAGACACTCGAAAATATCAAATGCATAACAGGGTAGGCAATTACAGTGGTATCAGAGCAGGTGTATCCTACCATCTTGTAAGGGTCCATTCAGAAGATGAAGACTTTTGAGGAGCAACTACTAGAAGGACTGATATAATTGAAGCAAAGTTGTCAAAGCTATACTGAAAGTTGGCAAAATTATGGCAAGGCTTCAAAACAATTGCATAAGGATGTGCGTGAGCATTCGGAATGGGTAAAGTCTCTATTTGGTGTTACAAAGAAAGAAGAGGTAAATGGAAAGGATTCTTTTAGTGCAAGACACAATGAGAAGCAACAAAATGAAAAGAGGTTCATAGCAGATCATTCGAATGAAGACAGTGCCTTGGTAGATAAAACCATGTGACAGATCTTCAGAGTGACTCTTTGGACATGCATACAGTTACTAATGATGAGTTTGTGCATGAAGAGAAAGAAAAAACAATAGCCTTGGGTTTGAGCTCAAATATTTCTAGTGATATGGTTTCGATAGATAGAGGTTGGATGATCATACAAAGCCTTTGGAGAGGAGTGTTTATGAAGACATCAGTGCTAGTGAGTTTGAGAGTAACTCTTTCACAATGGTAACCACTCATGAGGAGGACCACAAGCACTTTATCTTTGAACAAAGCAATCAGCCTTTTGTCACATGGGATTTGGGTATGGAGGATAGTATTGATGATTATGATGAAGATCTTGAAACAAGATCTGATTTATCTTTGCATGGGGCTGACTTTGAGCAGAGGTTTAGAAACTTTGATGATTGAATGAATGAATGAAAGACTTTAATAATGTCCGTGAGGCCGAAGTAGCTTACGGGAGCCACTACAAAATCACGTGCCCCTGACTAGGGGGCCAGAAATTAGGCCATTTGAAACTTATTTAAATCTGCTCTTTGACAATGAATTTTGACCACCAAGTTTGCTGTACTTTCCAGCTGCGTTTCTTCAAATAAAGTACCTAAATCGCCCGCCTCTAAAGTATCCTCATAATTGGAGCGAATGTCGTTGTATGCGGGACATTCCATGATAAAATGCCTCTTAGTCTCAACCACCCCCATGTTGCAAAATAAACATAATCTCTCTTCCCATACTTCCTCAGGTATCATCAATCTACCTGTTTCACACCTCAACTGATGAGAACTTGTCCTAAGCTGCACTATAAGCATTTTTGGTCTCCATTTAATATTTGCTCCTATGTATGCTTTCTCCTCATGATCTCCCGTGGGGTTAAATTCTTTGATATAATAGTCTTTTTTGTGCCCATTTTGTTTTGACCATAAGATAGTCTTTAATTTTTCCCTCACAAACTTTTTTATTTCTACTTTGTTATCCGGACATTCACGCATATTAACATTCCACTTTTTCATCCATTTGACATTTTGCTTCATCCACGTGTTCTTTCTACTGTCTGGTCTTTCCTCCATGATCAATTTAGGTCATTGATGTTTTCCATACCTTGAGTTTTCTTTAAATAGCTTAATAACCGAACCACTATTGAAGCCTCTAAAGGAAAAGTGCCTGTTTCCGCCAATAAGATCTCATTGGTTTTAATTTTGAGGCTGCTGATGATTAAGTGTTTTTGAATTCTCTCTACTTGCCTTCATTTCTGATTTGACATGCTGCTGCCTCAAATCTCGCACCCATAAAGGATCACCCGGGTAACTAATAATCCAAAAAGCATCTTCTTTGTTTTCCAATCCCATAAGTCTGCATTCCTGCATCTATTTTGTAAGGAATATTGCGCTTTCCAGCCTCCCTGAATTCTTTTCGCTCTACATGTTTCCCAACTAAATTTGTTGTGGAAGTCAATCCCAAGATAATTGGACTCGTCTACTATCTCTAAAGGATTGCCTTCGAAAAGAAAAGTGTTTTGTGTCTTCTTGTTTCTTTTCAAGGAGAAGATCATCACTTTGGTTTTACTAGTGTTCACTTGCATCTCGACCTCGTGACAAAAGGTATCAAGCCCCTTCAAATGTTCCTTCAACCCATCAACCGTTTTAGCAATTAAAATGAGGTCATCCGCATAGAGAAGTAACTTTATCACATATTTAGCCAGTTGAACCCCATCACCATTAGTCTTGCTTAACCATTCCTGTAACTTATCAATATATAACCCAAATAAGGTTGGTGAGAGGGGGCATCCTTGTTTGACAACAATATCACTGCCAAAGCGCTCTGTCATCCCACGAATGGCTATGATTTTAGCCTTGACCTGCTCATATAGTCTATGTACCGCAACCCTAAGCTCAAGAGGAATTTTTAGCTCATCCATTTTGTCCCAAAGCTTGCTGAGAGGAACCGTGTCAAAGGCCTTTTTAAAGTCAACAAAGCAGCAAAAGGCCTCCTCACCTTGAGTATTCCATACTTTTTCAACCAAGAATCTAAGTGTAACACCGTGATCAATCGTAGAATGTTTTGGTCTGAAACCAGCATGCCCCTAGCTCTTTTACCTTTCGTTTTTGCCCACTTGCTGATTTTGCATTCAACCATGTTGCCAAAGAGCTTCCCAAGGAGGGGGTTAATCATGATAGTGCGATAATTTGAAGGATTATTTATGTTGCCACTTTTGTGAAGAGGAATAACCACGCTAGTCGTCCAATTTTCCGAAAAGCCTTCCTCATTGTCATCATTGAAAATATGATTGATATGAGGCGCAAGAACATCAATGCCCCATTTGAGATGTTCAGCTTGCAGCCCATCAATATGCTGGGCCTTACCCCCGGCCAATCGCTTTATGCCTTGGAAGATATCCTCAATCGTTAAAAGTTCATTTGTGACATTGATAATAGAGATGCTCAACATATTTGGGATACCTATGGAGTCACTAATGATAGGAACCATAGTTCTGATTTTGGCATCCATCATAGCAGCAGCTGGCTTGGTCTACATAAACATGGCTGGAAGAATCAATTTGAGGTGCCCATTGATAACCCATTGTTTGAGATGGGTGATGGGAAGACAAATGATAATCCACTCTTTGAGTTAGACATTGGAACTACTCTTGGTTGTAGCAATTCACTTGATGGAAATAGTATATGGAACCCTGGAATTGAGTTGGATTGTGATTTTCAGCTTGGTATTGATCTTGGTTCACATTATGAGGCAAATAATGGACATCTTCGTTGGAAACCACTCAATATGAATGATTGTACCGTTGGCTCACTCTCTCTATATGAAGAATAATTTAAGTCACAACCAGATGCTTCTTCTTGTGAAGCGAAGGTGTTCATACACCTTACAATTCATTTTGTTTGAGGAACCAGTTGATGGTGAATGAGGATGGGATTGTGGCAGCCTTATCTCATTATGATATGATGCATAAGCTGGTTGAAAATTACCTTTGGAGGATTTAGTTAGAGAGAAGACAAAGGGGAATTGAAGTGAAGCCTTCTCTTGATAGTGTGCAGGAGATCAAAGAAGGTATGGGAACAATGAAGTCAAATTATTTGTACCTTCTTTCAGATTGTGATCATCTTCTCAACTTAGTTGAGATCTATTTAGATGCCTTGAGAAGGAAAGGGGAAGAAAATGACGATCTCTGCTTACAGTTAAGCATGGCCCATTCTTCCTTACATTACACGGGGAAGACCATTGCTGGTCCATTAGTGATCCATGAGCATGATGCAAAAACATTAGAGATCAAACGGGTCATTGAGGGGATTGATGAAATCCATAAGTATGAGATGGCACAACATGATTTCTGCACCCTTCTGAGTAATCTCTGTTTACAGTTTGGAGAGGAGTTTGTTGGCTACAATAGTCCAACACTTCCCTTATGGATTTTACCTCCTATGTCTTTGATTGATGGCTATTTTCCGATGCTGTTCAGAATTATATCAGGTTGCTCTTTGAGGGCAGCAGCTATTGATTTGGATAGGAGTGTTTGGAACTGCCTTTTCGGAGTTAGAGGAAGGGAGTATGAGGAGTTCTTACACCCTTTTGGTTGTAGAGATACATTGTACTCCATTTTGGATTTGGTTTACTGGTTGCGTGGTGTCGTTCTGATCTATACCAGCAGTTTGACAGGTGTTGGTATTTGTTTTATGCACCTATGTAGGGTATCATACATAGTTGCAGGAGACCACTATGGGTGGATTGGACTATTGTTGACTCAGTCATCTCAAACTTGGTCACAGGCTCATGCATCTTTGAATGTTTGGATGGTACTCATGATGATAATGTTAATAGAGTTGATCTTTTCGTTTTGAGTTGTGAGCCATCTTCAGTTGCTGCCAACATGAAGGGAATTGCACATGATCACTCTGATATTCCATTGGTGCAAGCAAGAGTTATTCATCTCGACTGCATATTGAGATGTGTTCATTAGTTTACCTTCATTCCACACACACAAGACTTAACTGTCACTGGTGGTATCGAGAGGTAGATTAGAAAAGGGATGTATGAGTCCGTTCTGCCATGACATATTTCTGATGATAAACGTTGAGTCCAAGCCTAGCAAGTTTTCCACTTTGTTTTCTCTAGCTAGCTGCCTGTCTGAGCAGATGTTCAAGTTTTGGTTTGATTGGACTTTAGAGGTTATCAGAGTGGTGCAACATCAACATGATGGACTTACACCTTGTGTCAGGGTCTCTCAATTTGGTTGTAATGTTGCTGTTACCCCCTATTTCAATGTATATGGTAGACCATTACAGTTGTTACAGGTGGACTGGAGGCAAATTTTGACGAGGATTTGGTTATGTATCGAGTTGATGCTGCAGCTTGTAGTTTTAGACCGACATTCCTACAATCTTGTGTGCTCACAAACATTTGTGCAGACTGTTATCAGTGGTATGATGCCAGTGGGCGACAGTAGAGACGTTCCTTGGTGGGCACTCTACTTAATTTTGACAGAGCTTCGTCATCTTCAGGATGGCTTTGGGAAAGGAGTTTGGGTTGGTTTCTTAGGGAAGATGAGCAGGATGTTTTTTTGTTTTGCCGGAATTGTGATGGATAGTGAGTTTGCTTTCAGTATTCTCGGCGAATTTTGTTGGGGTCTTGATAGTGTTTATCCTATGGGCATTTAGGGGTCGAGAGTGCAGTTTGCGTATGATAGTCTGTTGATCATGATCAGTTTGGCACAATTTCAGCATGGTGATTGTGTTCAGAGTTTGATTTAGGACCTTGCAAACCCTATGGTCGACAACGCATCAGTTGTGAGGAATGTGACAATCTGTGTGACATTCCAGAACTCATTCACACAGTTTTCCAGTTTGATACTTTATTACAACAATACACATGGGAGATAACTCAACTCATGCCATTCCTGATGGCTCCTTTGGTTAGAGGTCGGCATGATGTCATTGGTATAGGTGTTCAGCCAGATAGAGCTCGGAATAGATGGTGTAACGTATCTTCTGGATTAATTTGGGGCCCTGGGATTATATGAGATACAACATAGTCCAAGTTAGTAACCATTGGATTACAGTGAGATTGTTTGAGGACAAGCAATTTCAAGGGGGGCAGACTAAAATGTCCTCATTTTTAGCCTGACATCAGATGATGTGTCGTTAGCCAGTTTTGTCTTGGTCCCAAGGGCTAACCAGGATTATGATGGGATCCTGAGGTTAATTGGCCTAGGCATTTCCAGTTTCAGGGCCATCGAAGGTGCTTTGACAGGGTTTCTAGATACTTACTATTTATAGTAAGTCAACAGAGGGCTTAGTGGGTGGCATTTTAGTATTGGACTTGGAGCGTTTCGTCAAGCTATTTCCAACAAGCTATTATACATGAGATTGTGAGTTCATTTGCTATTTTATTTTAATGCTTGAAGATTTAAATAGTTTATGTAATAAAGTGACAAATATATTAAAGTACATTTTATTAAAGTCACTTTATTATTTAAAGGTACTTTTTATTCTCTAAGTGGGAAATGTTATTTTTAAAAGAAGTTATTTATCCCACATTGAGAAGATGAGATGAAAAGTGGATGAGGAAATGTTTAAAAGGAGATGAAAGCTCTCATTTTGGTATGCTTGAATATTTGATGAAAATTTGGTGAAATTCCGGAGATAAATTCTCTTGGGCTGGAGGATGAAATCCCTTCAAGCTATCAATCTTGATGCCATTGGAATATATGGTCATGAGATTCGTTTTAGAGCTGCAAGGTAAAATCATTTGACAAAGATCTTTCTTTCATTTGCCAATGATATAGTTGCTAGGAAAGGGTTCGAATTTGAGAGTTAGAGTTGGAGAGGAAGTGTAAGTTATTGGGGCTGTTTAAGAGTTGCTACAGTGCCATGCTACAGTATCGTGCTACAGTACTGCAGCTACAGTAACGCTGCTACAGTAACTTGCTATATTGTTGGTGAGTTTGCATCATTTGGTAAGAGCATTTCATGTTATGCAACCCTGCTACAGCCGGCCATTCACTATTAGAGGTATACGACTGCAGATTTGGTGGCTCAAAATCCTCTTATTTGGGTTATATATATATATATTGCTGGTGAATCACTGTAATGCTGGAGATTGAATGCTTGGAGATTGTGTAACTTAGTAAATTGCTGGAGTTGTACTGGGTTCTTGAGGACAACTACCCTCAGGGATAACAACTTCCTCACTGTTGAAACTATACAGCCAAGAGGTTATTGGATGGAGATTTAAGATAAAATCTGAGATTGTTTTGAGTTCTTAATTCATTGTCCATTTCTGGGTGAGTTCGAACTGTTTGGTTTGTAGTGGAGTGCTGAGAAAATTGTAGTGGAGATAAATATACCTGGCCATACCTATATGCTGTTCACTTTCACTCTAGCTGGGTCAAATCTTCATAATCAGCCGTCTATTATTCTGGAAACAATCTGCAGTACTGAAACGTACACCACATATCAGAAATTTGTGGCATTACTGGACCCACAGAGAAGGGGGGCTGGGGACTGAGTCGCAGCATATGTATGTTCTCTGAGGAAGCCGTATTATGCCTGTGTATGCACAGAACAGAAGTTCTCATACAGCCTCAAATCACTGTCAAAGGAGACACTTATTCGGAGATCATTTGTTGGGTTGTATTACCTGGCAAAATTTAGGAAGTCTGAACATGTAAGTGTCTGTCATGTTGCTGTATGTTCTCTACGAACTGGGTATGCAAGTTAAGTTATCATCATTGAATTTAAGAAGTTTAGTTTCAGATTGCTATTACTTCACTTGGTACTGCTAGTACAAATTTGGAAAACTAAATATATGATTTGGAACTGATTTGCTGTTAATGGGAAGTAAATACAATGTCAGTATTTTGAATTTCTTGTGTTATCAAACTTATTCATACTCTGCTCAAATAACCGCAATCCTTCAAATAAGCAAGGCAAACACAATAAACGCATCATTCCAGATTGCAAGCAAACTGTTTGACAAAATTCCAAGGAGCTGAGACACTTGAAAATATTGAACGCATAACAGGGTAGGCTATTACAGGGGCTGCCACCACTCTAAAAAAAACGTTGCAAGGAATGAAGTAAATCGCCCAAGGACTCTTAGAAAACAAGCATTAATTTATGCAAGCATATTTAACTTAGCCACCATAACTAGAATCAAAGAGATCGATTCTCAGAATATTTAAATATTGACATGTCATATGTGCTGATTAAGCAGCTGAAGAAAACAAGCAAGTAGCTTGAGCAGACAGCCAGATAGCTTTACCAGACAATCAGCCAGCTCAACCAGGCAACCAACCAACTCAAGCACACAACCAAGTAGCTCAACCAGGTGACCAAGTAGCTCAAGCACACAACCAAGTAGCTCAAGCAGATTACCTGGCAGCTTAATCCAGTTTTTGATTACTTTGACTTTGAGTAAACCTCTCAGGTTTATACGACCTTGATCATTACCTTTTGACATCAATAACAACATACTCAACAGTAGTCACCATTGCTTAAACCCTTAAATTCATTGAAGAAAGATCAAAAGTTGAAATATTGAAGAAATCTTCTCCAGTTTTATGGCTATTGTTTTTTTCGTTTAAAACTGCCCTAGTTTATTGGCCAAAGGTTGTCTGATCAACATAGGAACATTACTATATTTCCTTATGAAGCACCATAAATTTCTAGCACAGTTGCAATTTCTAGGACAATGAGCTATTTGTAGGAACAGGCACGTTGAAGACATGTGGACAAATAACACTAGCTGGGGGTACTAATATGTCTTCGATTCTCTATTTCATACCGTTTTATTCTTGTCTGAAGTCAGTCACATAGATTTGTGTTGAAATTTGAATAACAGGCTGTTTAACAAGAAGTAATTGGACAAATTAGCAGACAACTATTTTTGAATTTCTGAAAGCATATTTTCTGATTATACTATCTTCATCCATGTTTTTAACATACCATTTATGGTGTGCTTTCATAACTATTGGATTACACTATGCCATTATGAGGTGACTTACTAGGTTCACAAAATGTCTACATGCAGGCATTGCTCATTAGAGTGCTTCATTATAATTTTTCAACATAAGGCTTATGGAGATATAATAATGTTGCAATGCTTGTTAGAATGCTGCATAGATCATCTATTGTTCTTGTGCTTTTAGAATGTAGCATAAGGCTTTAGTTCTGTTTTTTTCCCTAGAGCACATTAATGTAGTGACTGGAGCCTGGAGGAGTATTGTTATGGTCCTTCCTCAGCAGCATGAGTTTTATTAAATAGGCTTCATTCCCAGAACTGTAAGGAGCTTGGTTTTGCATCTATGATGGGTCTATGCAATGCCCCCATTTTAGCTCACCCTGAGTTGCAGTGAGGATTAGCCTATCAGTGATCCTCGTAGGCTAATCAGTTGGATAGAGGGTCTCCGTTGTTCTGTAATCCTTCTCAAAGGTGTCATTATTTCTCTTCAGCATGGGGGTACTTTTCGTTTGGCTTGGTTTGATGGACTTACTATTTATAGTAAGTCAATTTATAGCCGTTTGCTATTCCCGACAGGGCACTTGGGCGTCTGGCTTAGTCAGTGTGTATCAAGAGTTGAATTATTCAATTAAAGGATTCGATGAGCAATTATTAATTTCATAATCATTAATTTAGTTCCACTTAATTAGTGATTAAGTTAAAAAGCTTATGTTGTAAAGTTTGGATATGAGCCATTTAATGTTATTAATGAAGTTTCCTTTGGGCCATTTTAACATTTGGGAGAAATATAATAGATTATTATTTTTCAAACCGTGGAAGGAAAAACCAATATGAATTCAGAAACATATGAAGTGTCTTGCTAAAGCTGGAGGTCGGTTGTGTTTCATTTATGAAGGTTTTGTTAGCAGGCGTGGTCTTTAGGTGGAGGAATTTGTTGGTCTCTGAGTTAGGGTAGCAGATGGCTATACCCTTGCTTGTACTAGATGCATATGTCATCTCTCACTTTCTTTTGACAATTGCGAGTTGCAATATGATTTTTATGTAGTCAACCTCAGAGAGATGGTCTTTGTGTTGGGTATGCGGTGGTTACGGGATATTGAGGAGTTTACCCTCAGCCTGCGTTTGATGGAGACGAGGTTTGAGTACCGAGGCAGGAGATATGTGTTGAGGGGAATCACAGAGGGGAGTTTGCGCACTATGACTCTTTGTAGAGAGGAGAGTAGGATCATACAGAGACATGATATGACTCAGGAGGAGTAGGTCAGACATCATGTCTCCAGCAGTTCAAGGTTTTATAGTTCTTATCAGCATACAAGTGCGGTTCACTTTGTGAACAATCTGGTGGGCTGTCGGATGTGAGATTGCTTGGAGACAAGCAATTTCAGGGAGGGCGGACTGTAATGTCCCCATTTTAGCTCACCCTGAGTTGCAGTGAGGATTAGCCTATTAGTGATCCTCGTAGGCTAATCAGTTGGATAGAGGGTCTCTGTTGTTCTGTAATCCTTGGCAAAGGCGTCATTATTTCTCTTCAGCATGGTGGTGCCTTTCGTTTGGCTTGGTTTGAGGGACTTACTATTTATAGTAAGTCAATTTATAGCCGTTTGCCATTCCTAGCAAGGCACTTGGGCATCTGGCTTAGTCAGTGTTTATCAGGAGTTGAATTATTCAATTAAAGGATTCGATGAGCAATTTATTAATTTCATAATCATGAATTAAGTTGCACTTAATTAATGATTAAGTTAAAAAAGCTTATGTTGTAAAGTTTGGATATGAGCCATTTAATGTTATTAATGAAGTTGACTTTGGGCCATTTTAACGTTGGAGGGAAATATAATAGATAATTATATTTCAAACTGTGGAAGGAAAAGCAATTATGAATTCAAAAACATACGAAGTGTCTTGCTGAAGCTGGAGGTTGGTTGTGTGAAGACGAAGCTAGGGATTGTTTTGCATTGGGAAAATTATAAAAGCAAAAGGATGAAATTGAACCATCTCATCTGCAGGCATTTGTGACTTTGGTAATTTGTGATAAGTTTACAAGGGTTTCTGAACTCAAGAGCTGGAAGAATTGAGAATTCTTCAGTCTCATCGCACTTTGAATTGGTTGTGTTATGCCAGTGAATCGAGCTTGAAGGTGGTTCATCTCAGAGCCATCATTGTGCTCAATTTGTGATCGAATTGTGGAAGCTTTCAGCATTTGACCTCAGAGATAGTTTGCAGGACTGGGGGAATTAATTTGTTGATGCAGATTGCAGCAATTCACTTAAGGCTGCGTACATTCTACTAGATGCCGTGGCTCCTTGTGGGATGGCGTTAATCTTTTTTGAGGGCTGCGATATTGTTTAGAGAGCCCGTGTATGTATGGTGTGGGCTCGTTTTTGCATTTGAAGGTGCCAGTGTAACAAGACCAGAATTAACGTCAACAAATTGTCATTTTCCAGGAAGCTGTGATTTCTACAGGACAATTCCATGGCTTATTAATTCCAGAAATCCAGGTTCTTTAGTTTGTTAAAAATAATTACTGATGCATATACATTTGCTTGTAAATATTGGCGATAAGTTTCAGTCAATAACGTTTTAGTGTGCATTGGTTGTGCAAATTTCTCAGGATTTCATGCTTTGTAATTATCTTATTTCAAAAATAACAAAAAAGCATATATCTCAAAACACAAAAAGTTGCAGAAATACAAAACTTTCAAAAAAACATACAGAGTTCAGTGCCAGCAGTGTTGTTAGAACCAGCAGGGTTCTTACAGTCTATTTGTTTCAGATATGTACATACTTTACTGTTTATAGTTGGAGAGGCATTTTTTCTCTTCTTACCCAAATGTTTGAGAAATGTTTCTTGGATCAGATGCTCTTATCACTTTGGAGGAGTTTTTTTGTCTTTGGCTATTATTCCATGGCTTGCTGCATGTTCTACCTTTTCAGCAGTTCTCTTAGTATTAAGATGTTTAACATTGTTATTCTGATAGGTTGATTGCAGTTGTATTGTGATGTAGAGGAGAGCTATTGCAAAACTTGGAATAATGCACGTCAAGAGAAAGGAGAATCTGCATATAGTGATAAAATGTGAGTATAAATTGCTTGATCACATATGCATGCATATCTTTACATCTGTGTAATAATTATTAGAGCTTGTTGATTAAGCAAGAGATTTAAGGAGACATGGGTTTTGACAGTCATAACACCAACTTTTAAGTACAACTTCTATTAACTGTTGCAAGTTGCAGCTATTATACATGTATTTCGCAAGCAAAGGGAACAAGGCATGCTGATGTTGTAACAAAATTTAGTTAGTGTCCACTTTTTGTATTGTTAATCAAGATTGGCAAGGTAAAGTGTCAGATTAGATTCTTGCTGTGTTAAGATCTTCTGTGGTTTGAGCCTGAGGCTTGTTGCTGAATTTATTACATGCTATAGTGATTCATAAGTAAGTATGATGGTATAATTCATATACAAAGTTTTTGTTCTGATTTTAATCATGGAAACTATCCAAGGGCAATGTAGTTTCACTTCTAAGGTTATTTACTTCTAACGTTCTGAATATATTGTCTTCCTGTGTACAAGAGGACAAAATAAAAGCTTGAAGCTCAAGAACGAGATCAAAATTGATGGATTACAATTTTAACTGAATTCTCCTGAATGATTACACAGATTTGATGACCTAGTAAGAAGGTTTGAAAAACCAGATAGACGGAACCGTTGGGATTCTCCTCTTTTTGAGTTAAAGCCAGCTGAAGGTAACATAAAATTTTAAGTTACCTATTTTGGACAACGAATATTAATTTGACTTATGATTGACATTGTCAAAGAGTTGATGTTGGCTACAGTTTCTATTTCAGTTTTTTAGTGTATACTAACTTTGGAATGTAACAATATTTTAATTTCCTTTAGAGAAAATATTTATTTGGGTTTACTAGTATGCAAATTGATGAGATCATAAATGGCTCACAAAAAAACTGTAGAAGAAACATAATAACTCAACAAGTTCAAAGGGCTAGTACAAGGATTGAATATTTTCTAGAATGACAATAATGACTAAGAACTGCAGAGGGAAGGGGATGGGGCTTCAAGGAAGCATGAAAAGAAACTGGAAATTGAGGCAGTAGAATATGTTGGAATCTCAATGTGGTATTTCATTCAACTGCCACAGTATGGTAGCAGTGATCATGATGCTGCTTGCATCCTGAGCCTTGTTTAGGCTACAATAAGGAGATGAGGTGGGAGTTTACTCTCTTGGTTGATCTTTGCTAGGTACGATCATTTTATCTAAAATCAAATCTCAAATTAAGAATGCCCTGCATAATTATAGTGTATTAATGCTGACAAGGAACCGTATCTATTGCTATAGAGCTTGTAGTTTTGCAGGTCTTTAGGAAGGTGGTGATCAGTATTAATTCCTCTTTGATGAGAACAACTGCATAACTTTTTTGATATCGTAGCTCATCGGGAGGCTGAAAATGAAACAATGGAAATCTATTACCTGTCAAGTGAATTTGAGTAATACCTCAACTTTAACCCAAAAATAATCAACAGTAAACTTGCTACAAGTGCACCCTTCTATTAATTGGATTGTTTTCATATTCTTCGCATTTCACTCTATAGAGACCATAGGGTTTTGATCATTAAGGAAGTTTTAGGCGTATCATGCCTGGGCGACTTCAATAGCTACAACTTGGAAATAGATTGCTCATTGTCTGTGTTTTTTTATTATAAACCTCAAAATATGTTCACTCATTAGTAAATTTCTTCGTTCATAAACACTGCTGTAATTCTTTGAAAGGATATTTAAGCTCTTTTGAATTTCAGATTATAGGATGGAGAGGGAAAGCGTGTGATCACCTTGAGAAGTCGGATCAGAATTTCTCATTCAGTCAGAATTCTTCTCCTCATGCTTCTTAAATTGGCAGAGTGCCTAAGGGCCATCAGCTGAGCCATTGGTTGACTGCTCTCCCTGTGTTCCAAAACTATACTGGTGGCACTTTACAATGGATGATTCTCTGGCACTTTACAATGGATGATTCTCTGTTGGCATAAACTGGGTATTAAAGTGGTGTCTTTTGTTACTTGTGGACAGTAATCTTCAGTAAGAGACATGGCACCATTTGGCAAAGACTCAAATTTGTTGACCAACAGACTGTTTCTAGCCATCTGACATTATAGATGTTTCTTATCAAACGACATTTTCAATACACCCAACTAATCAGAAATAATAGGCTATAGCCGTACTCCACTAATTGAAGAGGACTGTCTAGGAGCCAAGACATAAGCCTTTCTTATCTGAAAACAATGTGTTTTGAAAATTTTCTAAGTGTGGTGAACCAACCAGTTTACATAATTTTATATGCTTATAGGTATGGTTAACATGACTTCACCTTCTCCATCAGCATTAAACATCCATTCATGAGTTTTTGTAAACTATCAACTCCATACTTAGATTCATTTGAGGAGTTGACTTCAACTCTTGTATGCAAGTTAGTTATAGGGGTAGGTAGGATATTTCTCTTATATATGTACCTCCTTCCTATGCCTTTTCACTCACTCAACACACTCTTCATCTGCTCTTTGCAATTTTTCCTCTTTGTTGTTTCTATTTTGCCCAGTATTCTTGACTAAATGTAACATGGTATTAGGACCATGCTAGTGCAAGTGGAAATGCAAATAATTTGTTACTGAGTTGCTTTTCATTTGGGTGGAAATGTTTCCATGTGAGATCGTGGATTCACAGCAATCATGAATCTTTGATAGTGTTCTGCTTGTGAATTTGGTATGGGGATCGACAAATTTTACCACAAAATTGCAAATATGCCATGTTTTGCATGCTTTACACAAGGAATGCAAATATTATGCAAATAATGACTGATTTGAGCAACAAAGTACAAATATTTGCACAATTTGCAAGTTTCACCTCAAATTTGTTAATCCTCATGCCAAATTCACAAGTAGAACACTGTCACAGATCCATGATTACTGCAAATCTACGATCTCACGCAAAAGCATTCCACCTGAATGAAATGCAACTCACTACCAAATTATTTGCATTTCCATTTGCACTAGCATGGCTCTGATACAATGTTGAGCTTTCATGAACCAGCTAGGACTCGAATCTTGGACCTTCCATTTGATGTTGGAGTGTTCTACGACTGAGAATGCTTGTGGCTACTAGCCTGGCTTGGTTCTGATTCCACATGTTGAGCTACACATTGCATGAGATTCTACCTTGAAGGGGGGCCGTATGGTCTTACTACTCTCTTTTCGGGGAGGATTTTTTCCTCATATGCGGTTTTGTACTTCTCATACATTAGACAACATCTTTCCCTCATTTAGGGTGGAATTATTTCCACAAGGTTTTCTTCTCTTCTTTATGAGTGCATTGTACTTTAGGACCCCCTTAGGCTTCGATGCTGGGACCCGCTCTTTTGTCTCATCTAAGCTATATGCTTAAGAGGGGGTGTTGGTGTATAATCATGCCTAGGTGTTATGGTCAGGTGGAAAGTTAGTTATAGGGTAGGTAGGATATTTCTCGTATATACGTAACTTTGCATTTTCACTCACTCACTCAATACACCCTTCATTTGCTCTTGCAATTTGGCCGCTTTGTTGTTTCCATTTTGCTTAGTATGCTTGGCTAAATCTTACATGATCCACCTTCTCACAAACTCCTTATTTTTGTGATTCAAATATGGTAATTCAGAAATGTGCCCACTGTCTTTTCATTTGCCGGAAAATAGCAATTCACTGTTACCCAAATTTAAAAAAATTAAAGCCTCATTACTGCTGCTTTTTTTGTTTGAATAAAGGATAAAGATTTTAGACACAGAGTTATGAACCGATGAGGTGACAAACGGGTAGCTGTTTGAACTTTGGTGGGAAGAACCACAACACCATTATTTAATCATCACATTATGCTAATCATCACACCAGTTCATCATCACGGCTTCTTTCTTACTTAGAAGAGTGCTATTTTCTATTAGAGTTAAATATCTCTATTTATGTTTCTCTCTCTTCCGTAGATTTGTTTCTATTCTAATGGTCACTCTTCTTCCATGTTTCCATATTCTCTCTCTGTTCAATATGGAAACTTTCTTTTGTTTCTATTTATCTCTTTCTCTTCGTTATAGAAACATTCTCTTGTACACTTGTATATATAGATCATTCTTGATCTCTGTTTAATAACACATTCATTATTTTACCATAATATGGTATCAGAGCTATTTTTTTCGAAAAATAATAATTTCATTCTTGAAATTTTCAGTGTTATTTTTCGAAATAGGTTGTTCGAAATTTTTTAATTTCTTTATGAAATTTTTAGATTAAAAATTTTCGAATTGGCCTGGTCTGTGTTCAACATTCTGGGGATTGTTTTTTCCAACAACCCGTCTAGGGTTTCTGCACTTTCGACTAGGGTTTTGACCCTTTAGTTTTAGTCAAAAAATTATTTTTTTGTAGATTCCTGGTGGGTTTTTAAAACCCTCAACTGGGTTGTCCTCGGAATTTTGGGTGCCTAGATTTTTGAGCCTCAAAATTTGTGCCAGCGAATTCAAAATCCGATTATAGATTCCTTGTGAGTATTTCGAGCTTTCTTCTGGGTCTTCGTTCATTTTTTTTGGGTCTTCTGTCAATCTGCCTCGGAATCTGTGCTTTGGACTCATTCAACGCCTTTTCAAATTTTTAATGGCGTCTCTCACCAACAATATGTTGGAAGGCAGTTCAAGATTTAATGGTAATATTTACTGCACCTAGAAGTAGGGAGGGTCTCAGCTGGTTTTGATCAATTTTTCACCTCAAAACTCGTGACTAGTTTTTCTAGTTTTTCACCACAAAAATCGTGTCTGGTTTTTCTAGTTTTTCACCACAAAAATCGTGACTACTAAGTCTTAGTTCTTCTGTGCGCAACGAAATTGTTTTACTGCGATTTTTGCAAAGTTTTTTTTACTTCTCGTGGCGCCTTTTGATGATTCACTTGCAAACTTTTGTTTTAAAGTTAGATTGACCATTAAGGGAGGGTATTAGAGTTAAATATCTCTCTATTTATGTTTCTCTCTCTTTTGTAGATTTGTTTCTATTCTAATGGTCACTCTTCTTCCATGTTTGCATATTCTCTCTCTGTTCAATATGGAAACTTCCTTTTGTTTCTATTTCTCTCTTCAGAATGTTCCTATTTGTCTCTCTCTGTTCATTATAAAAACATTCTCTTGTACACTTGTATATATAGATCATTCTTGATCTCTGTTTAATAACACATTAATTATTTTACCATAATATTTTCTGTCCAATTCTCCTTTGATATCAGAAAAAGTTTGCTCCCAAAGGCTTACATCTTTCACTTGTAAAATTTTTTCTCTTTGGTGTCTATCTGTTATTTAACTTCCAAAATCTCTCCTTCCTACTTCTCACCTCCTCAACCCCAATGCAAAAGAACTTGTTACTGTTACCACCTCTCTTTTACATGTAAAAATGCAACTGCTGCTCACTCAGTGCTGTCTACCAAAATGTTGGGAAATTCACTGTCTACCAAAATGTTGGGAAATTCACTTCATGTAGGGTCTTTGGAGGCTTTTCCTTCATTTGTTGTTGTAATGTTCTTTACATGTAAAGTTGTTGTATATTTTTTCCCAAACAATTATTAAAATCTTTTAGTTTTTGGCTGCTTTATGATTATTTTATGGAACTATTCAAAACTGGACATCACGCAGTCCCTCGTTTAACGATGCAACTTGCAGGTTTTCTGTTTTGTTGGAAACATTTGAGGAACTCCCTACAAATGTTTTGTGAATCAGAAGTAGTATGGGAAATTTTTGTGACTGTTTGTGGTCATGAGGGGTGACTGTTTTTGGAAACCTTGGCAATTTTCAATAGCAAATTTTAGGGAAAATAGTATTTGTTATTGTATTTCACATCAACCAGCACCAAAACATGCAGAAGTCATCTGTCCCTGATCACCTGCATTAGCAACCACCACTTCCTTCGGCACCACCACAACAACCACATCCCTCACACACCACAGAAACACTCACCCAGATCAGAGGAAATTTCCACTCAACAACCTCTGCTAGGAAGCTGGCCTTCCTCTTGTTCCGTTTGATAATGTCTTCCTTACATCTTGATCTAGCACATGAAATATATTGGCCACTATGTCTTGTCTACGCTAAACCTCAGCAGATTTATCCTGGATTTCTTGGGCCCATTCACATGCTCTTCAATATTCTCTATACCTCTCCACCTTCTTTGTGATGAGAGCTTCTATGGGCAGAGACAATACCTTGGATATTTTCTCTCTGTCTACAGAAGTAAATCCAGTTCTAACTTCTCCCACAGGAAGTTGCTTGAAGAAAAGTTGGCGGGGAAGAGCTGACAAATCGGTGGTCAGTATTAGTATCCACATGATTCTCAATATTGAAACACTTGAACTCCCTATAAGATGACTGTTGGGTTTCAAACCCATGCCTAGACAAATCTATATAGTTTTTCTTTTTATAATTCGTAATTTTACTAAATTAATAATTTGAGAACCAGTCAAACTACCTTTAGGATATTTTAACGATGTGAAGGTAAAAGGCTATTCACATACTTCAAATTCATATATACTTTAGTAAATCTTAAAAAATATTTCTAAGTTTTATTTTTTATATATTAGATTTTTATTTAGTTTAAGATTTGAATTCTCAGCAAAGAATAAAGCATTCCTCAGAAATTAATTCTTTTAGTAATACCATGTCTAAACTTGAGATTATTATTATTTTTGTTGCACTGGGGGTATCCCCATGACCCAGCCCAGTGCCTAACCTGCCTTATCTTGGCCTTACTGCCAAGTTTGGGTGAAGAAGGGGTGAGCTGGGGTGAGACTAATCCCCTAGGGATGCACGCAATCACCTGCAAACTACATGCATCGGGTAACTCCAAGCCTTGGAGTTGAACCCAAGACCAATGGGGAGAAAACCAACGGCCCAAGCCAACTCCGCTACTTGTGGGTCTTTGAACTTGACATTATTAACTGTAAAGCTTTCTATAACCTTGAATGGTAAGGTCAAGGATGAGCAAGTATCAAACCAGCCTTAACCGAAATTATTCTCTTAAAGCCAAAGACAATTTTCAAGAATTAAAGAAGATTCGTAGGGTCCATTGAAGAAAAGTCAAGAATCTAAGGTGTAGAAGTTGCAACTGCCATCTCTATGGTTGGAACTTGAAGCACAATTAAGTTCAAGAGATAAGGTGAATCTTTTAAAATCCCTGTCTAATTGTTTTTATCAGTGTTCCATTGCCCGTTGGGGATGGGGGGACGGCGGGACGTTGGGACAAGTTTTCGGGATGGGGGGACGGCGGGACGTTGGGACAAGTTTTCGGGATGGGGGGATAAAGAGCCTAAGTTTAGGGACAGTGTAGGGGGGGTGTTGTCTAGTATAAGAAGTAAAATAGAAAAAATGCAAATGCCAAATGCTAAATACTTGAAAATTGAACAATGAACTTTGAATATTAAATTACTAATTAGAAATTAGAATACCCAAAAAAAATTCAGTTTGACATGAAATTGTCGAATCACCGAATGGAAGATTTCTTTTATATAAAAAATATCATAAAGATGATTACAATGAGTAGCATGATATCAAAACAAGTACAAAATGTCAAAATGTGGTGAAGGGAGGCCTCTAATCACCCCTCAAGGAAAACTCCTCATCATTGGAACTATTGGACTCCTCATGGTCAAGATCCGCCAAACAAACATCAACCAACCATACATCTAAAGGCATCGCATCATCGTCCTCATTAATCTGTGATGGCTCCTCTAGCTCTACCTCCCATCGTGCTGCTGGGCTCTCCTTGTACACACGTGTCTTGTGGTCAATGATACACAAGACACTATGTACAACCACTAGCTTCTTTGCTCTCCGAGAGGTAAGTTTGTTCCTCTTAAGAGAGTGGATGAAGCTATAAGTAGACCAATTCCTCTCTGTAGCTGAAGAACTAGAAACTTGAGATAGCAGACGAATGGCTAGTGTAGTAGTCTTTGATTTTTGTCCATGAAAGACAAATTAGGGTTCAAATGGAGCCCCCAAAAAAAATTTAAAAAAACTTGCTATTTTTTTAAAATCCTACTTTATGGGCCGTTTGTAAACGGGGGATGCCTAGATGTCCTCGAGACGATCGAGGAATGCCTAGTCATCCCCACGCCGTCCCAGGGATGCCATGCCGTCCCCGTGTTTCGGCGGCCAGTGGGTGGTGCATGGGCGGTAGTAGGGGGACGCCTCGTCCCCATCCCCGTCCCCCCATCCTAGTGTTTCGGCAGCCAGTGGATGGCGCTTGGGCGGTGGTGGGGGGACGCCTCATCTCCATCCCCCATCCTAGGAACGCAGGGGTTTTGGGGCCAGGAGGTGTCCTTGTGTTACAATAGTTTTTATTTCCTTTTTCTTTTTTAAATTTTTTTTAACAATTTTTTGTCTTAATATGTCTACGGGTTGTTTATGTTCGGCTTAGTACTCATCAAGACTTGCTGAATCTCATAACTATGGCTCAACCTATAGAGTCTATAATTAAAATCTAGGTTGATTAAATGTTGAGCCACACTCAATTAGTTACCTTTTCCACACAAGTGGAAAACTCTAAAAGAGTGTTATAATTTGCTTTATTCCCAAATTTTTCTCCCGTGTACCATTACATATACTCTAGCTGCCTAGCATTTTTACTTTGCATTGTTTAGAAAATCTAAAGCAGTCTCTCTAAAATATATTCCTCAGTTTTCTCAACTTCATTGAAAGAAATCATGACTTTGTTTTTGAATGTTAAGTCAGACATCTGTGTCTGAGAAATTGTTCTCAGAGGAAATGTGGGTGCATTATTTTGTGTTTCTACACTATAAACATGACATCATAGCCATCATGAGCCTTGAGCATTATTGGTAAGATTGCTTTTCATTACTAGCTTGTTAAGTTCATCACATGTATTAAAAAGATTGGCTCAGTGGTCATTATTGCTGTGCTCTAGTGCTGCTAAAAATATTGCAGGACCTCTTACTCTTCTGCTATCAGACCATCTATATTTGTGCTGCATTGCTAGTTTCAACTTTGCAACTGCTCATTTGAGGAGACAGTTCTATCCATTGTCTGTAAAGCTTTGTTTTTGGTGTTACATTTTACTGTATTTTTGGAGCTATGAAAACAACTTGTAATGTTCTATCATGTGTGGTGCATATGATCGCGTTAATTACGTCTCTGTGCAAGTATATGACCAATACTAGGCTGTTTTGGCCTCACAGACGTTATTAAAATCTTTCATTCATTCATTCAATCATAATTGTAAACTACTTGAGCTGTAAAACTCCTTTCTTGCTGTGGTGATTTATCCACAGATGCCCAGGTGAGATTTTCAAGGAGTTGAGAGATCATGAGTCACATGTTAAATCAAAATTAAGTGTGGAGAAGCTTGGACTAACTTGTTAAAAATAAATATCCTAGTTTATATTGCTGATCTGGATTCTACAATTGTGTTTCTTTTTCAATTGTAATAATCTAAAATGCTCCAATTCCATTTAAGTCTGTTTGTTTTCCCCTTTTTAAACTATATATTTCTTTTGTAAATGTGTTTTACACTATGAGTACAATGAATGTTGAGTACTGAATACATTTACAAGTTAAATTGTATTGAGATGGTTGCCAAATTTTCCAGAACAAACGAATGAGTTGTCTTCAGCCATATTGGATGCCGTATCTTTCTTGACAAAAAAGATTGATTCAAAATCCAGAGATGTGCGTTTACTTCAACCTACCATTGCTACACAAACGGTAAAAGCTTCTCCCATGTGCACTGTCAAATACAGAAGATCTGTGTTGCCTATCAGGCTTGATTAAGGCTATTTTAAAGAGATAAAAATTCACCATTGAAGATCAATGTTTTCAATCACCTTGATTTTAGTTTATATTAAAGGTCTTTTGATACAATGGTGTAGTTGAGTTTATTTATTGAATAATTGCATTGTCAGGTGCGAGCTTCTGAGACCAACTCACTTTATGAGTTAGATCGTGCAACACAGGTAATTACAAATATGAGTAGTTATAGTTTTCCTTCATTTTGCGGTCTTTATATTGCATGCAAAACTAGGAGTTAAATGTTTGAATGGGTTCAAGAGTTAGCTACATATTGTTGCAATTGTTTTTTTAAACTATTTGACTTGCATATACTAATGTCATATCAAGGTTTTATTCCTTGAATGAAAAGCATAAAGGATACAAGACAAAAACTATGATCTTTTGTGATTTTTTCATCGTGACATGTTTGCGTGGAAGGAATAGTTTGGTCAAGTTAATTCACCTCATTGGTCTACGCTAGAGAGGCAGCATGCTTATACTTTCTTATCTAAAACTAGTTCAAGTTTCTGAAAGTATGATCCACCCACACAGATGATCCAAGGAGCAGTTTATGTCATCTAGGAGGCAGTTCTAGACATTATTCAGAGAAAAAGGACAAAAAATGATTTTTTTGGTATCACCATTTTTATTTTTATTTTGCCTTTTTAAGACACTTTAGGGTGGATTTTTCCCTTGGGGTATTGTTTGGAATCCCTGGATACACTTAGAGGGTGACAAAGTTACTTTTGGAGGCACCAACACTAGTTCACAACCTAAGCTTTCCAACAAGTATATACAAAGTTTGAATTCTGAGCTACGATCAGGGAGTTTTGACTTTGGCAAGTGGCACTACTGAAATAGCACCACTCCAATAGTTAATCACATTTTCGAACCTGTTTGTCCTTTCAATAGTACATTTTGGCTTCCAAAAAGGAAATGTCAACCTCTCATGGATGACTCTTTGGTTCTCAAGGAGAAACTTTCATTTTTTTATTAACTATTCAGCTTCTGCATTGTAAAGCTAAAGTATACTAGATGGATTTGAATAAGAACTAGAGTTAAAGGCATACATTTGTCCTAATGATGAATGTTTTCTGTGTAAACTCTTATCTTTTGAAATAAAGTTCTATTGTTAAGTAATTGTAAGCTTATCAATTTTCAGTTTAACACTATTCAGTTTCCATCTATAGCGCATTATGTCAACAGCTATTGCTTAACCCATTGAATTGCAACTTCAATTTAGATCAATAGAATTGCATTGATTTCCATACCATATCCATTAGTAGGTGTTAGTAGAGGGGTCATAATGTATTGTGTTGTGTGTTACAAATTGACAATAAGAAGCAGCTAAAACTAAGAGGGTTGATTTAAGATGATGTATTGGTTAATCAAATCTTAATGTACTTGGTTCAAGACAAATTGAATAGAATCTTACTTTTTTGATGTAAAAACCTAGTCTTGGATTTTGGGCCAATTGAAAGCCTGCGAACCATGTTGTGAAACAAGTGAAGGGTGCAGAATGTTATTAGACACTAGTAGAAAAGTCTTGTAAACTTTAATCGAACATTGGTGAAGAATTTGGATGTAAGTGCAACTTTAGAAGGATTTAGAGATCTATTCCAATTTTCTAGAAAACAAAATTGAAACTTAAAGTGGATAGGAATTTAGAAGTCAAGATGCATTGATTTCAGAATTTTTTAAGGCTATGCCCTTACGGGATGTTTTCGCCACGGGTCATTTCAGCACCTTAGGAGTACCATCTTGTAAGTTTTGCACCACTCCAATTTTGGTCCAAAATAAATGCTTTTGAAGTCTGAGAAGTCATTTTTTGGGTTTATGAGTATGTTGTAAAACAATGGGCACATCTACTTATGCAATCAAATAAGTTAATACATAGTGTAAGTACCCAACCTAAGGTGCAAAATTTTGCTTGAATCTAGGTCCCCATGTGCATTTGGCCTCATTTTGCCCATCATTTACCATCAATTTGGGAAATCTTCAAGGGGGTCTCCTTTGGTTGAATTTTAATAAGTATTGTTCGTTTTCAATCCCTATCTTCATAACAGGTGTTGGAAGTTGCAAAAATTGAAGAACATTGTAAGTCTGGGATTGTTTTGGTCATTTTCTAATGTTTTTGAGTTTCAATGGATTATTGGACATCTACTCATCCAGTGTCATATTTTGACAAGGCATGAGATTTTGGCAATGTTTATTGCGTCCTTTCTTCATTCCATTTTTCTTCTTTTCATATGTTAATAGGACCCAACCAGGGGTTGTGGAGCTTAGTAGGGAGCTTTACAAGCCATTTTGGACAGTTTGAGATAGTATCCTATTTTTTAGGGATTGACTGAGAGTTGACCAGAACACATTAGTAGATCTCATGGATATTCTGGAGGCTTTGGTTGTAGTTCCTATTTTTTAGGGAGGATCCCTAATTTTTGGGAGGGGACTGTCAATTCCCCTGCTATATTTAGACACCACTGGGATAGGATGTCCATCATCAATTTTCAGTTTGGGATGGCTAGGTGATGAGATATGAATAAAAATTAAGTATTTAAATATTGACTTTAATATTTAATAAAATAAAGTTAAGTGATTAATAATATCACTTTATAAAAATTTAATAAAGTAAAAGGACCCAATGTCCTAGTGAGATAAGGTTGTTTTAAAAGAGGGCCATTGAGAGGCATTTATTACATAGCTAATTTGGTAAAATATTGGATGAATAAATGAATGAACAAGAAGCTCATTTATAGTTTACAAAGACGATAATTCTATTCCGAAACATTCGTTGTTAGTAGAAACATTCTAATAACGAAAGAATATCTACAATATTAGAAACATTCTAATATTTACAAGATTTACAATATTGACCATTAAATTAATAATAAACAAGATATTAAAGATATATTATTCTAATACCCTCCCTTAATGGTCAATCTGTCAACTACACCAAAAAGCCCCTTGAACTTAACAAACTTCTCTAGGAGGGACTTGGTGAGAATATCGACAGTTTAGTCCGCTGTAGGAACATTGCAAATACATGGATCCATCTTCAATCAACTGGCGAATGAAGTGACAATGAAGATCAATATGCTTGGTTCTCTCATGTAAGACTAGATTTTTGGCAAGTTTGAGCACCCCTTGATTGTCGTAGAAGAGGGGTGTAGGGCTTGCCTGAGACATTTGGATGTCTAAAAGCATCCTTCGAAGCCAAACTGCCTCACAAGCTTCTTTGACTATTCCTCGATATTCAACTTCTGTTGAGGAAAGAGATACGACCTGCTGCTTCTTACTAGTCCAAGTGATAGCACCCGTGCCCAAACTGAAGACAAACCCGGAGGTGGACTTTCCGTCATCAACAGAGCCTCCAAAATCTGAATCTGTGTATCCGATGAGTTTGGGATCTTTGGTACGTCCATAGAGGATACCAAAGTCGGAAGTGCCTTGGACATAGTGCAGGATGCGCTTCGCTGTAGACCAATGTTCTGAAGTAGGAGCTGTTATAACGCGCGATATGTAACTCACTGAAAAAATCAGATTAGGTCTAGTGGCAGTGAGATAGATTAAACTGCCCACTAGTTACTTGAATGCAGATTCATTCTCAATTGGAGAACCAGATTCGACGGACAACTTCAGGCCAAACTTTATAGGTGGACACAGGTTTGCAGTCTTGCATTTTGAAATTTGTCTTGCAGAGCCCTTGCGTACTTAGATTGAGAGATGAAGATGCCATGAGACTATTGCCAAACCTCGACACCAAGGTAGTAGTGCAGAAGCCTAAGGTCGGTCATGTCAAAAGATTGGCATAGATTCTGTTTGATTTCCTGAATCAAAGATGTTGAATTGCCAGTGATAATTGGATCATCAACATAAATAACCGGAAGGATGATGGCATTGCCAGTAATCTTGACATATAGATCTGAGTCAGAATGATTCCTTTGGAAACCCTGATCTATGAGGTACTTGCCAATTTTCATGTACCATGTCTGAGGAGCTTGTTTGAGGCCATAGAGTGCTTTCACCAGTTTGAGTACCTGGTGTTCTTTATCGAAAACCTTGAATCTAGGAGGTTGCGTCATGTAAACCTCTTCCTATAACTCACCATTCAGGAAGGCACTCTTGATGTCCATTTGATGGACCTTCCAGCCACACTGAGCTGCCATGGCTACGACTAATTTGATGGTGCTCATCTTTGCTGTTGGAGCAAAGGTCTCCTCATAATCAATTCCTTCACGCTGAGAGAAGCCTTTGGCAACGAGACGAGCCTTGTACTTATCTAAAATACCATCAACCTTGTATTTGACTTTGTAGACCCATTTGCATCCGATGGGTTTCTTTCGTGAAGGAAGATCTGACGGAACCCAAGTGTTATTTTTAAATGGACTATGATGCTCAGTCTTCATAGCTTCTTCCCACTTAGGTATCCCTTTCACCTCTGTGTATGTTTGAGGCTCATACACACTGTGAATGTTGGCCATGAGAGAAAAATTTACAGAATTAGAAGGTTTGCTCTTCTTTCGAGTAGTTCTACCCTCAATGAGCTCATCATCATGAAGATCACCAATTGTCTTAGCTCACCATTTAGGCCGGAGTGTAGAAGTGCCAACATCAGAAGCAGGATGTGCAACATGATGATCATCATCAAATAGAAGATCAGATGAATCCTGAGGAAAATTAGGTGGTGTAGCTGCATGTTTGGGTGATCCTGCAGGAGAAGGAATTGGTGGAGAGGCATGAACAGGATTAGCTGGAGCCTTCTCAGTTGATGCCCTCCCATTAGGTGGCCCTAATGGAAGATGGGTACTCGAGTCTTGAGAGATTGATCCTTTGAATCCATAACCGGAGGAGAGAGCTGAAATAGCCCTCATTCCTCGTCAAAGATCACATCATGACTGAAGATGAGACGATTAGTCTCAATGTAAACCAGTCGGTAGGCTTTGTGATTATGATTGTAGCCGGTTAGCATGAGTTTCTGGCTCTTGGCATCTAACTTGGTGCATTTAGCATCAGGGATCCAGACAAACGCAGTGGAGTCAAAAACTTTGAGATGACTGATTCTGGGCTTATGGCTTGACTAGGCCTCTTCCAGAGTTTGCTTCTTGACAGCCACTGTAGGAGAGCGGTTGAGAAGATAGACAATAGTGTTGACTGCTTCAGCCCAAAATTTCTTTGGAACACTCTTGTGTTCAAGCATAGAACGGGCCATTTCGGTGATTGTGTGGTTTCTACACTGAACAACACCGTTTTGCTGAGGGGTGTAGGGTGTTGTTAATTGGCGCTTTATGCCATTTTGTTCATAGAAATGGGAGAAGGCAGAGGAGCATAATTCTCCCCCATTGTCTGTTCTAAGAGTAACAATATGTTGACCAGACTCTTTCTACAAATGCTTTGAACTTTTTAAACAAAACAAACAACTCTGATTTTTGATGAAGGAAATACACCCACATTTTACAATTCAAATCATCAACAAAAAGTAGAAAATACCTGGACCCAATAAAAGGAGTAGCCATAGGTCCACAGATATCATCATGGACCAGTTGTAATACCTTAGAGGCCCTCCAGGAGTCGCCATCTAAAAAGGAGTGCGATGTTGCTTCCCAACTTGACATGCTCCGCAAACTCCAAGGTTCTGGGTCTGAATCTCCGACAGTCCAATGACAAGATCTTCCCGAACAAGCTGAGAAAGATAGTGCACATTTAAGTGCACCTATTGTTGATGCCAGAGTGTACTAACAGAGGAGCGTTGGGCTGCCATAGCAAGCTCCTGAGAAGCACTAGAATCAACAAGTTTGAATAGACCATGATCTTCCAGACCCCTGACAACAGTAGATTGAGTCTCCCGATCAATGATACTGCACTGATGTGAACTGAAGGTCACGTCTAGGGGAGGAGAATGTCTCAGAATTTGACTGTCTGAGAGAAGGTTGAGTTCCATTCCTGGAACATAGCACACATCGAGGAAAATTAGTTTCCTCTCTCTAGACTTTATCTGTATGTTGTTCTTTTCGACAATGGTGTACTGTTCCCCTCCAAAAATAACGGAATTTGAGAATGGCTAAAAATCTGTGAACTAATCCTGACGATGAGTGAAGTGGCAGGAGGCACCTGAATCAATATACCAGGCAGAAGATTTGACATGATCTGCAAGTCTTTTAACCATGAAGGCGTAAAAGGCAGACTCACCTTGCTCAATGTGCTCTGTAACATGTGCTTTAGGCTATGAACCAGATTGTTTGGCTTGAGCAGCCAAGCGTTTACAACACTCCAACTTCGTATAACCAAACTTACGGCAGTAGTTGCACTGAATATTTTTCTTCTTTGGGCCTTCTGATGACTGAGCAGAGGGATTCTGCTGAGAAGATTGAGAGAACTGATAGTTGGCTGTATCCTTATGAACAGAGTTAGCTGAGAAAGCTCGTGTGTTTGAAGATGAGATGGTATCACTGCCGAATTGTTGTTTCCAGCGATCTTGCTGTAGAAGCATTATGCAAAGATCAGAAAACGAAACATTCACATGACTGGAAGCAATGTTGAGAGTTTCAACAAAGTGCTCATAGGAAGATGAAAGACTCTTAAAGGTGATCACCATCATGTCTTCTTCTTCCATTTTGTGTCCAATGGTTTCCAATTGATCTCGAATGTCCTTGATTTTATTGAGATGATCCTACAAGGACACTAGTTCATCTATCATGATTGTGAAGAGCATGTTCTTCAAGAAGAATGCATGACTTTTATCAGAGGCTTCATGCAAACCTTTTAGATGGCTCCAAATATCTACAACAGTTTTGCCAGAAGGAACTTGTGGCAATTGATCATTAGTGACTGAGAGTTTGATGAGCATGACAGCTTCTCGTTTTTGCTCATCAAATTTGTCCTGCTCTTTGCCCGCATCTGTAGGACGATCAGTCTTGCCCAAAACAATTTTGTCAAGACATTTGAATTCAAAGATTGTCATCATACACTGCTGTTAAGTATTGTAATTTTTGTCGTTGAATTTCTAACTCCTTTCAACTAGAATATTCGTTAAAGATGCTATTGTAGAAAATTGAGATCAAAGGTAGTTGACCGAATGACAACACAAATATCTCGGCAGAATAAGATTAATGTAGAAAAGGCGTGTTGGAACAAGATTGAGGTAGAAAACGAACACTGATTTTTGGGGCTCAACAACAAAGATCTGAGCACGGATCGCAAGGTAGAAATTTTAAAAGATCCAGAAATTTTTGAGAGCCAAAAAAGCTCTCGGAAACCCCACCAAGAATATGCAATCATATTTTCAACCTGACCAAAAAAAACAAAGGGTTTGGAAGAAACCCTAGGCGGCTGAAAAAGAAGGTTGATAATGGCAAAAAAATACTTGAAGTAGCTTCAGAAACGAAGCTGTAGCAAATCAAAACCTTCAACAATGGAGAAAAAAACTACCATTTTTTATTTGAAACGACCTTAGTAATGGTCGAAAATGCAAAACAATTGCACAAAAAACATCATTTTTTGAACAGATCGCGACCTAGGAGTCGACGTGAGTCACTGGAAGCCCTAGACGACCTTTGAGGTGGTCGTGAGTTGCAGGAAAAGTGTTGAAACAAGCAGAAATAACTGCCGTCGAGCGCTAGAAACGCATGATGAATAGGAAAAAATGTGAGCATGTCTTTGGAGTTGCAAGTGAAGAACGTTGTCCTAGAAAAAAAATGACAAAGAAAACACAAAAACGCATTGGTAATAGCAGAAAAAATGACGAATTGAAGGTTGAACCAGGCATGGGCAGTGCAAAAATTGACTAGATATAGTCTTTTGGTCCCAGAAAACGCTAGTGTATGAAGCAAAAGGGCCGTCAAGCACGAAAGACGCCAAAAAACGATGCAGAAATGGTGTCAATATTGACGCCAAAACCCTAGATGGGTTTTAAAAAGCTGATTTTTGCAAAAAAACAAGCTGGGAAAAATGTCGAAAACTTTAAGAGTAGATAATTCAAGAAAGAAATTATAAATTTTCAAAAAGAATTAATTTGGCTTTGATACCATATTACACAGGTAATTTGGTAAAATATTGGATGAATAAATGAATGAGCAAGATGCTCATTTATAGTTTACAAAGACGATGTTTCATTTACGAAACAATCATTGTTATTAGAAACATTCTAACAATGAAAGAATATCTACAATATTAGAAACATTCTAATATTTACAAGATTTACAATATTGACCATTAAATTAATAATAAACAGGATATATTATTCTAATAGCTTTAACACATAAATAAAAAATGAACTATTAAATGCATTATGAGCCCAATTTCTATCGGCCATCTTGAGGAGACATTATTTTATTAAAATTTGGATAAGTAAACTTTATTAAAATAAGAAAGTGCAACCCTAAAATCGAATTGGTGTTTGAGACAATAAAAGAACATTAGAGGCAGCCATTTGATCATCCATTCATTCATTTTTACAGCTGAGAATTAAGTTTGAGCTCTGAGGAAGAGTTTGAGCAGTAGATTGAAGTTTCTGGGAACAAAAACTCCCTGAAGATCAGAAGGTTGGACGAAACCCCAACTTTCCTTGAGAGGTGAATTCATCTAGATTTCACCATTGGGCAGATAGACAACAATAACATCAATATTGACTGGGTTTGCAGCAGTTAGAGGCCGATTTGGGCAGATTTGAGAATGCTGGATTCATCTCTACCAGTCGTACCTACCTCTGCACCAGCCGTACATTTGCTTAGGGCCAATTTCATTCTCTTGCGGTTGTACACCCTAAATAAGACTTTGTGCAGCAGCTTCAAAATCAGATTTATCAGTAGATCATTTGTGAGATTCATTCAGACAACAAAGAATTATGATGGATCAATTTGACGCACATTGAGGGTTTGTTAGTTGACAGGGCGATCTTGCCTGCAGGCTAGGCGTAGTGTTCAGAGTTTCCTGCATATTTGTTTTTAGTAATTATCAGCATTGCAAATAAAACTTATTGGCGTTGTCTTGTTAGTTCGACACCATTCTTATTGTGTTTTACGGTTTACCAATAAAAACCCCATTCTTGGACTGAGCGCTGGACTTCTGCCTATTCTTGTTGTGGTGTTTAGTTCTTTCATTTGAATAAATGCATTGTTGTTTGTAATAAATCAGAATTCTGATCTTTCATAATAGTTATTAATTCTTTTGCATTTTAAGTTCAAACATCGTACCTATTTTGCATACTTCACCTGACAAAGCTCAAACAAACATTGACACTGAAACTTAAACTGAAAATCATTGCACACAAATCAAAAACATCTCCCAACAACAACAAACAAATCAGGATAAGATAAGATAAGATAAATTATTAATGTCCAACAAGAGACCACAAGTGGGCCTAAGGGACTGAGATTACAACAGAGAGCTCAGAAAGCAACAGGACCACCAAACGGTGTCCGAGAAAAGAGGAACAACAGAGAAAGAAACAACAACAAAAACCAGAGAGGAGAAGAAGCCGCGAAACCACCAGAAAACTAGTGGTTTCCGGATACCGAAAAGTAGCTCAAGATCGACGGGTAGCTATCCGTGAGGGGAGGAGCCCGGGTCAGAGTCAGTCTCTGGGAGGAGGGGGTCTGTTGCCGCTGATGGGGCTGTAAGAGCTGGTGAGCTCTACGAAGTCTGACCAATCTGGAGTGGGGAACCAAGGAAGGACTCTCATGTCTCTTGGTTCCTCTAGGAGAGGGAATCGGAGCAAAGGAGGTGATCTGCTGGCAAGGGGATGTGGATCCTGGGGGAGAGAGCACCTGTAAAGTCGAATCATGGAGATGGAAAGCCTCCTGGAGATAAAGTGCCAAGTAATGCTGATCATCATATCTGAAGAAGGAAGACAAAGACCTGCAGTCTCTAAAAAGATAGTGAAACCTCCCACGAATCTCATAGTAAATCGGACAGTAGAATAAGAAATGGATCTCAGTCTCAGCCACCCTCATATCACAACATTGACAAAACCTCTCCTCTCTGCTGGTCTGGTGGTCAGTCTGGATCCAAAGACGGTGAGAACCAACCCTGAAGGACCCAAGCTGGATACACAGGGCGTGGGGCCAGCGTCTGAAAGTATACTGGGGCCGAGTGATCAAGCCATCATGAATATCAATATAGTGCTCGGAATAGAAGGCCATGCGAGGCTGAAGGCCACCAGGAGGATCAACCCAAGTCACTTGAATATATCTCCTGTAAATATCTAACCTGGTAATCTCGTTCAACTCCGTCCGAGGGGGGAGGAGATGAGCAGGAGCATCGAGGGAATACTGGAAGGGGGGGAGGTGGTCAATATCAATACCCACAGAGTTGAGGAGACTGGAAACCTGAGCATACTAGCAACGAGCATGCCTAAAAGGGTCAGAGGCAGCCAAATAAGTCGAAGAGCAATAGGCCAAATAAGAGTAATGGTATCTGCCATCTGTCGAATCCGCGAAGCCCCTGAGTCTGTGAAGTAACCAAACAAGATCGAAGATCATACCAAGTCTGAAGGGATGAGCCCTGAACTCCGCTAAAATGATGCTAGTGGGAGTAGTCGGCTGACAACGGATGAAGTGTTGGAGGAAGAGAGTCTGAACTCTCTCAACAGAAGCCCAGTCAGTAGTCAATAGGGAGGGGCCCCAAACAGTCGAGCCATAGAGAACAGTAGGCCTAACCAGAGAGTCAAAGATAGACATCTTTGACGTAATATCCTGAAAGTGATGTCGAAAGCACTGTCGCTCAAGTAGGGCAAGAGAACCCAAACCCTTGTTGATCCGCGGAGTCATAGCCGGTCTCAAACTGAAGCGCGGCCTAGAGAATCTGATCCCCAAATAAGTATAGCTGGAAGTCATCTCAATCTCGGTCCCTCTGAAATAAAAGTGGAGATGCGAGGTTTTCAAACAATTGAAAGCCATGACCTGTGTCTTCCCCAGGTTAACCACCAATTGCCGAGAGTCACAAAACGAGGCCAGGCCATCCAGGAGCCGCTGCAACCCCTCTGGGGAAGAAGATAAGAGCACGACATCATCAGCAAAGAGGAGGATGGAGATCAGGGTCAACCATCACCCGGAAGCAAGAAGCTCCTCAAGTGAGTCTCAAGCTCATCTGGAAAACGTTGGTCAAATTTGGTTGGGAATCTATTAAAATTCTTGTTGCACTTTTGGGTTTTGTCTAGCTTTTCATCCACTTTCAATTGTCGATCTTGCAAAATTTTCAATTGGCTTTGTTGTGCCTTTCATCCATTTGTGGAGTTCCTTCGGAGTTGGGATGTTCTAACTTTAGTTCTACATTCTTTCTTCACTTGTTTTTCTGTTGCTGCTGTTGTTTATGTCGTTGTCACAACATATTTTGATGTATTTCAAATCCCATTAAAAATAAGAAAAGGCTTTGGAGTTTATCTTTTTTCGTTGGCTTCATTTGATAATATTGGGTTTGTCAATGTATTGTGAAAATTTCAAAATTGTTAAGTTTATTGAGTTTTTGCAAGATCTAGTAATATTAATCAAATTTGAAATTTAATAGCAAAATATTTTGTTGGGGTTATTACACATCCTCAAATCTAAGCCCTCAATCCCCTTGTTTTCGAGACACATCCCTGCATCCCCTAGGCTTGTGGAACATATTTATTTTTACTATTGATAAGGTTGTGCTAAAGTCTAGGGCACAATATGTAGTGCAATTTATCATTGACATGTAGCACATTGTGTAGCAGGAAAACTTTGTAATGGATATGCCCAATTTTTTTGAAGTGTTTTTGAAGGTGCTTACTACTTACAATTTGTGTTGTAACATACAATGAATTAACGTAAGCTTTGCTGATTGAATTGTGTAACTCCCCGCCAGGGAACCCAAGAGGACAAACATATAACTACTAAAGAATGCGACAAGTTTTTTTTTTTTGAACAATGATAACAATTTCAACTTAAACATAAGGATTGCATTTATACATCATGCCAACCAAATAAATGATACATTACATTATATACATGCATGAGTAATAAACATCAAACATTAGACTATGTTCTCTTAGGTTCCCCAACGTTGCTAGTAAGCAACATATATTTACATGACTAAATCAATTAAAAATAATGAGGAACATCAAACATTAGACTATGTTCTCTTAGGTTCCCCAACGTTGCTAGTAAGCAACATATATTTACATGACAATCAATTAAACAATAACGAGATAAAGCACAAAATTAACATCATTAAACTATATTCATTTTAAACCTCAAATCCAAATGTTCCTAATCCATAACAAGATAACATATAAGTACAAAATGATAGTCGATACCAGCATCGATCTATCTAACTCTGACATTACATTTCAAATAACCATTGTCACATATTTACAGTTACATTACATTCATCTCTTTAAGGAGTGTACATTACAAAATTGATACATGCTCATAGCGTAATACAAATATACAGTAGGAATTATCTGTCCACATAAAGCAGGAAGCTGCAATGAAGATGCAAGTCCATCCAGAAAGATCACGAACAAAACTCTGAACCTCGTTGGAGAAGAAAGAACACTACCACTCAACCATGTGAAGCCCCGAGACTCACCCCTCCGTGCTAGGAGATAGACACAAGGCCCCACACCAAACAAGCAAACATAAGGACAAGGCTATAAGCAATGATACAAGAAAACCACATAGGAAACCAAAGGAATAACATAAGGATTCACAAAGGGATACCAGAGGCGAACCGCAAGGCTAATTGGAGGGATTTCTAAGTCACATGTAGGAGAGTGTCATCACATAGCTCCCCACTATCTTGGGTTACTTTGGTAGTCTTGCTATATGCCACCGACCCTATTAGAGTTAAATATCTCTCTATTTATGTTTCTCTCTCTTTCGTAGATTTGTTTCTATTCTAATGGTCACTCTTCTTCCATGTTTCCATATTCTCTCTCTATTCAATATGGAAACTTCCTTTTGTTTCTATTTCTCTCTTCAGAATGTTTCTATTTCTCTCTTTGTTTGTTATAGAAACATTCTCCTGTACACTTGAATATATAGATCATTCTTGATCTCTATATAATAACACATTCATTATTTTACCATAATATGGTATCAGAGCTATAGGTTAACTTTTTCGAAAATTTTGTAATCCTCTATTGAGTGGATATTTTCGAAATAGTTTCAGTTCTTTTTCCTGGCTCTTGTGTTTATTATTAATTTTCGAAAAATTAATATAATTTCTTTTTTGAAATTTTTTAAGATTGTTTATTTTTTGAAATTTATCTGCTACCCCAGGGATCTTCCAACGGCTCATTTTTTTTCCTGCACACAGTTTTGGGCCCATTAATGGCCGCCTAAGGTTTTTGCACTTTCGACATAGGGTTTTGACTCTTTAGTTTCAGTCAATTTTTTTTTTCTTGCAGATTCTTGGTGGGTTTTTCAAACCCTCAAGTGGGTCATTCAAAATTTTATGGGTGCCTCGATTTTCGCACCTCAATTTATGTGCCAGCAGATTTCAAATTTGACTTTAGATTCCTTCTAGGTTATTTGAGCTTTTTTCTGGGTCTTCCGTCAATTTGCCTCAGAATCTATGATTTGGATTCATTCACCACTTTAACGACAAGATTTACCACACCTGGAAGCAGGGAGGGTCTCAGCTGGTTTTGATCAATTTTTCACCTCAAAAATCGTGAATGGTTTTGATCGATTTTTCACCTCAAACATCGTGTCTGGTTTTTTCGATTTTTCAACACAAAAATATGATTACTGAGTCTCAGCTCTTCTATGCGCAAGGAAGTTTTTTACTGCGGTTTTCGCAAGGTTTTCACTTCTCCTGGTGCCTTTTGAGGATTCACTTGCAGAATTTTTTTTTGAAGTTAGATTGACCATTAAGGGAGGGTATTAGAGTTAAATATCTCTCTATTTATGTTTCTCTCTTTCGTAGATTTGTTTCTATTCTAATGGTCACTCTTCTTCCATGTTTCCATATTCTCTCTGTTCAATATGGAAACTTCCTTTTGTTTCTATTTCTCTCTTCAAAATGTTTCTATTTCTCTCTCTGTTCGTTATAGAAACATTCTCTTGCACACTTGTATATATAGATCATTCTCGATCTCTGTTTAATAACACATTCATTATTTTACCATAATAGACCCCCAGGTGAGAACTCATGTGGAACCCACAAGCTTTCATAAGGACAAGGAAGTCGATTTGCCAGATCAACGCCTCACAGACGGCTAGGCCTTCTCCAACCCATTGAGGTGAGTTTTATTCCACTATACCATTCAAAACTGAATACTTAGTATTCCAGGATGAAACACCAAATTTCCAACTATCTCTTGAATAAGGATACTCATATGCTAAACAATGTAGATGAATTGTGTGATCAAATGAGATAACCTGAAGGTTCCTTCTTATTGTGGACTTTCACTCAGTTTTATGATGTGATATGTTGGTTATTCGTATCACAAAGGTACTTACGTTGTTCATTCAATGGATATCAACTTGACTTTAACTTCTTCCACCTACTTCCAACTAAAAAAACTATTAAGGATAAGGGTTAAGAAGATTAAATTAACTTTAAGAATGTAAGATAATGTTGATGATGGGGTGAGCCTCTATCCAGTCCTTGCTTTGCCATGTCAACTAGGCATAGGAGGGTGCTATCTTCTACAGATGCGGGAATGATTTTCACATTGTCGATACTCATTCAAATACTCTATGAAGGCTCAATCTAATTGAACATTTCCAATAGAAGTTAAGCACTTGCAATTTAGGCCCAGACTAACCTTACACTTTTACTTACAATCAGCAAGTACCAAAAGGTTCGGACACTAGCTCCACCATTAATCACCATTCAACAATATCTTTCATCCATCTACTTCTATTTATACTCAACATGAAATGAAATCTACATGAGGAATTGAAGAAACCATGCAATACTCCAAAGCAACACAAGTAATCCACCATGAAGACCAACAACAAATCAACATTTACTTTGATAGCATTATGGCAACAATTTCAACAAGTCTCCTCCTACTCTACTCTAAAACTAAGCTCCTAATCTCATCTGATTTCTAATGAGTTACAAATGAGAAGACCTTGGCCTTTTATAGTAGTCCCCAATACAATGAGTGGCCAAGATCGATTTGAAATCAAGGGCCAAGATTACTCCGACATAACCCTAATTGGGGTTTCATAAACTCCACTAACAATTATTAAATGTTCATCCAATTACAATTAAGCACCACCATGTGGGCCAATTAGAAAATTACATTGCCTTCATGAGCCAATAAGAAAATAGATTAGGCATAACCACTAGATAAGATGCACCAACAAATGGGCCAATGAATAATTACGATATTTTGTGGGCCAATAAGAAGAGAGGTTTGGTAGAAGCTTGTAGAAGAAGAAAACTCGTAGAAGAAGCCACCATTTAATGAACTAATAAGATGATGCCACTTGTATTTACACCAAGTCATCTCTAAGAATATTCTTTCCTTTATCCTCTTCTCTTTTGGCACATTCAATGAATCTAGACACAATATAATGTAGCTCCTCCACTGGGACACTTGGCACTTTCTCATTGGTTGAAGAAATGGGTGCCACATCAATCAATTTATGATGTATTTCCAGATTTATGAATTTTCTATATATCCATACCATTCTATCACCTGGGCCTGATTTGAGGCCTTGAATACGTCTGACTGAAATTAAATCCTTGCTTTCTCATAAATGATTAAAATCAGGGATTCCTTTACTGGTAAATGTTGAAATCAGAGTCTCCTGCTGGTAAACGTTGATAGGGCTTGAAATCAGAGTTTAATTTTGCTGATGATTGCTTGTAATCAGACCCTAACTCGCTGTAATCAGACCTTAATCTGCTGGTAATTGATTGAAATCAGAGCACTTTGGGCATGAAATCTTGGAGAAGAAATAGTGTAGGTTGGATTATATCATCGCCTATAAGCAGCCCTGCAAGAAAAATGATAAAAAAAACCTCTAAATCTCTTTTGGTGGTTCGAATTCCTTCTTAGATCTGCTTGCAATCAGTTTGAAAACGCTTCTTTTGAAGTGTAGAATGACCTTGTTTATATAGAGATGTAGACTCTTTGATATATTTTTTCCTTGCAATTCTACAATATTTAATCTTTCTCATCAGATATTCAATTGCCACCCCCATTTGCATTGAATTTTTAGCTTCCTTATTAAATTTGGGCCTCTTGCGATTTCAAATTTGAACTTTAAGCTCCCATAATGGATCAAACTGGAGCAGAGCCCCAAACTATACCAAACAATCTCTCAAAGGTTCAAGACACCTTCTATACACCATACAATCTAGGGCTCTATCAGAGTTCCCAAAACCCACACATGCAAGACTAGATTCAATTCCTAGTCTTCACTACCCTTAAGGTACTCATAAGCCACAACTAGAACCAATCAATTCAGGGATGAAATAGGGGTTCTACAAGGTTAGACACCTTATTTAGATGTAATAAAAGACAAATCCCACACTTACAAAACTCTGAGACACAATTTAGACACCCAAGCCTATATAGGGCTACAAGGAGCAAAAATGGACTAATGAAGGCAACTTACATGGAAGTCCACCAAAGCAAGTCTTAACCACCCTCAAATGCTTCAATCCACTCACCAACAACACCCTCCAAGTTAGGACTCCTAACCAATCTCCTAACTCCTGCTGTTCACAATTTCCTCCTAGGCCTAATTGAGCAATTAGGTCACTTTTCCAAAGCAAGTGCCTCAAGTTCAATTCACCTTCAAATGCTTCCAATTGGAATACTTGTGGGATCACACCAAACGACTAAATCCAAGGATTTCGGTCTTCATTCCACCCCTAGCCCAAGTTGTGCTTCAAAAACCAAATTCTGGACAGTCACATCTAGATGCCTGTCCAGAGGGTTTAGTGTTTTCTCTCTCCCTTGACTGCCTCTTGATCTAAGACCACAAAAGTCTTAAAGTACATCCTCCCCCCTTTCTCTCCACCAAGGCTTAGATTTTTCCCATGGTGGAGTCTTTGGGAAAGAGGAATTTTGTCTCGAAACCCTAGTTAGGGCCTTCCTGCGACCAGTGGCTAATCAAAATTGGATATCTTTCGTTTCCCTGCACTTCAAGACTTCAAACCACTTGCAAATTCCTCATAAGACACCAGACCAACTTTCAAAATCCTTCAATGGTGCATTGGGATCCGTACAATTCAGAATACAGTTGAAATTACAGAAAAACAGTTAAATTTTATTGATTTTAGTATGAAAACTTTACAATAGGTTCACACCAACCATGGAGTAAGGTTTTTCAACCTTTTCATACATTTCCCTAACAGTTCCAATTGACAAAAGTGGTGAACGTTTAGATTCAAAAGTTGCACTTTTTGACAAAAAATTGCATTATGCAACATTGACAACATTGACAACATTTGACAACTTTTTACCAAAGATGTCTAATGTCACTAAACTTGCAAAGTTTTGTGTCTAGACTCCACAAAAGACCTTAGAAAGGTTAAATTAACATGTTCAACCTTCATTAGGTGTCCTAGACTACTCTAGCCTAATCTACCCCAAAAATTGTCCAAAATGACTAAGGTAGACAACTTGGTTTATAACATCACCTAGTGTCCCCTTGTCTTTCAATTAGGACTTATTGATGACATTGGATCCTAGATCCAATCAGTACCCTAACCCCTTGTTCTTGGGTCCACTGGTGTGCTTATAGTGGATGAATTTGGGGGTTCTCCTACACCACAAACTTATTTATGTAGGCATCCCCTTATTAAATATAGGCCTCTAGTGGTTAAACTTGAGGCAAGTTGAGGCTATGTTTGACGCCTTGTATTTAAAATTGTGAGGCCCTGCCTTAAATATACATCCACATGTTTGATATAGGCTCCTTTGTGGCTAATTAAAGCTTTAATTTATTGAATGTAAGGCCATACGTTTCATTTAGAGGCTAGATTTGGGGCCTCATGAAGCCTTGTTCCTAGATTTAGGGCCCAGGTTTGGAGTTTTAAGGTCCATATCTTGAGTCTTGTGCTCACATGCTAGGCTTAGAATCTGATTTTAAGTGAATTAGGGCCTGATCTATATCAGATCAGGCCCACTCATTACCTCCTCGAGACTGATTTGGGTCCAATTCATTTAAATTTAGGCTTGATATGTAATTTCAAGGCCATACTCTACCTTATGGCATCTCACTTTATCGAGTTTTGTGCCCAGATTAGGGTCTTAGTTCATTAAAATCATGCCTACACACCTTATCTAGGGCTTGCCTCATCTCACACGTTTCATTTTGGGGTTGTCTTCATCGAAATAGGGCTCTAGCCTTGAGCTAAGAGCCACACATTTGACTTAGGGTCCATTATAGGCCTCTCCTTAGGATCGAACTAGGCCTAGGGTGTTAATGTTTTTGTAGCTATGGTCGGATTCCTTTAGGCCAACATAGATAACATAAATATTTTATAGGCCTATCAGCCTTAGACATTTATATGAGCCAATTCATTAATATAATTATATATTAGTTATATGAGACATATAATTAATTATATGAGACATTATTTATATATTTATATAATTAATGAGGCCAACTTGGAAGAGTGGCGACCCTTGGTGAAGCGGCACTACCAATAGATATAAAGGAAGATTGAATCTTCCTCTCTTGGCATCAAATATACACATAATCCTGCAATAGATCGAATTAGAAGAAGAGAAGAGCTCGGGGGAGATAATTGGGTATTGTCTATCGTTGGGAGGGCAAATCATTGCCCGTGGTTAAACGAGCACCAAAAACAACATGGTATCAGAGCGTATTCGATCTTGTGCCTGTTCTTTCATAAAACAATTTTCTTATTTCGCCGAAATCATTTGGCACATGGTATTAAATTTTGGATTGGACTATATGGCAACATCGCTGGTGATAGTGGGCTTCAACTCTGCTATAATCATTCAAATCAATGAGAAGGGAGATTACGCAGTCAACAATTCATATACAAATAGGAGGAAACTACTTTGCGGACTATATATACTTTTGGAATCACAATTTGAGGGGGCATTATGGATAGCGGGTAGCAATTCGGGATCCATAGTCATAGCTACACCTACGGTAGTTTGTCTGATGTGATGACTTCTACAGACATAGGGACCATTCTCAAGCATGATTAATATATAGTATAAAGACAATAGTTTGCTCATACGTAGAGCCAACTCTTACAGCTTGAATATCAAAACCCTCTGTACGACACCAATCAAGGATTTAGTATATACGGTGGGGAGCTGAGTACATATCTATCGTGTGAAGTTTTATATACATTGTCGACAACTAATTTACATCTCTCAAACGATCTTGTGTCTCTATAGATACTAATTATTGTGTAAACGCGTGAGAGGACTCGTTAGTTGTTTGGATACATGTTGCCAAACATTACTCGATTAATAGATCGATATTTTCATACTAGCATATCCTTGCAACATTGAGGCTTGGGCGATTTTGACAAGAAAAGGAAATCATCAAATAAGGGAAATATTTGAGTCGAGCCTCTTATTGTATAAGGAGGGTATTATAGATAACATTTCATTTTGATATTAATGTTGCTGAAAGTCTTGTGAGTAGTCAGGCCTAAGGAGATTATCACATATCTCTTATCGAGCTACATATATTGTGCCCATTTAGGTAGCGTGGCAAGTTAGAGGTGGAAGCTTTAATTTCAGCATGATATATCCATACTTCAACATCGTGAATTCTTCTTGGGCCATGACATTTGTCTTGGTGGAAAATGAGCATACCGTACATTGCCTAGGGCATGAGGAGATCCAATGATCAGCTACTCCATCTCTCTTTTGCACATGGGAGGCTTCTCTATTGACTAGCAAAGATTAATCGCTCGAGTATGTCTTTCCGTCATTGGGATCAAGATTATTATCTCCTCGATATTTGCACGCATCGTCTGAGATATCCAACAATATTTATGCAAATATATCACAACTTAGAATTAACTCTGACGGCATTACAAGTGACAAAAGAAGGTATTGAATTGGGATTGGCTTGTGTGACTTTGCAGGAACCAAGTTTCAAAGTTTCCCTGTGTCATGGAGAGTTACTGCATTAGTGTTTTTTTGTTGAGGCACTTGAAGTTATTGGTGTTGTTATAGAGCTTAGGAACCGTTATGCAAATGATAAGGTTATCTCGGGCATCTATATTAGAAAGGGTCAGATGAGGAGAATGTGGTTCAAGCACTGCTGGAGCGCAGATGGAAATGACTCTGATTATGATAGTGATGTGATTGTCGGCCAAAGCTGAAAGCTCGGCCTGATTGCTCCTATTGTGTCCCACCTGTAGTGGAAGTAGACTAAGGTTCTGAGATCCATCAAATAAAATGACGGACCAAGAAGCATAAGAGATTGCATTCAAGGAAGGAAGAACTTGATAATTGTTGCTATGAGACTAAGTTGGTAGCCGGAGACGTTTCTTCGAAAGAGGAGGAATTAAACATTCAGAGGGAGTCTGACAATCCATTAGAGGCAACCTTGGACAGGAAGGGCAAGAGGTTGATGCAAGTGCTTGGAGCTTCAGAGGGAGCCACATCATCCGAAAGATCTGTTAATGCATTTTTCTCTGCGAGAGAGAAGTTTGAGGTGCAAGCCCTTGTTAATGCATTCTTCTCTATGAGAGAGAACTTTGAGGTGCAAGCCCTTGTTAATTCATTCTTCTCTGTGAAAGAGAAGTTTGAGGTGAAAGCCCTTGTTCCACCCTCTGGGAGTAGCCATGGTGGATGTCATGTGAGAGACTCATGACTTAGCACTTGTGTTTATTCATCCGCTGGGAGTAGCCACGGTGCACGTCATGATGAGATGACGATATCACGTTGAGTGACTCCGTGATGAGCACATGTGTTCATTTGCATTTCCATTCATGAGAGTAGCCATGATGGACCCACCCTCTGAGAGTAGCCATGGTGGATATCACCACATAACTCAGATATCGAGAAGGATTCCTCCCTAGTTAAGAGGGAGTGTTAATGTTAATGTAGCTATGGTCGGATTCCTTCAGGCTGACATAGATACCATAAATGTCTTATAGGCCTATCAGCCTTAGACATTTATATGAGCCATTTCATTAATATAATTATATAATTAATTAATATATATAATTAATTATATGAGACATATATAATTAATTATATTTGAGATTTTATATTAATTATATATTTATATAATTAATGGGGCCAACTTGGAAGAGTGGCGACCCTTGGTGAAGGGGCACTACCAATAGATATAAAGGAAGATTGAATCTTCCTCTCTTGGCATCTAATATACACATAATCCTACAACAGATTGAATTAGAAGAAGAAAAGTGCTTGGGGGAAACAATCAGGTATTGTCTATGGTTGGGAGGGCAAATAATTGCTCGTGGCTAAACGAGCACCAAAAACAACATAGGGCTTGCAAATTTGGCCCACAAGTTTGATTTTAAGGCCTTGGTGATTGGTTAAGGCTTCCTACCTTTCCACCTTTGCATTATTTCTTCCTTCTTTCATTAAATTCACCAAGTTGAGTTGCTTCCTTTGTCCAATAAAGCTTAATTTCTTCCCTTGCCACATGAGGAGGTGGAATCCACTCCTCGATGTGTCAATTGCCAGATCGGAAGGTGGAATCCACTCCCTGATGTATCAATGCCACCAGACGAGGTGAAATCCACTCCTTGATGTGGCGACCTTGCCACTTGAGGAGGTGGAATCCACTTCTTGATGTGTCAACATTTACAGGGGAAATAGTATTTTAATTTTAACAATAATTTTTTTATTTCCCCTTCATGGCAATTGAGACAGACAATTTTTTAGAATTTATATTTTTGGCTCAATTTTAATTTTAATTTTTTAATTTCTAATTTTCACACTTAGCCAAATTTAGCCAATTTTTTTAATTTTTCACACTTGGCCAAATTTTTCCATTTTTGCTCAATTTTCACACTTGGACAAATTTTGCCAATTTTCAATTTTTGAACTTGATTTTTGAGAAGGCTTGCAAAATTCTGAATTGTTGCCAAAATTGCTGTACCACCTAAACCCACCAGTGAAAAGAGGGGGCCCCCATTTGCAATGGCGTGATGGTGTAAAAACCTCACAACACAACCCATCCTTAGTTTGTATGAGCACTTAAGGCCATGGGCGAGGAAACATAATTATCTTGATTAATGTGTCAACTCAACCCGGTTCATTTTATTAAATTATCACTTGATTATCTACTCAACAATGGGTTACCCTAGCAGCCTCTTAGGGCCCTAGCCTCCATTGCAAGCCACTCCCCTAACCATGTTCTTAGAAAACCCTCCCAAAAAAAAATCTAAAATCAAAAGTGCATAACAACTCAAGGGCCAACCATAGGATCCACATATGTTCAACATATCAAAAGGACATAGTAAAATCATCATAAACACATCTTCTTCTAGGTTCCAAAGCCTAGCCCAAATGCCAATTTTCACATAACTGCATATTTCAAATCCATTAACAACTATGGGATCCAATCCTTCAACTGTAGTCCAAGAACAAAAATCAAGATCCTTGAGTAACTAAATTTCACAATTATGTCCCAAAACATAATGTTGGCATAAACTAAATAAATCATTGATCAAGACCATAAAAACGACTACAACCAAAGGGACTAAGATAATAAATTTGACAAACCCTGAGCCTTTGGTATTTAAACGGGAACCCCAAAACAACTTACATAAGAAAACGACTAATCATACATCCAATGTTAAATTAAATGCTTTACAATGTTCTATTATTTATTCAAAACATAACCCTATTACAAAACAACCTTGTCTTTCTTTATAAGTAACTTTTTAACCTTTCCTAAACAACTAATACAATGATAAATCAGACTCTTAACTGAACTCACGAGTGGCATATGATTATTAGCATAACTGTTAAACATTCATTAATTTCAATGAAAATAACAAATTGTATTAACTTTGCAAAACATTTTCTAACAAGCAAAGGAAACAACAACAAAACTGACTTCTGAAAAGAATCATAGCTTTAACGCCTTCAAACAGCCCTGAAGAAAACGGTACACAAGAAGGTCCGACAAGGTTCAAGCTAACTTCACTCCATGGACTCGATCAAAACATAGCAGGAAAGAACGATATGGCTTTCGTATTGAACCAAAGTCCATGAACGGATTTGAAGATAACGACTCGCCACATGGTTTGATGGGTATGTAAACCATCCACTATTTTGGACTCCACTTCACCGAATATGAAGAGGAATAACACACTCAATCTGATATATAACGCCATGACTATGAACAGAAATAGACGTTACCCATGGTCAAAAAATAAAAGAAATCAAGGGATTGAAACCCACGCCCCATTCAGCTGAAAAATGATCCAGAACAAAAGAGAACATTAGACTCCAAACTGCAGGCCATAGCATGGAAAAGATTGCGGTTACTCTGGTTTGGTTCACAGGTCATAAAGGACAAGATAATGGTAGGGAAAGAATTAAAAATGTGGCTCCAATCTGAAAGGAGAAAGTGCCGAATCGAATGCCCCATAACAGCAAAGTCTAGATACCAAACATGCATCCAACAGCTAAACATGTATTCATAAACAAAATCGACCCTTCAGGCTCCTACGCAGGGAATTGGACTAGCACCCAAATAGATAAAGCAAAGAATACGTCCCCTTAGGGACTGCACAAAAAACTTATGAGAGTGGAGATGGTTTTTAAAACAGACAATAGAATCGACCCATTAAGATGGAGAAACCATGAACAACAGCAAGCAGGTTCAAACTAAATATGCAAATAAGATATCGCTCTGAATGAGATAACAGAGATAACGCCAAGAAAAGAAACATAGAATTTCCATAATAAATATACGTGGATCAAAACATCAATTGCAAATATCATTGGATCAAAACATTAATAAGATTCAAATTTCCATAACTCAAAGGAAATGTGAACTAGAGAACCAGAGAAGAAGATGAATTCAGGATCCCAAGCCGAGTGCCCAAACCAGAGCAAAAATTGAAATCCACACTGACCAAAAATCAATTGCCGTGAAATTCCACATGAAAAATTCCTCAAAAAGCCATGTACGGGAAAAAAACTCAAAAAGGAATTAGTAATTAACATTTCAATGAATAGTTAATTCTCACAATAAGGAAATATCCCATTTCAATTATTTTTAGATTTATTAATTAATATCATGGTTACCCGGAGACCCGTCTCCCCCCCTCCAGACGCGTCTTAGAGACGGAAACGCGTCTCGGGAGACTTTTCGCGTCTCTGGAGTCTTCAAATATGGTTGGAGACTTCATGGCGAAGTCTCTTGATGAATCCAAGTCTCTGATTTCAAAAAATGAAGTCTCTCACCCGTCTCCTAATTAAAAAACAAATTTAAAATACAACATTAAGTCATTTTATGATTTTGACCCTTATTTTAATGTTTTTTTAGCAAGGGCATTTCAAATGATTTAAGTCATTTTGTTTTATAAGGCACAAACATTAGAAAGTTAATAGAAACATTTTTATATTTTATTCCTTCCTAAAGGCAGCTACGATAAACATTTTTAATAAATATTAAATAGACAAATAAATAAATAATTAAATATAATTAAATATAAATACAACAATATATAAAATAATAATATATTGTTACTGGATTATATAATATATTATTTTTTAATATAATAATAATTAATACTAGATAGATTTCTGATTTTTGTTTATAGTTTATAGTTTTTTGTTTGCATATCAGCGATTTAGCACCAAACTATATAGTTTTGAATTTCAAATTTCAATATGTAATGATAATCTCAACGATTATTAATCTGATATGATGATGATCATATGCGATATTCAGAAATCAGATGACTACGAGATATGCAATGTGAATTTTGAACTATTTGACTCTATATTAATGACATTACTATTTAGTATTAGTCGCTGACTCTTTAAACTTTTATGTTCAATGTTCATACTTATAACTTTCCACTGGTCTTGTTTTCAAAGCACTATGTTATGAATCTATGGTATTTCTTAGAAATTATTAAATTATATTAAAAATAAATTGCTGTCTCCAAGTACCCCTGTCTCCTATTTTTGAAAAATAGCCAGTACCAGTACGCCCCGTCTCCCCATCTCGTTAAATATTGTTATTAATTAAAACAATATTAATTAATGTCATCTTAAAATAATAATTTAGTTATGTTAAAATATTAATAATGTTTAACGATATTTAATATTTCCTTAATAACATATTTTAACCATCATTAAAATATGGCTCCTTCGAGAGTTATGTGCAAAAAATTTGGATGCTTTTGTAGATGAAAAGGTACGCCCCGTACTGGTATTTCACCCAAAACACTCAAAATATGAACAACAGTCCAGAAGTCATCAAAACACACCAAAAACCTTGAAGGCAATTCAAAAAACTTCATAAGTCTTCATTTTCTCCAAAACCGGCATCACTTAACTCAAGCAAATAAATGTATTCTCTAACTGAAACCAATAACCAGCTAGGGTGGATCTTTCACCACCGAAACCATACAAATAGTAGAAGGTTTTCGTCCTCAACAATCTAAAAATTAACTCTATCTTCATTTTATTAACATTTTGACATGTGTGCAAATTCAGAATGAGAGAATGAGAGCCCAAACCCTAATATATAGACTTGGAGGCGAAAAAAAGGGCAAATTAAAAAATTCGAATATTATATTCCCTTGAAAAAGACCCCCATTTAAATTTTGAAAACAACTTATGTCTCCTGAGCCTAGGCGTCCAATTTAGAGACACTTTAAAAAAATATTTATTAAGTAAAAAATTAAAGATATTTTTAAGAGCACTTAAGTGAGAAATATAAAATATAATTTTTCCATCGACTTAGAGAATTTTACTACGACATCGAAAAGGAGGACGCTTCACACTGAAGCGAAATTGGAACTGAAGCAAATGCCAAGTGCCCAGAATAGCACTTACTAAAATAGCATTTATTAAAAATAGAACTTCTGTCAAAACAAACTGAAACTGAAAACCCAAGCTCCCCACAAAATAATGAGTCCCCTAACCATCTCCAAATAGCCTACGTGAACCTGGGAATAGGCTAACAGAAAAAAAAGTTGAGTAGGTGCAAGAAGGGTACATTAGAAACTTTTCAAGAAGTAACCCACATTGTTTGAGCCCATCTACAACAAATTGGGTTGATTTAATCTTTGAGGATAGTGGAAAAATTGATTAGATTACATCTATAATAAAGAACAGAACTCTCATGAAATTCATATATAACAACATTAGAGTGCACATTATGGGTTCATTTATTGAAGGGAAGAAGCTAATGAGATTTGGTGGAACGCAGTTTGCTACTAATTTCTTGGCATTGCATGATTTATGTGTCCAAAAGATAAAAACCTCAAACACATGTTTGTTTTATTGGATTAGCTAGAGCCCTTTTCTAGTCAAATGGATTGGATTGGGATTTTTTGTCTTGTTTTTGATGATGCATTTTGAATATATTTAAACGAGACTGTGTAAATGTCAAAGTTGAAATTGTTTGATTGGGATAAATCCCTTGTGGATTATTTTTAGAAGTTTTGGACCATGCAAAGGAGCCATGTAATGCCTCCTTTGTATGATGCATTTGGGGAAGTATTATTAGCCTATTTTATTCCAGCAGGTTAATTCGGAGAATAAAATAAGGGAATATTTTTAATTAATTAAATTGAGCTACCTTAAGTTTTTGAAGGTGACTTTATTTTATTAATTTTATTGACTAAGTTAAAAAACTTTAATAAAATAAAGTCACTTTATGGGACAAGAATGTGATTATTTTACTAAAGGTGAATTTAAAATTAAAAACTTTTTGCAAGTGCCTAGGGAGGTTACGAAAGAGAAATGAAAAGCTCATTTTAGCATATTTGACATTTTTATCTCTCATTTCAAGTTTGGACTGCAATTTCAACTACAAACTCTAGGACAAAAACCCTATTTACTTGGCATCAGAGATGAATGATTTCTTCCTGGTTGAATCTATGGTGGATTCACTCAAGATTCACAGTTAGGCTTAAACAGAGATTCGAGTAATTTGTTTAAAGTTGCCAGCAAACATAAATTGTAAGTGTTGTGTGTGCTAGTGAAATATCAAACAAAATTATTGTGCTGTGTGAGGGAAAAAGCAGAAATATAAATGTGGTGAAGTGTGTGCAAGGTGAAATAAACAATTTTATTTATTTATTGCTGAGCCTATGGCCCACTCGTACACTTTCGTGAATACTCCATAAGGAGCGATGCATATAACAGAGTCCTAAAGACTCACCAACACCTATCACAGCATTGAGGAGGCTCTATTAAAAGAAGTGCAGCCTTAAAAGGAAGTATTGCTGCCGATGTAAATCGTTGCACCATCATGTTGAATTTTAGTAATCAGATCTAAAACATTAGCAAGTAAACAAATAAATCAGTAAGACGATGACACAGTAGTTTTACCCTGCGAAACCTCTATGAGGGAAAAAAATCAGCATTCAGATCAAACCATTTAATTTATCTCAAAATCGCAATTACAATGAATCATAGTGATATCGCTGAGGATTTGCTGAGGATCCCTGATCCACGAAGCAAATCTCCAAATCGCTGGACACAGATCTGAATATCAATTTATCAATCCCGGAAAACACGAATTCTGAATATTAATCTGCAGTCTGCGAAAGTCATTCAGTGTCCAGCATATATGCACGATTTGAACTGCAAGAGTATATTGGATGATTCACTAAGTGTATAATCTAATTTGCTGAATGAATAGTCTTCTTCTAATTTGCTGAGTGTACAGTCTTCTTCAATGCACAAATTCACTGGATGAATCTCAGTGGACTCGAACTGCAAATGATATCAATGTTGCGAATTTCAAATGCTTACTTCACAAGGATATCACTGTAGTATATATTAGAGTGCTTATGGAAGAAGTAATCAGATCGAAATCACCATGAATGTTAATTGCTGCTGAAGTATAGTAAGATCGCTGCCTTATAAGATTGCAGCCTTTGTATGATATTGCTGCTCTTTTATTTCAAGAGGCTTTATCAAATTGCTTGCGTATGTATATCATAAAATCCTCATATATATGAGGTAGAGCAATTACATGCAAGGTCGGCCTCCAAGCCGACCTTGAAATTACAATATTGACGCCATAATTTGGGCCCAACCCATAATTAATTCAATTTATATTATTTTAATTTCTCTAATTAAAATAACTACCATAAATAAATTATTTAATTCTCCAATTGAATAATTTAATGTCACAATATATTATTTAATTTTCCAATTATATAATTACTTCATCCAATCTCACAATTAAATATATTATTATTTAATTCTCCAATTAAATAATTAATTCATTATTTTAATTCTTTAATTAAAATAATAAATTATTTAACTTTCCAATTAAGTAATTAATCTCACAATAGATTATTTATTTAATTCTCCCAATTAAATAAATAATTAATCCATCCATTCTTATATTATTTAATTTCCAGATTAAATAAATAATCTCCACAATTCAATATATTATTTAATTCTCCTAACTAAATATTAAGTTATTTATTTATTTCTCCAAAATAAATAATTAATCCATTATTTAATTGTCCTTAATTAAAATAATTAATTCATTATTTTAATTTTCCTAATTAAAATAATAAGAGCTAGAATCCGATCTAGCTACTAAACATTAACACTCCCTCTTAGCTAGGAGGATTCTAGCCCTTACCATTACTTTCCATCATGCCTACTTGCAGAGGATGGATGAATACCTGTAAAAAACAAATCAACCATTCCCTCTGGATTCGAATTTGCATCACTCATTTACTACTCAATCCATCATGATCAAAGACGCATTTCAGGGAGATTAGTAATGATGCATAGAATCAAAAACCATATCAAGGAGAAATATCAATGCATAATTCTAATGAGCAAATGTAAAGAATGCTTATCTTCATAGAGATCAATAAGCCAATCATTAGATCCTCACTTCCATGAGAGATTTCGTATTTCTAGGAGATTCAATCCTACAATGGTAGTCCAACATATAAACATGACTACACACATCTTCATAATTACAATTATTCATTAGAAGTATCCAAGACAGCATAAATGATATGAATGGAGATCATCATCATAATTCAACTACACATAGCAACTCACTTAGAATGCATGCAAGCATTAATTACAAGAATACATAGAAAGATAAAGATGTATCAAAGCCATTAACAAAAACCACATCATCAAAAGAGTTAGAATCAAGAGGGTAAGTTAGTATAATCAAGGAAATTCACAAGATATCTCAGCAGGGAAAAGAGCAATAAACTAAGGAGAATTTGAATTTATACCAACTAAGAGTAACACCAATCAATCACTTGGGACTGTCATAGAAACCTGCAGATAAGAGGATGATGCAAGAGGTAACTGTAATGAATAGAAAATACTCAAACCTCACAGTCCATTCATCAGAGCTTGATGGTTGCAGATGTAGGTTCTCTCTTCAAGGTGAATCTGCAGATATGAGCACTCAAAGAGATTCTATTTAAGATCTATGATACATTACAAAACCCAATCAGATAGGTAATGAATTCAACAAAATACCTTTCAGTAGAAAAAAAAGGAGAAGAGTATGCTTACCAAAGTATCATGGTGATCTCTCTATTGTATCCAGAGAGGTTCTATATTAGATTCTGAGAACATATAAGTCTACCTACTATTTGCTTTAACTTATATGATAGTCAGAATTTAACCGTGAATCAATATAGTAATGAGTATAACCGTAATGACAACCCAACTAAGGAGATAAATCAACCAGAGGAAGTTAACAACCAACCTACTTCACATCAATGGTCAAAAGAACATTCTAATACTATGACTCCAAACTTTTAATTAAATACTGCAGTCACACTTTGTCATAAGTCAAGTTGTTTTAAGCAAAGTATATCAATATAATAAGACTCTATACTTTGCTATTATTTAACTAGCACACAATACTAAGCAGATAAAATATATCAAGATTGCATGCAATCAAACTCATACAATGACCACATCATATGAAGTCATAACCTAATCTAATGTAAACTCAAGTCTAAGACATGAGATACTTAACTTGAACGGAGATGTGAAATCAGATCTGGATCTAACCTTCAATCACACAAGCTCACAAGGCCAAGATATAACAATACCCAAAGGAAGGCCTTCAAATATTCCCATGTGTTCATCCAGATCTGACCATGCTGAAGTTTGATCACTTAAGATTAGTACAAACCAAGCTCTAAAGTTTACAGTCCTTTCCAATCAGACTTCAGCCTTGGGACCTGTCACCATTAGAAAACAACAAAGAAAGAGACAAGATCTGAAGTACAAAGGGTTAGATATGATCACAGATAGTTCGAACTCGGCTCTAATACGAACTCGGCTCTGATACCATGTTGAATTTTAGTAATCAGATCTAAAACATTAGCAATTAAACAAATAAATCAGTAAGACGATGACACAGTAGTTTTACCCTGGGAAACCTCTATGAGGAAAAAAACCCAGCATTCAGATCAAACCATTTAATTTATCTCAAAATCACAATTACAATGACTCACAGTGATATCGCTGAGGATTTGCTGAGGATCCCCGATCCACGAAGCAAATCTCCAAATCGCTGGACACAGATCTGAATTTCAATCTATCAATCCTGGAAAACACGAATTCTGAATATTAATCTGCAGTCTGCGAAAGTCATTCAATGTCCAGCATATATGCACGATTTGAACTGCAAGAGTATATTGGATGATTCACTGAGTGTATAATCTAATTTGCTGAA
>MU223146.1:1184135-1205940 GCA_018584345.1 Thuja plicata
TGAATAGTCTTCTTCTAATTTGCTGAGTGTACAGTCTTCTTCAATGCACAAATTCACTGGATGAATCTCAGTGTAGACTCGAACTGCAAATGATATCAATGTTGCGAATTTCAAATGCTTACTTCACGAGGATATCACTGTAGTATATATTAGAGCGCTTATGGAAGAAGTAATCAGATCGAAATCACCATTAATGTTAATTGCTGCTGAAGTATATTAAGATCGCTACCTTATAAGATCACAGCCTTATAAGATCGCAGCCTTTGTATGACATTGCTGCTCTTTTATTTCACCATTAGAGGCTTTATCAAATTGCTTGCGTATGTATATCATCAAATCCTCATATATATGAGGTAGAACAATTACATGCAAGGTTGACCTCCAAGCCGACCTTGAAATTACAATATTGACACCATAATTTGGGCCCAACCCATAATTAATTCAATTTATATTCTTTTAATATCTCTAATTAAAATAACTACCATAAATAAATTATTTAATTCTCCAATTAAATAATTTAATCTCTATATTATTTACTTTTCTAATTAAATAATAAATTATTTAATTCTCCAATTAAATAATTTAATGTCACAGTATATTATTTAATTCTCCAATTAAATAATTACTTCATCCAATCTCACAATTAAATATATTATTATTTAATTCTCCAATTAAATAATTAATTCATTATTTTAATTCTTCTAATTAAAATAATAAATCATTTAACTTTCCATTTAAGTAATTAATCTCACGATAGATTATTTATTTAATTCTCCCAATTAAATAAATAATTAATCCATGCATTCATATATTATTTAATTTCCAGATTAAATACATAATCTCCCCAATTCAATATATTATTTAATTCTCCTAATTAAATATAAGTTATTTATTTATTTCTCCAAAATAAATAATTAATCCATTATTTAATTGTCCTTAATTAAAATAATTAATCATTATTTTAATTTGAGCTTTGATTTCTGGTTATTGACTGTGTATGTTTTTAAGCATCAAAAAACATTTCGGATCACACTCAATAACCAGAAATCAAAGCTCAAATTCAATGGACTGTGGAAATCTAATCGATCTAATTATTTTAATTTTCCTAATTTAAATAGTGAGAGCTAGAATCAGATCTAGTTGCTAAACATAAACACATCATACAAGCTACCATACCTCACATTTGGAGTGCCGTACTAGCATGAAGTATGCTTAAAAATTAAAATCATAATGGGAGTTGTAAGGAAGTTGCTGATTGGATTGTGGACTTTTCCAAGGTCCAGGTCAGCATTTGGTATTTTAATATTTTATTTCTGTTGATATTGTATTTTGTTATATGAATTTTTTGTGTATGTAATTTTGCAACAGCAATACAAAGTTATACATAAACTTTCTTTGTGATCATATTATGCAAAGAAATTTTGTATGGATGAAGTTATAACAATTATGGACATGGGGAAGTGAAAGTTATGATGTTTATTTATAATTATCACTTTTAAATCATTTGAAAACCATTTCGGACCAGTTGATGATAACTGTTTGGCAAAATATCTGCATAGAGAAAATGTGGAAAATGGCAAATTTATGGCTTAAAAATTTGATCCTGCTTATTACAAGCCACTAAAATCCAAAATTTATAATGAGACTAGAGGTAGAACTAGATGGGATCACCAAATACACTGCCACCTCCATGTTGCAAGTTATTTCCTGAATCTCTCTTTCTATTATAGTCCATCATACAAGGATGATGAAGTGAGAATAAAGTTATTCAAGTGTATTTCCACATTCTTTTTGATGTGGAGGAAAGGTGAGTAACCATAGTGAATTTGCCGTCATACAAGCAGGAAAAGGGCTTCTTTTCTTACATACACAGTGGAATCAAGGAAGACAATAACCCTAGGTATTAATTTTTAAATTAATATTTTGCAATCAAAACTATTTTAACATTAGATGGATTTCAATCACAAGGGTCTATTAATAGATTTTGATTTTGTGACTAATTAAAAGCCAATGCAGTGGTGGGAGAACTTGGCCATGATGCCAAATTAGTTTTTTGGATGGCAAGATCCCCCTTTTCCAGGTTAAAATAATTTAATGATATTATTTAAGTTAGTGTCAGTCGGACCAATGAGAATCTGATACTCCTGCAAAAGGTGCCAAAATGAATGATAACTGAGTCAAATATCATTGCTCATGGATATCTTTAGAAATTGTCGCTATAGAAGCATATGCAGGCAAAGAAATAATAGGATGGTCTTAATGTGCTGTCAGAACATCTGAAGAAGAATCAAAGAGAAGAAGAATGCAATCAATAGTGTCTTCCAATTTGAAATACGGGACACTACAAACAAACTTTTATATCTATCAAGTATTCATCCCTAGTAACCATATTTGGAAGACTGTGAATATCTTGTTGCATTGAAAGTGAAACACAAGAAACCATGGATGTAGCAACACTAGTGTCATCAAAAGCAATAGAAGATGGGGGATATGATATCTTAATGCATGTCATTGGACTACATCGTTCATCCCCAAATGATGATGTGTCCATACATGATTCTTGAGTGTGAACATCTGATGAATTTGCTAATGCTAGATTAGGGCAGTGCAAAGCTGTCCCACTCATGAATATGATAAAGAAGTTGCAAATCATCCACTTCGTTTTGCATGCATTCATCTATTGTATTCCTTTTCTTCCCACGGTAATCACACTTAATTTTGCTATGGATTGGGAAACATGATTACAACTAGCAAAAACAAGAGATTACCCCACCAAATCCATACAATCATGAGAACCCCCAACAAGATATGATGTTGGCACTTTAACTTCAACACAATTACAAGTGCAAAATGCCAAAAACAATGAACTAGACTTGATCTTGGTGCATGCAATGTCAAATTTGGCCATAGAATCAGAGTACAATTTTGAGACAATGAGACCAATTTGATCACACAACTATAAAGTACAAAATAAATTATGCACTTTAAAAAAACTGTATCAAAAAATCTTAGCATAGGAGCAAGAACGGAGCCCCAAAAGTTTCCAAAACGAGAATTGCTGAACAACACCTCTGAAAATCTGCAATTTCTAGAAAAAACTAGGCACCAAAATAAAAAAAATGATCACACCACTGCGAAAAGCACAAAATTATGCCCCAAATAATTAATTGCTTGCAAAAAGGAGTTTGGATGACTATGTTATAATTATTTGAAGGTGGACTACAAAATTGATAACTCCAACAAAGAGGGGTTGGTTGGTTGGGTGAAGGCTTGTTGATGTCAACATCGACTAACAACAAAAAATTCTTTCCCCGGGTCGGAACATTCTCAGCTTGTTTCAATGTCGGTCTAACAAAACTATTTATGGGAATAGTCCTTGTCAAATTTTAAGCGACACAAGTAGACTGAATATTCCATGATTGGGATTTTCTATCGGGTGTTTGTTGATTTTTTGTTGTCAGTGGGCATAGGGTCCTACTCCGTTGCAATTGTGCCATGTAGTGCTTCCGAAGCGTTGGTCACGGTATCGTCATACCTTGCAAATTGCGTAATGTACTATTCAATAAATCTTTATTTATTTATTTTTTGAAAAAATGATTTGAAAAAAAATATTTTACCCATATGGCCAATTTTAATATATTGATGCTAACTATAATGACCATTGTATGATTGTATGGACAATAGTACAATAGAGGGGGTATGGAATTTTTTTGTGGGCCTGGGGAAAAGTGATCCGAATTCAAAAAATTGATAGTCAATGTTAAGGTTCTTGGGTCTTTTGGATGCAATGGTAAGGTTTATTTTGACCTAAATGCTCCAAAATTGCAGCTACCTTCCAAATTGGACAACCACCTTCCAACTTTAAATCTTTGTAGGTTAGGCTTCTCATGTCCAATTTGGAGAACAAAAGGCTAAACTGACTTCCTTGGACACTTTGAGGTTTGAACTCAATGATAAGCTCAAAATCTCACCAACAAACACCAAATTAAACTTGCAATACAAAGTCACAGAGGGAAATCCCTCCAAATTTGGGATTTCTACCAAGTTTTTACGATTCTCTAAGTCATCTTTGGATACAAGAGAAAATCTTATTAAACTTTTGAAGCTCCACCAAGATTTGCAATCTAGCAAAAGATCACGCACAAATCATTCTTAATTTGAGAAGGGAATTTATAGATTTGAAGCTTTGCTACAATGTAAGAGTTGATATAAAATGCTCTATAGTATGCAACATTTGGCAGAAGATTGTAGAGGCACCCAAGATCTAAGCACAAGAGAGATCAAGTATAAGATAATAATTATATTCTATCAAAGGATGCAAACATAAAATGAAATGACTAATTGAGAATATAAAGGATGTTGGAAGTGGGAAAACTCTGAAAGGGGAGGGGAGGGGGGGGGGGGGAACAGAGTTTTAAGCACTATTTAAAGTTTTTAACAGCNGAAAGGGGAGGGGAGGGGGGGGGGGTGAACAGAGTTTTAAGCACTATTTAAAGTTTTTAACAGCAAGAATATTTATACTCAGAATGTCATCAGTTATAGCCAATTGAAACTGAAAAAGAAACATAGGAACACAACATTTAAGATAAGGTTATTGACCAGAGATCAGAGCAACTAAATACACAACTCACAAGAAAGATAACACATTATTTTGCCGAGTGGAAAACCCTTGAAATCCAATGGATTTCTTCATAGGGAGAAACACTACTCCTAAAAGTACCTCTTTATTGATTCAATCTGAGCTCCAATTCTACAACGTTTAGCAGCTACAACTGCAAGAGCTCCAACCCTTATTTCTCAAAAATATTCTCAGTGGACTCACAATTATATATATTTTTTACATATTACTCTGAGTCTTTAATTACATTTCCAACTTGATATTCAAAGAAAACACAAACTGAGATCTCAAATCCTTTTTGATGATTCTTTTTCACAAACTTCACACACTTTCTCCGAGTACATCTGCATGCATATATACCTCCACATAAGGCATCCGTACACAGATATAACCGAACACAAAACTGATTAACCATAGATTGAAAAAAAAACTGAATAAGATACTACTCGAGAAGGGTTTGTTTTCAGCAGAGAATGAAAACCAAACTGATACAGCTGATAATGCACAAAATGGAAACCCTGATTAAAAATCAGGTGGTTGAACTGGAAAATAACCTTCCATAGTAAATCCTGATCCAGCTGAACAACTTATTAAAAGAAGATAAACCCATGAAGAGTTTTGCTAAAAAATACTGAACAAAACTGCCTTCGAATCCATCTTTACCCATCTATCAAATGAACTTTGAAACAACTCAACTGAAAACTGTTTACCCAATAATTAATTGTCTTTCACCATGATAAAAATTTCGAAAGGAAAAATGATAACCGTTTGAAGTAACTGAAACAACAGAATAAAAAGTCCATGATTTAACTGAAACCCTAGAAATACACTTCCTTTCATTCCTTTATTTTTCTGCTCAAAATGTAATAAAAGACCATACCTGCGAACAGATGAAGCAATGTTTACCCGTGCAAATAAAAGCAGTAAACTGGAGAAGAACAACTTTAAACTTGACAAGAGACACTATTTTGAAGAACACAATCAGTATGCCAACATACTGAAAACCCACAACGAAATCTGCTTCCTGAATGTCGATATCCTCAGATCAAATGGCTCACGGTGGCGCTCAGAGTTTAGGGTTCAAACTGAGTGATAAAGAGATAAAAGATTTGCAATAGAAAAGAATGATTTTGACATCCGACCACATCATAGCCTTGTTTTCACATTCAATATTCTTTCCCCATATTCTTTAAATGCCACGTGACCCCAGAGTCACTTAACTCAAATATTGCTGCAACATGTTGTACTCAGTTAATATGGGCCAAGCAACCAACCTATCACCAAGAAAGAAAGCAGCACCACTAGTGCTTTTCTTATCATCTAAACCACCCCAGTCTACATCGGTATAACCAATGAGAGAGAAATCATTGCTATGTGGATACCACAAACCATAATCAAGTGTGCCCTGAATATATTTAAATATTCTTTTAACATCATTTAGATGGGACTGCCTGGGTGCAGATTGAAACTGAGAAACCAAACACACAACCTGCATTAGATCAGGCCTGGAAGCTGTTAAATATAGAAAACTGCCTATCATGGACCTATAGTCTGTTTGACTAACTGCTGGAGAGTCATCAATTTTAACCAATTTACAGCAGGTTTCCATAGGTGTATTGACTGGTTTACAATCAGTCATATCAAACTTTTTCATTTCTTTGGCATATTTTGATTGTGATAAGGATATTCCATGTTCAAGTTGGGATATTTGCAACCCAAGGAAAAAATTCTGTTCACCCAATAAGGACATCTCAAATTGAGATTCCATAATTTCAGAAAATTGTTTGCACAAATCATCATTAGTGGATCTAAAAATAATATCATCCACATATATTTCAACTGCTAGTACATCATCACCTACCACTTTGGTGTATAAAGTGCTGTCTACACTACCACGAGTAAAGCCATTAGAAATTAAGTGTGTAACCAGCCTAGAGTACCAAGCTCTAGGAGCTTGTTTTAAGCCATATAAAGCCTTTTTCAGACGATATTCAAAATCTGGATGCTCAGAAGACTCAAAGCCCTCTGGCTGTTCCATGTACCCCTCCTCAAGGTATCCATTTAAAAATGCTGTTTTAACATCCATTTGATAGATAGTAAAGTTTTTAAAACTTGCATATGCTAGAAATATTCTAATAGATTCCATTCTAGCTACGGGTGCAAATGTCTCACCAAAGTCTATTTCCTTCTTGTTGAGGAGAACCTTTATATACAAATCTGGCCTTATTTCTTACAATTTTTCCATTTTCATCAAGTTTATTCCGAAAAATCCATTTTCCACCAATGACATTTTTGTCATTTGGCCTAGGCACGAGTTCCCAAGTTTTATTTTTCTCAATCTGATTTATTTCATCTTGCATAGTATTCAACCAAAAAGTATCATTTAGGGCTTCAGACACATTTTTAGGGTCTATTTTTGATATTAGACAAAAATGTTCAGCAACTTAAGCTTGTTCTTCATTTTTAGCCCTTCTTCTAGTTAATATACCTGCTTCTTTATTTCCTATCACCAAAGATTCAGGACGTCGTTTAGCAATGATTCTAGAAGGTGTTTTTAAAATCCTATTCTCTGTAGGACTTGTACTGATTTCTTGCTCATTAAATTCTAATACTCCTGTATCGGAATCAATGTCATCACATTTCTGAATATTAGAAACAAATGCAACACTTGGAGTAAACATTTCTTCAGCATCTTTAACCTAATTATCTTTTAACAATGTACTTTCATCAAAGACTACATTTATGGCCTCTACAATTTTGTTCAAACGTTTATTAAAACATTTAAATGCTTTACTATGTGTAGAGTATCCTAAGAAGATACCTTCATCAGATTTAGAGCTGAAACTTTCCAAGGCATCACCATCTTTCCTTATAAAACATTTACAACCAAACACTTTGAAATTTTTAACATTTGCAGTTTTGCCGTACCATAACTCGTATGGAGTATAGGCAGTTCTGATTCTAATTTGAGCCCTGTTTAGAATGTATACAGCTGTATGAACAGCCACTTTCCAGAACTTGTTTGGCAATTTTGCTTCATTTAACATAGTCCTAGCCATTTCTTTAACTGTCCTGTTTTTCCTTTCTACAACACCATTTTGCTGTGGTGTGTGAGTAGTTGAATACTGTCTTTTTATGCCTCGTTTTTCACAATATATTCAATGAAAATTTGGGAGGTGAATTCACCACCTCTATCAGATCTTGAGCATTTTAGTTTTAGATCTGTTTCTCTTTCTACCATTTTCTTGACGGCTTTAAATCTTTCAAATGCTTTAGTTTTTTGTTTCAGAAAGTTAACCAAACCATTCTGGAATAATCATCCACAAACAACATAAAGGATTTCTCACCATTTATAGACTGAGTTTTGGTTGGTCCACATAGATCAATATGGACAAGTTCTAAAGGTTGAGTAGAGAGATATTCCTTTGTTTTGAAGGAAGACTTTGTTTGTTTTCCGTTTACACACTCATCACAGAGATTTGTTGGTTTTTTAATTAGAGGCAATCCTCTAACCTTTTTATTCTTGCTGATCCTAACCAAATTGTCAATGTTTAGATGCCCTAATCTTCTGTGCCATAACCAGTTTTCCTCGACTTGACTCATAAGACAAGTACTGATCAAAGAAGACTCTTGAACTGTTGAATCTATCAAATTGTAGACATTTCCACCTGTTCTCAAGCCATTAGCAATTACTTTATCCTCTTTATTTTTAATAGCACTACCTTTTGCATCAAATGAGATAGACTAACCACTATCACAAATCTGACTCACACTTAATAAGTTATGCTTCAGACCTTCTACATAATAAACATAATGTATGGGAGTATCCTTATTCAGATAGATAGTGCCTCTTCCTCTAATATAAGCACCAAAATTATCACCATACCTGACAAAACCTCCATCAAAAGCTTCTAGGTTTTGAAATTTATGTTTATTACCAGTCATGTGATGAGAACAACCGCTGTCCAAAACCCATGTTGCAGGTTTATGTATGAACAAGGCTGTTTCAATAAACAAGGACTTTTCAATATTCATGTTTTTAGGTTTCCACATTTGTTGCGGCTTTAACTTCAATTTGCACTGATTTGCAAAATGTCCATAATAAAAACAATTATAACATCTTATAGTCCTTTTGAAACATAACATTTTTTGTGTCCAAAAATAGGACCTTTTGAACCAAGTTTGCAATTACTAGCTTTATGACCAAAATAACTGCATTTAAAACAATATCCGTAGAAGAAAAACAGATCTTCCTAATTGAGATTCACTTTGCTCAAACTGCTCAATTTGTTTTCTTAATTGAGCTAACTTTTGTTCTCTTTCATTTAACAAATCCTTTTGATTTTCAATGGTTGGATTTGCGTTATTCAGCTCTAGCTCTAAGTTTTGACAATTTTCTTCTCGAGTGGAGATTAATTTCTTTAACCTCTTAATTTCTTGTAGAGAACATAGAAGTTCTTGTTCAAGATTTACTTCTTCATCCGAGTCAGATGAAGATACCAATTGAACTGGTTCAACTTTGTTACTTTTAACAATTTCAGCCATAAATAAAGTTTCTCCTTCTACTGAGTCATCAGACTCTTCACTAGAGTCTTCTTTTCACAAGAGACTCTTTTTCTTAAAATTTTTGAACCTTTTGTTTTGATTCCAAGGTTTCTTTCTAGAAAAGAATTCTTGTTTTTCCTCATCTTCATTTTGACTAGCATGAGGACATTTTGCTGCGGACAGTTAGCAGCAAAATGTCCATATTGTCCACAACTAAAACATTTTGGTTTTAGCATCAGGATCAATGGGTATAGACGAGGGAACATTATACTTTGAGACAACAACTTCCCACATCCTGACATCTAAGGAATTTATAAAAGCTTCTATCATAACTTTCCAAAAGACATAATCAATTCCATCAAACAGAGGGGCTCTAGTGAGAGAAGCACCTTCAGCTTGTGCCATAATCACTTCCAAAGACCAGGAACAATCCCTGTAGGCAGACCTAACATAGAGACCCTTGCTTTGATACCACTTGTTGGAAGTGGGAAAACTCTAAGAGGGGGGTGGGAGGGGGTAAACAGAGTTTTAAGCACTATTTTAAGTTTTTGACAGCAAGAATATTTATACTCAGAATCTCATCAGTTATAGCCAATTGAAACTGAAAAAGAAACATATGAACACAACAGACTAGAGATCAGAGCAACTAAATACACAACTCACAAGAAAGATAACACATTATTTTGCCGAGTGGAAAACCTTTGAAATCCAATGGATTTCTTCATAGGGAGAAAAACCACTCCTAAAAGTACCTCTTTATTGATTCAATCTGAGCTCCAACTCTACAACATTTAGCAGCTACAAGTGCAAGGGCTCCAACCCGTATTTCTCAAAAATATTCTCAATGGACTCACAGTGATATATATTTTTTACATATTACTCTGAGTCTTTATTACATTTCCAACTTGATATTCAAAGAAAACACAAATTGAGATCTCAAATCCTTGTTGATGATTTTTTTTCACAAACTTCACACACTTTCTCCGAGTACATCTGCATGTATATATCCCTGCATAGAAGGCATCTGTACATACAGATATAACCGAACACAAAACTGTTAACCACAAAACTGGTTAACCATAGATTGAAAAAAAAACTGAATAAGATACAACTCGAGAAGGGTTTGTTTTCAGCAGAGAATGAAAACCAAACTGATACAGCTGATAATGCACAAAAATGAAACCCTGATTAAAAATCAGGTGGTTGAACTGGAAAATAACCTTCCATAGTAAATCCTGATCCAACTGAACAGCTTATTAAAAGAAGATAAACCCATGAAGAGTTTTGCTAAAAAATACTGAACAAAACTGCCTTCGAATCCATCTTTACCCAAGATAAAATCTATCAAATGAACTTTGAAACAATTTAACTGAAAACTGTTTACCCAAAAATTAACTGCCTTTCACCACGATAAAAATTTCGAAAGGAAAAATGATAACCCTTTGAAGTAACTGAAACAGCAGAATAAAAAGTCCATGATTTGACTGAAACCCCAGAAATACACTTCCTTTCATTCCTTTATTTTTCTGCTCAAACTGTAATAAAAGACCATACTTGCGAACAGATGAAGCAATGTTTGCCCGTGCAAATAAAAGCAGTAAACTGGAGAAGAACAACTTTAAACTTGACAAGAGTGACACTATTTTGAAGAGCACAATCAGTATGCCAACATACTGAAAACCCACAACGAAATTTGCTTCCTGAATGTCCATATCCTCAGATCAAATGGCTCACGACGGCGCTCAGAGTTTAGAGTTCAAACTGAGTGATAAAGAGATAAAAGATTTGCAATAGAAAAGAATGATTTTGACATCCGACCACATCATAGCCTTGTTTTGACATTCAATATTCTATCCCCATATTCTTTACATGCCACGTGACCCCAGAGTCACTTAACTCAAGTATCACACTGCATTATAACCACAGGTTCAGATTTTGAGTTTGCACATAAAATAAAGTGGCAAAAATGGCCCCACAACAGGCCACCGAAGTGCCTTGTCATCAAGGACAAATGGAAGTCAACAAAAGAAACCCCTTGGTTATATAAACCAAGGTGAGACATAGGATTGTTTAAGATTATGATTTGTGTCTATTGGTTATATAAACCGAGGTGAGACATAGGATTGTTTAAGATTTTTGATACACGTCTAAATCTTATGACTTGAGACATAAAGTGATAACTAACCTATGTGTACCCTAAGCAAACTTAAGTAACTAGTGTGAATAAGACCTAGGTGATGAACTAGCTAAGTAAAATACCTTGTTCACATTAACACTTTGTCAACCGCAACCATCATATTTGCTTGAAGAAAAACTAAGGTTAGAAATCATCCAATTATGACATTCAATAATTGTCTAATTTTCTTGCATATACTAGTAGGTTGATAACTTATGTGTTCGTCATTGATAATCTTAATTTTTGTCAAAGATGATCAACTTATTGATCTCAATGAGATTGATCTTGATTTAGAAAGGATCATAGCCAATGAGGGACGAGCCTTCATTTTCTAAAGAGAATTTGGATATGTTAAATGATATTTTGGATAATTATGATTGCACTCGTGTGGACAATAGGGATGTAGAGGTATCGACTTCCATTTTACATTTCTAGTTATGGCTATTTTAAATTATATTTTACAATTTTGTTTCTAAGATTGAAATTTTGATACTTAAGAGGAGAATTCGAGATTGTTTGGCAATAATGAATCTTTGTTTGTCTTATAATTGCAGTTTGGAGTTCATTTCTCTCCACACAATTATTTGGGATGAAATGATAATTGTATTTTTTTTTATGTGTTTTTATGAATATTTTAGTTTTTTTATTTATTTTTCGTTTGTCCCATTTTAAACCACATATAATTGAATTCCATTTACACTTGTTTGCCATGTCATTACTGTCTAAGTATATGCTTGTATGGTTTGACCACATGCTTAATCTAGTTTCTTTTTGGTTTGGCATGTGCAAATTGAGCTTGAAAATCATTTCAATTTGTAGTGTATAGTGGTAAGCAGTCCCCAAGGTTTCAAAGTTCAGAAAATGTCATTTCTATCTAGATGTAGTGGTGAAGGCTGCTATGGTACTTGACTCAATGTTTGTTAGAGTCCTTGATGTTGAGTTTTGTAGACAATGCAATAGATAGTGTTGCAGTCATGTATAGATTTGTTCTTTTGTTGCTGTTGTTGCCATTGAATGTACTTTTCTTCATAGATGTTCTTAGTAAAATTTCTTCCTTGACTACCTCCATGAACTTTCCCTAAGTGGGATTCACTTTCACCACCTCATCTAAGTGGGGCTCTTTTTAGACCTTGGCTAATAGTCTAGCTTCTTATTATTATGGAAAATGCGGTTCAACTTTGAGAAAGGTGAATGCGATTTTCCCCAAATAATTATTTGCAGAGAAATATTTTTCCAATTTGAGAATCCAATCGTCAATGACTCGATAGCATCTGCATCTATTTTTCTCTCAAAGGTGGGGAGGACAATTGGGCTTCTACAGTGTTAAGCATTGGCTGAATGTGGTCTCTTTTTGGAATCAACTCTTGAATCTGTCATTTGATCTTTTATCAAGTTCTAGAATTAATCATTTGTACAGTGGCCCATTTAGCAGTGATATCCAAGGGATGATCAATTCAATACTTTAAGTGATAACGTAGAGGAACACTAGCCCATAAAATGAACATATCTTTGTATCCTGTGAGCATTTTTTTTTGATAGGTAACATATTTTTGTATTAATAATATAAGTTCTTACAATAAAGTGAGAAGTAGGAGAGCATAAAAAGCCCTCAATTTGCCCCCTTACAATAAAGTTGATGCAAATAACAAAAGGCATCAAAACCTTAAACTTAACCAACCCCAAAAGTGAAGAGAGAGAAACAAAAACTTGGGTTACACCCCACCATACAGAACGACACCCAGCCGCATCACTCTTTGAACCAGGAAGCAGCATCTTCCTTGGTAAAGTTGGGATGGAGCAATCATCTGCCACAGAGAAATGATGCCTTCCAGTACCGCTTGCAGCCTCCTCTTCAAGCAGTGATTCGTCCACCCACGTGTCTGCACTTGTGGATGCACCAGTCGCATCCCGTCCTCCCCTGCTCAATTGGTGCCTCAATGGCTCGCCATGTGGTCGCACGCTCTTTCTGGGGGTCGTCTTCATGAAACCCTTTTTTCCAGCCTCCGCATCGCAGATATTTTCTTGCAGAAAACTAATCATAGTCCGCTAGGCCCTAGCTGCTTTCGGCAGATGAGCTTCCCGTGGGTTCGCAGACGACCATACCACCAACGGTTGCTGAGGAGTATCTCCGCCTCCAATTTGCTTCCATGGATTCAGCCCCATGTTCAGTCCGACCCCTAGCTCGGCCTGGTTTATGATCTCCTCAACCCCCAATAGCCATTGCTGGTCAATACATGCATCTATGACCTTACGGACCTCTTCTTTCGTCTCCCCCACCATCAGAGCCAACGGAACGAACAGTGAAGCAATGTCCAAATTCGACCTCCTCCGCCAATATGCATCCATGAATTCCGGGCCGAAGAAATCCATGACAACATTCAGAAAGGCCTGATCTTCAATGGGAAAGATGTTCTTCATGGTCGGGCCGTAACTTGTCCCTCGTATGCCTGCGTTTGGTTGCATGATTCCAAAGCAAAGTTTGCGTCCATGACTGAAACTGCACCTCTGTGAAAGCTCTGTTCAACTTGTGTCGAGAAGTGAGGTCATTCTTCAAATATAAAAGCATTCCACGAAGGGTCTGGAAGCACGCAAACCAATTCCTTCCTGCGTGTGGCTTAATCACACGTGGTGCTTGACTCTCCCATGAGTGTTCTTGATCGGGGATAATGATTGATAGTCACTCCATCGAGGGAGCGAAGTGGGTTGTAATCAATAAAACTCAACTTCAAATTAATCAAATTTGAGAAGACCGAAGTCTTCAAATATAGTTCTGATTCCCATGGGGGTTATTTGCTCCCAGGTTGGCCAATTTATCGGCCACCACATTTGCCTCCCTATAGACATGGGAGATCCGGAAATCTTCAAACTCCAGCAAAAAGCACCGAATCTGATTAATGTGCTTATCAAGATGCCAAGACTCCAGTTTACCTTTCTTGATCCCATTTATGATGATTTCAGAATCCCCTTCCAAATGCACCTTCTTGAAGCCCATCTTAACTCCCAGTAAGATAGCCTCCTTTGCAGCTTCACATTTTGCCTCATCATTGGTCCCATCTCATAACCTCTTCGCAACGAGAGCTACTATATTGCCTTTGTGATCTCGTGTGATGCCTCCACACCTGGAAATGCTCGGGTTGCCTCTGGTGGCCCCATCAAAATTAATTTTGATCCAGCCTTCCTCTGGTGGTTGCCAGGCACACCTATCCTTCCTTAAAAGAGGATTAACCCTTGCAGACCCATTAACGGGCTGTATCCTGTGAGCATTAAGACCATCTGCTTGTATTGTTTTGTTGGCAATGGTGTTGCGCAAGCATATTCACTATGACTTTCCACTCCTGTAGATCTGGTCATGAGTAGGAAAAATGTTCCTATTTGAGGAATAACTCATTAACACTATAGTGCATAAATTTGAGATGCTAATTTTGTAGGAGCCACTTCTGTTGTCTGGTACTTCTTGTTGCACATTTTGACTATGACACTCTAAGATCTAGCCTCATAGACACTATGGCACTTGTACATGTAGGGTTGCCCCACTAGACCATCATGAACATTGAATGGTGCCACATCACATACCTCATCTTTGAAGGGTTTGGAATAGGCTAGACAACACTGTTGAGCAACATGGATGTCTCTACTATAACTCACCCATCTGATTAACTATGGATGCAAGTGAGGTATCTACATATTCAACTTCTTGATTGTGTCAGTGAAGATTAGGTTCTATTGACTAGGAGAGCCTTGCTGACACCAAAATGCCATAGGCTCTTGTGAGTCTTGCACCACATTTTAGTCTCCTTTTGGGTCTTCTTGCCAATTTTCTTCGGTGATTGACTACAAACCTATTGGTGACTCTTTTCGGTTTGACATTTGCAAGTCTTTCTTACCTTTGTGCTTGAATTTCACTAAAAAACAGTATGCGGTCCCCATGGTTTAAATGTTCAAAAATGTCATTTTTTGTTTGGACATAAGTGATGAAGTCTGCTATGGTACTTGAGGACCCGTGGAAAGTATTAATGTAGTCTTGTACAAACAGTCCTTTTGTTGTGATGGTTGCCACTGAATGTGTTTTTCTTCATATGTATCGTAAGGTAAATATTCTTCCTTGATCGTGTTTGCAAAATCACCTTATGTAGGATTCACTTCCACTACCTTATCAAAGCGGTGTTCTCTTGACTCCTTGGCCGGTAGGGTAGCCTTCCATATATTTTAATTTAGGGTTCAACAGTGGTGATACCAATTGTGATTTTCTCTTAAACAGGAAAAATTGATTATGGCAATATTTTTACAATTTGCGAATCCATTTTTCAGTAGCATCTTGCATTTTTTTTTTTCTCTTGGAGGGAATGCCAAACTTTATCTGAGCCTGATGAAAGTCTTAATTGCCATACGATCTTCCCAGTGGGGTTTGTGATGCATATGGGTCATTTTGGAGCATCTACATAAGTTGATTCAGCATCTTTAATCTGAATTTTTAGAGCCACCTCAATCAACACCTTGAAGGGATCTGAGGTCTGAGTAGCTCATTCGTTGGTACCCATCTACCATCATTTACATCTAGTGGGAAGATAATTCTGCCTGTCTCTTATCTCTAATGCAAATTTCTGATATTATGATCACATTTGATGTTATATGCAGGAGTGATTAGGCTCTTATACCATTGATCTGAGTTAAGTTGGTAATTTGGGAAACATACAGTTTTTTAGAAAATTCAAAATTAATGTATTATATGTAGCAATTCGATAAAATCAAATAACACAAAATTGAATATTACTAAATAGTTGAAGTAATTTTTATTTCAACTGAAAGTACACAGAATAGGCGAAACTTGGTTGGAGAGACGTATGCTTTCTATTAGAAAATTTAGTTATTGTATGCTTTCAAAAAACCAAAAGCTTACCAAAAATAATATATTAGAGTTTTGGTAAGACCAAAAAATGTCACCACACTTGATAGTGGTCCATCCTATTTAGTTGTTGAACACTATGCTTGATAGTGGCCCATCCTATTTGGAAGTTGAATGGGCAGTCCAATAAGTACAAACTTATTAGAAAACTGAAAATTGTTTTGGAGTTGTTTATTTTGAAGGCAGAATTCCTACCTGAAACTGTCTCTCAGAAGACCCGTGATGTTATTCTAGATCAACTGAATTCCTGAAAATCTCAGAAGATGCTGTTCCAGTTTGTTTTGCATTCTACGATAATAAAACTATTGAAATATATGTGAAATTTTATGATGCAGGATGTCATCAATATCCTTATTGATGCACAGGCACAAGGATATGGAGGTGTTCTCAATGGTATTAATCTTGGTGAAGGATTGCCAACAATATCCTTTTTGTTAAACTGGTTATACAGTATACTATATTTATGCTACACTTTACCTCATCTACACACGGAGACAGCTATAGAAAGGTAGCTTTCCTTGACTTTCACTTCACATTAATATTCAGAGAACGGTTGGGTTACCTGAGCTGCGTCGCCTACGCAGAACATTTGTAAAACTTACAGGGCAGACCAGTTTGAGTGGTCCTCCTCCTCCCATAGATGCTCAAAGTGCAAAAAGGATGTTTGCAGATTATTTGAACCAAGAACTGGGAACTACGTAAGCTTCAAATTTTCTGTTCATTTCTTGGCCTTGACAATTGCAGAGAACAAGGGCAATGTTAATTTGTTCCGCAGGTGATTCATTGATTCACTTCCTGTACTTATTTTGGCCCGGTTGATGTTTCCTTTTCAACTTACAGACTGTTTTGGTCCATATGTGCACTTATCTATTGGGGAATTTGTATCTAAAGATATGTAAGAAGCATTCTCTACCTTCTGCTTTGCAGTGCCATGACTGTTCACCTTTAAGCGCCTGGGGCATTTTATAAGATTAATTGAGCATCGTTTCCACAACTAAATTATATTTATGTTCTTCTTTGTAATGTGAATTGAGGTCTTGTATCAATATAATGAGATTGGGAATTTGATAGCCATTTTAAACTTCATGCATGTCCAGTGAGATAAGCTTGTGACATACCTTTTAAGTCTAATTCCTTGTTCCATTTCTACTGGCAGCATGTAATGATATTAATTCTGAGTGTAAAGACCTAATCACCATTAAATTACTTTTGCTGGAAGTGTATTCATCCTGAAATGTTAATTAATAATTTCTTATTTTGTCAACTACTTTATGAGATACAGTTCTACATTTTCTGATTGGAGTTTAGAAAAATTTACTGTACATTGTTGTTCGTTATGCATTACAATATATTAAGTTGAGATGCTTTATTATGAATTCTCATCTATCTTGTATTTTCCTTTGAACGTGGAGTTAATAATAATAATTAAAGCCTAACATGGCCTACATAATCAGATATAAGTTTGTAACTAGTCAAAATGGCATATCGATCATGGGACATTTTTGACAATTTTTGTTTTTGTCAAATTACAATGAATAAAACTGTGTTTTTTTATCAGAATATTTCTATAATATTCTAATCACTTTCCTTTAGGATTCTGTAAGAGATATTTGGGAAAATTCCAGAGGCTATCAATACTGTGTGCTGTTTTGTTTGGCATTTTTAATGTCAATTATTGCAATTAAGAAATGTTGGAAATAAAAGCTATTTCTTAGTATTGGTTGTAAAGAACTTTTAGTATATAAAAAAATTATTTTTGAAAGTTACTTTTAATCGTAACAATATGTATCAGCTTAATCTCTGATTCATGTAAGATCATTCATTGAAATGCATTTCTTCTATAATTATTATCCCGTGATGGGTTTTGGTGATCAGTTTTGTATAATCTTATATATCTTTTCTTCATTACTTAATGCCATGAGAATGAGGTAGTGAGGTTTCCTCGAAGATGTTCAGATCTCCAACAAGACAGGGAAAGATCATTTAAATCAAGTGGATAAATATTGACTAATTTGAAAGTAAACGTTTTACACAAACCAAACAAAGTGCTGCCTTGGTCAATTATTACGCCGTAGGCGTTTCCCTCTGAAGAAGGCCAAGCTAATTTTTTTAATCAACGGTTGGAAGTGGTGGAGAGGCCAATGACTACCATTGAAGTCATTTGGCCCATTCGTAGCTTTCCACCAGCTGTCCATCCCCAATTGTCTGTCTTTGCCAGCTGTCCATACCCAATAGTCTGTCCTTACGGTTGATAGTAATGGAAAGGACAACACGACCATGGGAGTGATTTACGCCGTAAATTGCTTCTCATTGAAAAGAAAGGCCTGATGCAAATTTCCTTTTTGCTTCTCAGTCACACCAATGGTGATTTCACTAACGTAATTCTCGTCGTGCTTTGCAAGGACTTCGATGGCAGAAAATTATACTCCGGATGCCCTAACTTTTTCCGTGATGGGCCGAACAGAAGAAGAGGAAGCGAAATCCGAAGACCATGGGTGTATGAAGCCCTCGACAACTACAGAGTGGCCCTCTCTGAAGAGATCGGGCAGGGTGCCCTTGTGGCGCACCAGCATGTCCGTGACCAAATCGGTCACCACAAACTCTGTCTCCATAGAGGACGCAGGCTACATCACGCTGCCCTCCACCACCAATCCCCCCAGCTGATACTTATTCTTCGTTGGATCTATGCTAAACTTTTGGTAAACTTTTCCATGGCGTCCGTTGGGGTCACATAGAACACCAACTGGTCCTGAAAACTACCCAATACCATGACGATGAAGCCTGCTACGACACTCATAGACAGTGCATATGTCCATAGCCTTCGCTTCTGATTTCTCCTCTCTATCGCACCAATGTGCACCTTCAGAATCCCTCTACCCCTTCTGGCAACCAATGTCGCCATGCCTCTAGTGCAATCTCCTCCTCTCATGATCTACCCCCCAATTACGCTGTCTCCTCCTCTCGTTGCAGTTGCGCCTCCACTCTTCTTCAGCTGCTCTCCACTCTTCTTCAGCTGCTCTGCTAACATTTGAGAACGTGAGGAGAAAGAAATGTGTTGGTGAGGTCGTCATTTAAACCCGCTTTGATCTTCTTAGAATCCTCAGAATCCACCGGAACAGGGGGTGGAACAGAGCAGTAAAGATCAGTGACATACACAAAGTGATCTTTATCGGGTTCGATCACGGAACCCCCAACAATACACCCCATGACTTTTACTTTCCAGCGCCTCATTTTTTTCCCCAATTTTCCATCCCCTTCATCATTATCAGAGAAATTGTAGTGATCAAATCGCTCATTCACAGATCGCCTTTTCTTTCTCAGCTTCTGTTTGATTAATCTCCTGCCGCCACCAATAAAAGTGCGCAGAGATTTCCACAATTTCTTCACTCCAATTGCACTTCCCACCATTTGACAGAGATCATAGGTCTGATTTCACTAAGAGAAATTGTTACACTCAATTTGCGCTCATGAATTGCTCGATATTAAAGATACCAAGAGAATTAAATAATGAGCAATGAATATTTGAATTCTCAGGCTCTAAGCTTGAAGATCACGCAGAAATTCACAGCTGGATTTGGGGAGGGATTAAACAATGGTTTATTACAGTCAATAGTGAGTCACAAACAACAATGGAGCGGATTTTCTTGTTAGAAAACTACTTTCGGTGCTTGACACAGAGGAAGTGAGGATTTTTTTATAATTGGTTTCCATGTGTGTGAGCAGAAAAGGAGAAGATGTTGTGAGGATGCGGAGAAGAAAAGTGGGAAAGCTAACGTGCAAGTCAATTTGGTTCAGGAAGGTACTAAATTTTGAAAAAGTAGCGTCGATTTGAAGCAGTGTAAAGTATCTCTTTGATTTTTTCAGAGTCGTTATGCTACTTGAAGAATTTTGGTCCAGGAGAATCTCACAAAGAAGATAAATTAATTTGAAGTTGCACAGTGATCATGACGAAATGAAATTTAAATTAATAGTTTGTGGTTAGAAATAATTTCTAAAGATGGAAATAGAGAGAGAGAGAGAGAGAGAGAGAGAGAGAGATCTGCGGAGTAGTCAACAAGAAGAAGAACGACGAAAGATATTCAATATTCATTTTGGCGATTGTTTGCTACTTGATCATAGACACGTACCTGATCATTTGACAAAATCCTTCATAGAAACGTCATCGCAAGGAAAGAAATAAAACGACTGCAAGATTTGCAGATTTTGGATATGTCGAATTGCAGATTTCAATTTCGAGGAGCAGAGTAATCTAGGTAAACAAACTATGGAAGCACACTTAATCTAAATGAAATGCAGAATGCCACGTAATTGCAGAATGCCACATTTTAGAAGCTTATTTTTCCAATTTTTAATTTTATTCTAATTTTTTTTTTATAGAAATAGACTAAATTATTTTTCATTAATATATAATATAACTATGTCTTAAAAAATACTTTCACAAATTTTAAAATAAAAATGAATTGCATGAAGTTTTCGAGGGGTAAATATAGCGTTATTTCAGCTGCTCGTGAGACATTAACATATATGTACTAATATATATTAGATTTTTAGATTTTATAATCTACATAATTAGTAGTGTTGCATATATTATATAATACTATCATATTACCCTTTTATTTTTATAGTTGAAAATATTTGTATTTTTAATTATTGTGTGGAAAAATTTATTATTATTTATATGAAATGATTATTTTTATAGTTAAAAATATTTCTATTTTTTCTTTATTTTTTGGAAACAATTATTATTATTATTTATATGAAACAATTATTTTTATAGTTAATTTTTTCTTTTTATATTTTTGTAGTGTAAAATATTTTTATTATTTTTGAAATATAGAGTTTAACAATCTTAAAACATATTGAAATTAAAGTTAGATAGAATTAAAAATTTAATTAAGAGAAATAATGAAAATAGTTAATTTGATATTTATTAATATTCAATGAATAAATAAAAAAGTGAATTTTTATATATAAGTCAATTTATTTGACAATGAATATATTATATCAATATTTTTACTTATTTAAACTTTTTTACATCTATTATTTTTAAAGTATAATTCTAAATTCGAAGTTCAATAGTATTAATTATTTTATAAAAAAATATTTGTTTCACAAAATACTTCATATAATTCAAATTTCAAATGAAAACTATAGCTTTCAAATATCATATTAATTATGTAATAAAATAATTATTTTGTATAATACATATTTTATTGTAATTTAAATTTTTGAAAAATTTATTTTATTACTATTTATTGTCGAATATGATTTCAAAAGTTGATTAAATTTTTTTATTATAAATAGATATTTTATTCTACTTTATAAAATTATTTAAAATTTATTTATTTTTTGAATCATTTTGTTATAATAATATTATAATTGTTAGTTTATTACCATAAATAAAAATATATTTAAATAAATGAAATCAAAAAATAATTTTAAAACAAAATATTGATTAAGGTTATTTTACATATTTCTACATCTCTCTCTCTCTCTCTCTCTCTCTCTCTCTCTCTCTCTCTCTCTCTCTCTCTTTATATTCACATCTTTATATTGGTCATTT
>MU223146.1:1220418-1244279 GCA_018584345.1 Thuja plicata
TATATATAATATACATGTTTTAACTATGAACTATATATCTATATATATATATATACCTATTTCTATATGTATATATATACCTATTTCTATATGTTTATATATATATGTGTGTGTGTGTGTGTGTGTATATATATATATATATATATATTTGCATATAAATTTGTTTGAATATAAAAGAGAGTTGGTAGCTATTCATTCTTCTGAGTTTCTGGTACTAAGATATCTATCTAATATAGATCAGATTAGTTTTTACCATATTTTCATAGTAGCTATATCTTTTGTACATTCAGTCAATATATATGTCTAGCTCTTAAGCTGTACCTTCTGTTCATCTTAATCAGTATTCAAGTCTACATCCTATACTATTTTATCCTCTGCTGTTTAATCTTAAAAAAGGAACAAACCACTGAGTATTATCGTATTGTATCCTTTATGCTATTAAAAACACAAAAAACAAAAAACCTTCCTTTACTATTCTTGATAGCTTATTCTCCTCGTTTGATGATCATTATTTCCTCGTCTGATTCATCCTCTATTTTCTCTTCGTGCCCTTGTCCAGCTTTGCCTTTTGTGGTTCTGCTCAACCATCCTTTATTGATGAATATTGGTGGGTTACTCTGAATTAGCTCCAATTCAAGCTCCTCGATTGTTGGTGGAATACTAAAGCCTTCTGCCTCAAAATATTGTTTAAGCCACTTGGGCTCCGTTACCTTCCTAACATAATACCAGTATACCAGAAAGTGAATATTCCTTTTGACCTCTTCCTAGTTATTATCAAAGATGTCCATATCCTTAATAACTAAGCACGACCTTTGTTTAACCTTCCCGTCAAATTCCAGCATTCCATCTGCCTTGTTCATATAGTCTTCTGGGTATGAGACCAGATGACAGAAATTTATACTACTTACTACTTGCTCCAAACTCTTCAAAATTTTACTAATGAAGATTTTCTTACTCAGTTCTACAGTTTCTATCTTGGTAAACCCTGCCCTCAACATGCATGAAATAAAAACCCCAACAATTTCCCCATTAGTGCGCATTGTGAAACTGTAGTCATAGTTCACATCTCCTATAACCCATTCTATGGCTCTTCTAGCCAAGTCATCCCTAGGTCTGAGAATTTTGTTCCATCATTCTGGCATGATTCTACCCATGAAAGCAATGACTTAGGATAGTTTAACATGAAATGTACGCACGTTAGTATACATTGCTAGAGAGTGCCCTGGAATAGTTTCAATTCTAGACCAGACTACCTAAGTTTTGTTCTACGTTACCTTTGTTCTCTCAATTTATCTTTCCTAATGACTGTTAATCCCTCCTTATTATAGCTTTAGTATGATTTTTGTCAGATTTAAATGAGTTTAATACTCCACCACTCTTGAGCTGCATTACTTTCATTTATTGCTTAATGGTTGCTCTTAGTTGTCATAATGGTTACTAGCTTTCATTGATGATGTGGTGTCAGTTTAATTTTATTGTTTAATGATTCTATCCTTTGTTTTATTTTGTAATTAGTACTCAGTGTATTTATTTGTCTTAATCTAATTTCCATTTGTAGTGTGATGATTGCCTTTAATCACCGTTCTTACCATTTCTATGTTTGTTAATTTTCTATAACTTCTTGCCTATATTCGATATATCCATATATTAATATGCAATAAATCCCATATTGATACATTCATACACTCAATATTTTCGTTAAATTATAGCAGGTTATTCATTTTAGAACCGCTAATAACTTCTGCCTATATTCAACATATCCATATATCAATATGCAATAAATCCCACATTAATTCATACATACATCCAATATTTTCATTATATTTTAGTTAGTTAATCATTACCATTATATGTGCAAGGTTGTAGAGCAAGAGTGAATTGAGTTCTAACCGGGTTGAGGAACTGGATAGCCAGAATGAATTTAATGCTTACTTCTGTCATTTTTAATGTGTAGATAATCCATAATAAATAACAGTATTATCCCTTTTAATACATGCCTTTTTCTTGTATTTTCGTTATATTGAGCTGGTGAATCCCTTTCCATTATATATGTAGTTCCTAATTATTTCTTGATTGACAGCTCATATATCATTCATTTTTCTCTTCTTCGTAGAATACTCTTATATACACTTGTAATACTTACTACTGTATTTCTTGATTGACCACTTATAGCTTCCTACCTATATGCACCATATCCATATATAAATATGCATTGATCCCGTATTAATATAACTATACATCCAATATTTTGTTAAGTTATAGCTGGTAAATCATTTCCCAATATAAATGTAAAACTGGAGAGCAAGGTGAATTTAAGTTTAACAGTGCTAGACTTATAGAGCACGAGAGAATTTAACTAACTCCTGTCATTTATAGTGGGAAAATAATACCAGTTATATCTTCCTACCTATATTAACCATATCCATATACAAATATGCAAAAATAACCATCCATTCCTGTATCCAGTGTTTCATTAGATTATATCTAGTTATTCATTTTCCAATTATAGATGTCATTTCTCGAGTGTCAATTCATAGAAAGTTTATTATTACTCTTCTTCATATATTTCATCTTGATGAATACGCAATCCCAACTCATCCTCTCCTACATATGTATCAAACCATTCAGGGTCTCTAGTGCTTCTAATATGCATGAAAGTAAACAAAAAATCTAGATTTCTCTTTATGGATGGTATTTCTGCAATGTACCTATTCATATCCTCCAACATCATTATTGGAAAGGATTGAATGTTGTTATTGATTATCCTATATTGTTGATAATCTCTTGGTCTAGGGATTGTTAAGTCATCTCTGATGCTTGCAATAACCTTCCCCAGATCAACCAGATATTTCCTTTTAAAAATTTTCCTACACAGCCTTCCAATATCCCTGATATCAGAATCTACATGTAGAGCTGAGGCAATAAACATTGCTGGAATGTCTGAATTTACTCTGTAACTATTGTCATTTTCAATATATTCTCTCCCTAGAATAATATAAACTGCTCTAACGGTAATATCATAAGTAACAAGCATCAAATTTTTGATTCTTGTAAGAGTAATCTTCCCATAAAAGGCCAGTTGTTCTTTAGTGCATCTTAATTTGATAGTCGTCGCCATTGTCCTTCTTACAAGCGGGCCTTATCAGTTATTGCTTCCTTTCTTCCTTATAAACCCGTTCTGAGATTACTCCAATCACTAGCTACTACAGAAATGAAGCGATTGGTCTTTTGCATTCTTGTCGTTTCAAATCCTTTACTCTACTTATCCTTTATTGTTTCATTTTATTTATTATTACACAGTTCCTATTTCGCGCTAGAAGACAAGATATCTTACTCCTATGCTATCCTAATAAATCTTGTATTTATGTTAATGATTCGTTTACTCGTGTCCCAAATTTTTTTTCTTTTCATATTGGATCCATATCGTTAACTCCTAAATCTCCCTTGTATTTTACACTTGTGCTTCTTTGTATGATTCATCCATAATTTCTTCATCCCTGCCCTCTGCCCCTTTATTAGCTAAAAGATAAGCTATTTGATTTCCTTCTCTATAGGTATGATTGATAGTATATTGTCTGAATAGTGTTTGTATTCTTAAAGCCCTCTTAATTAATCCATTTAATTTCCAATTTTGTGTACTACCTACTCTGATGACATTGATAATCAGTGAAGAGTCTCCCTCTATTTCTATATTCTCTAGATTCAACTTTTTGCACATCAATAATCCTTCTATTAAGGCATTTGCTTCAGCCTCATTGTTAGGTTCTACACCTAATAAGGATGATTTGGAAGCAATCAGTTTCCCTGACTCATTATGAATGCAGCATCCCACCCCTGCTCTACCTGGGTTTCCTTTAGAAGCCCCATCAAAGTTTAGTTTGAACCAGCCTTCCGTAGGTGGTCTCCATATGCAGTTGCACCTTATCCCTACTTTATCCACATTACTTTGGCCAATTAAGGGAGGAATTTTTAATCCATACCAAAGTTTGTGAATTTTCTCATCATAGTGTGAAAAAACCATATCCTTCCTACCATTCATGTTTTGATTGTTCACTATCTCTACTATGCTTGCTTCTATTTTATTTAGCAGTTGTTTTATGTCAATTTTTTTATCTTTAAATATCCTTCTATTCCTCTCCTTCCATAATTCCCAAATCATTATGGAAGGTGCAATAATCCATATCTTCCCATACAATCCTATTTCCGCTATCCTTGGCCATGATGTTAGAGTATCCTATAATTTATTAGGTAGTTCTATTTTCCATCCTAACTTATCAATTAGCCATGTCCACCATTTGTATGAGTATTCACAATTGATAAATATATGATCTATAGACTCACACTCTTTCTCACAAAAAACACACCTCGATGGTCCATTATACCCTATTTTTTGAAATCATTCTACCGTCAGGATCCTATGCTGAATTGCAGCCCAAGTGAACATTACAACATTAGGTAAACATTTTTTATTCCAACATAGATCAATAGGAAGGCTTGTCTGGATTTGTTCAGTTTTATTTAAATATACATATCCACTTTTTGTGCTATAATCCCCATTTTTGGATTAAGCCCATATAATCCGGTCTGGATCTATTGAGGGATTAATTTTCCTATTCCTTATAACCTCTTCCACTTTATTCTTAAAGGTTTCAGATATTCATAGATTATTGAAGGATTTCCATGTCCATCCTAAGGCTGGGTTATTATCCTTTATTTCTATGTAATCCTTAACATATAAACCTCTTGCGTGTTTAACCACTTCTATTTCTGGATCATTATTAAGAATGGTGCAAACAGAGGGACATGCATTCCATGAGTCCTCCCAGAATAATTCCTTGCTTCCATTCCCAATATCCCATGTTACATTATCATTTATAACACTTTGACATTCCAGAATGAAATTCCATATCCTTGATCCTTTAGGAGGAGAGTAATGTCTGAAAATACTCAGCGGATCCCTTTCTTCTAAGTATTTGAATCTTAGAATTTTAACCCATTTTGCTTCCGAATCTCTGTATATTTTCCAGACCAATTTAGCTCCTTAAGCAATGTTTTGTTGCTTGATTTTATTGACATTCAACCCTCCTTCCTCTATGGGTTTACATATCTTATCCCACACTATTAATGCTAATCATTTTTTTTCATTAGCACCTTGCCAAAAAAAGTTTTTTAATTTTTTATTAATGACCTTTTCTATTCCTTTTGGCTAACTTAGACATATCATCTGGTAAGTAGGTATAGCTGAGAGTACAGATTTGATCATGGTAGCCTTCCCCACACTTGTTAACCATTTCCCTTTCCATGATTCAGCTTTTTTATCAATATTTTCTAATACCTTACTCCATAGGTTTGTTGATCTGTTACCCTTATCTAAGGGTAGCCCCAAATATTTGTACAAAAATTCTCCTATTTTATATTCTAGAAGTCTACATATTCTTTGTTGGTCCTCTTTAGAGGTGTTTAAGAAGTATATCTCATATCTCTCTTTATTTATTTGTTGGCTCGAGGCAGATGAATACAAGTTTAATATATTGCCCTAGCTTCCTCTACATTAGCTTGACCGAAGAGGAGGTTGTCATCAACAAATTGTTGATGGGTGCATGCCTCCAATTCCTCAGTAACTTTTATACCACTTACCAAGTGCTCATTATTTGCTTTGGTCAATGTTCTACCAAGGGCTTCGGCCATGATTAAAAAAAGAAAAGGTGAAATAGATCTCCTTGTCTAATACCCTGTGTAATATTAAAAAAAACAGTAGGGGTACCATTCACTAGAATAGACATTTTTGGTCCTGAAATGCATTCAAATATTAAGTTAATCCACTGTCTAGAAAAACCAAAGGCTTCTAGACATTTGCATAGAAATCTCCAATCGACCTTGTCATATGCTTTCCCAATATCGAGTTTTATAAGCATGCTTGGGTTATGGTTGTGTTGAGCTATATGAATGAATTCTTGGACGATAATCACTCCATCAAGCATAGACCTCCTATGAATAAAACCTGATTGTTCTTCCGATATAAGTATTGACAGAAACTGTTTAAGCCTATTTGCCAATGTTTGGTTAATAGTTTATATAATGTATTACATAATGAAATAGGTCTATAATCATCTAGACTATCTAGACTAAATTTCTTTGGTATTAATGCTATAAAGGTATTATTTATCTCTTGGAGAATCTTTCCTGAATTTCTCATGCCCTCTAATGCTGAGACAACTTCATCCCCTATAAAGTTCCAACATTGTTGATAGAAAAAATTGGAAACCCGTCTGGTCCAGGAGACTTGTCAGGATGTAGTTGTTTCAGAGCCTTTTCAACTTCATCTTTGGTGAATTTAGAATTTAGTATTTTGTTATGTTCTTTAGTAATTATGCTAGGGATATTATTAAGAATCTCATTTTGAGCTATTCTATTCGACCCTTCTGTATTGTTCAGTGTTCCTTCAAAGTATTTAACAGTTTCTTCCGCTATGTTCTCTGGATTTTGAATAATGGATCCATTATCTTTCTTAATACTCATGATCTTATTAAAGTTTCATTTGGCTTTAGAGCTATTATGAAATAATTTGGTGTTCTTGTTGCCTTTGTTTAGCCTTGCTTCCCTAGATCTCTATTTCCAGAATGATTCTTCTTTTGATAATATATCCTCATATTTACTTAATAGATTTTTCTCTTCGTTATAAGTCTCTATATTCATCCCATCTCTAAATATTACCTCATTTAGTTCTTTTATATCTTTCTCTATTTCTTCTTTTTGTTCAAATATGTTCCCAAACTGAGCTTTGTTCCATTCGATTAATCTATGCTCTAAATGTTTCAGTTTTGCATTCGGGATAAAGGTTTTAGATCCCTTATAAATTTTTTCATTCCACCATTCTTCTATTTTGATCATGCACTCCTCATCCTTAAGCCACATTTTTTCAAATTTGAATGGGTTCTTATTAGGTTTAAAATCTTCTTCTAATTCCAATTTAATCGGATAGTGATCTGATCCTGAATGTGCCACTATATCAGCTCTAAGATTTACTTTTAATTTTGTTAAGTCCCCAGTGTGCAGAAATCTGTCAAGTTTCTCAGTAATTAGTTCAGAATTAACTCTCTTATTAGACCAAGTATACATACCATTGTTTAAGGGGATGTCCATTGCATTGATCATTTGTATCCATTCTCTAAATTCTATCATTGTTTGAGTACTACCCTTGGCACCACCAGATTTTTCTCTTATATCTAAGATTGAGTTGAAGTCCCCTCCTATAAAAATATTCATATTTGGGTGGTTGTTAATGAAGTTGTCAATTTCCTGCCATACGATTCTTTTCTCATGCAAGAACTTTGGTCCATCTATATTGATTATAATAAATTCTAAGTAACTGTTAAAGTTCTTGATCTTTGCTGCCATCCATTGGGGATTAGAGACCAGGAAAGTTGGTTAAATAAATCTTGGGTTCCAGATACAAGCTAGACCTCCTGAAGCTCCTACCGAATCTACCCGTTTAATTTCCCATATTCCTAGTTTTCGACTTAGAAGATTGTATCCTTCTGCTCCTAGTTTAGATTCTTGGATTAAATACATGTGTGCCCCTAGAGAAGTAAGGCTTCTCTTTAAAAGGTGTTTCTTGTTAGGGGCATTCAATCCCCTAACATTCCATGATATTATTTTCATAATGCCTTGGGAAGGTCCTTCCCCTTCCCTGCATTCAGAATAGTCATAATTTTAACTTGTCCTAAAGCTGAACCATCCTTCTGTCTTAATTCCTTAAGAGATTTCCTTCCCCTTTTATTAAACTATTTTGGATACTCTGGATTCTCCTTACCAACACAAGATATAGCCAAACCTAGATTCTTTCCCTTACTATCCTCATCTACAACCCTTAATTGATCTTCAGTTCCTAGGTGACCTTCACTCAAAGATTCAATAACTTTAAGAATGAGCATATCCTCAGAGTCATTGTTGAGTCCTAAGAATCATTAATTTCTTCAAGTTCATTCTCCTCTACATCATCCTTAAGTCTACTTTCGATATTAGGAATCCTCTGTTCATTTTGACTACTAGCTTCTATATCATTCTCAGCCTAGTCATGGATAAGTTGTAATGGTTTGGGTCTGTGATATCTATATTGTTCATATTTATCTTCCAATTTGTATTGGTCATTATTTAGAGGGACAGTCTAGCCTGATACATTCTCTATGGTTGTATTTTCTTCGTTATCCAATTGGTATTGGAGAATATCTTCTATTGTTATGTTTTCATCTAACTTTGTTATCTTTTTTATCCATTTTAATTTTTTTCTATTATTTTCCTCAATATCACTAGTTTCTTCATCCGATGAATCAGTCAATTCTTTGTTAATAAAACTTGGTTTCTTATTATGTCTTAAAACCTGTGAATCTATTATTCCCTGATTCTTGGTCTGAGGTTTCCTTGTTTTAATTATTGGATTTTTAATTGTCTTTCCTAAGTTCCAGTTCTCTTGGCTTAAATATCTTTTATCTATCATAATATCCTTGTTAATGCCTTTGATTCCATTATTAACTATTTTGTTTGCTAATTGCTTTTTTGAAAATTTAACTAAATTATTTATGTTTGTATAATTTACAATTTCCCAACTTAACTTATATTGTGACTCTTGCCTCTTAGTATCTTTGTTATAATGAGGTTCATTGTGAATTACAAAACCCCCACCCTCCAAAAAGGCTATCCCAGGAGTATGTAACATACAATCTGGAAATATGGGATACTTACATACTTCCCCTTCCTCAAAGAGGTCATATTTTGAAGATGTACTAATATTATATTCCTCTTTACAGAAATACTTAAGGTCAGTGGTACAGTCTATTATACTATCTTTAATATCTCGATTAGGGCTAAGCTAGATTTTATGATGAGTTTTACCTTATATGATTGTAGGATTTTTCTAGATTAATCTTATCTGTGATATGATTTGCTTCAAATTTAATGTTGCAAGGAAATGCAGTCTTAACATCGGTCTGTATCAGCATTTTAACCTCAGATGAGTTAAGTAAATTAAGTTCTAACCCTACCATGCTTCCTATGCTTCCCCCAATTTGAGAAATAATCTTACTATGCATCAGTTCTACTGGCATATTTATAATTTTGACCCAAATGGGTGCCAAGATGTCATCAAACATACTATAGCTAAAATATGGTTTCCATTCTATAAATTTGATTGCATGCCCAAAATAAAATATATGTGCAGTAGATAATAACTTTTCCTTTATAGATACATTTTTGCATTCCAAAAAAAAAAAAGTTGTTATTTAGAAGAGTCATACTTACCTGTTCTCCGAGGGAATCATAGAGCCAATGCTTGAAGTTGTTGTCATTTAGTTCATGACCATACCACTTCCCATAAATCCCGGTGGCTTCACAGTGATCCTGCAAACCCTTAGTGAATGTTAAATCACCATTAATGGTTAGGTCTTCCATAGAATTTTTAGGATTAATAGAAATTTTGGTTTTTTGGGTCGGTGAGGAGTAAACCCTAATAGAGGGGATATTGGAAATGTGATGTTTTGCTGGGTTCCATCTATGTGGTGGAGTATAAATTTTTTCTTCCTTACCTATGCAACATTCACTCTGAAGATGTATGAAACAGTTAAAGGTGGGTATTTCAGTACTACATTCTTGCGATTTTAAAATTTTCCTAGTCTTCCTATTCTTATGATGCTTGAATCTCTAAGCATTTTGTGCGTGAGATGGAAGCCATACATTCTCAGTTGTAAATTTGTTTCGAGGTAATGCCCTAAAGGTATTTCTAGATGGAGAATGCTTAATAGTTTGCACATACTGACTATGCCCTGATTTAATGTCTAATGGATACATATTAAGGAGGGTTTATTATGGCATGCATACCTAATTTGATTAAAGACAAAAAATTGAGCATTTGGATCATTTACCGTTGTTAGGTTCCTAGGTTGTCGTACCACAGAATCATTCAAACTAGAAATCCTGCTATGATTTGCCCATTGAGGTTGATTTTCCTTGAATACATGCGGTGATGTAAGAGAAATATCTTCTAGGTTCCACCGTGAAATTGAAGAGAAATCAGGATGCAAAAACTGCCATAAAATAGGGCACGAAGCCTGATTTAATTCGCCCTTTCGAGCCTGCTCTGCCGTGTGTCAAATTTTTGGTATTAGGCTTTAGGAAAGTTACACTGCTAGAATATTCCTTAACACAATTGTTGTTCTAAAATATAAAAATGAGGGAGTCTTACTTATATACCTCTTACATCATTTTAGGATGCAAAACTTGAAGAAGGCTTATACGGGGTTGAAATCCCCGCGAAAACTAAGTTATCATTAAGTGATTTCAATTTGAGGTCAAGAATTAGGGAATGGACCAACCAGGTTTCCCTATTCCCTCCAATTTGGTCTCAAATTAGGACCATAGGTCCTATTTGGAGAATTTTTTTTGAAATGACATGCCAAATATAGTTGGTTTGCTGGAAATCAATGTGAAAGGCCACACTAAGTGTAGTCAGCCTTCAAATTGCTAAATTTTCCACAAAAAGCCAAATTAATTTTTTTCTACTTAATAAAACCCTTCCTCCAAGGCAGATATCTATTCCACACTAGGGGAAAATAATCATTACCCGAACAGGTTCCAATAACTATGATAACAATTGTTGATTTAATACCCACATTTTTTGATTTATGTCTAATTTTTTTTGACAATGTTGCACCAAAAGTTGTGACTTTACATTTGTTATTTCTTTTATGACTACCCATAATTGAATGAAATTTATCCTTAGTTGTAAAAAGAAACAATCATGTGATGCCACATCAACTGCACAAGTATGGGTTTCCTTTTTGCAAGACCATTGGTCACACCTTTTCATTGGGCCGTATTGGACACCTTGGCAAAAAGCATGTTGATGTGGCATCATATTTGATGATGTCATCTTGAGACCTTAGTTATAAGCAAAGGACTTGCCAAATAAGGTGTTGTAAAAAATCAGGAGTGATTTGAGATTTCCACGTAGGATTTTGAGAAGCGTGAGCTTAGGGTGCTCAAATACTGAGTCCTCTCACCTACTTTGGCATTGGTCTATTGCATTTTATGAGGTTATGAAAAGTTAAAAAAATATATATTTGTCCCTCTTACTTTTATCTTCAGTTGTTACACCACATAATTGGTACATAAGAAGAAAATTGTATTTTTCTTTCATTTTTTTCCAAAGAAAATATAAGGTTTAGTTTATGTAAATTTATTGTAACAATTAAACATTTGAAACTGGATGCTAGGAGTGTAATTGTTCATCTTCAAGGCTAACCAAGGATTTGAAGGCTACACAACTCTCCAAGTTTTTGGGAGTTGGTTTTGTTGGCGTGGAAATAGGAAATGATATAAATTACCAATAAAATCTTCATGGCAACTAGCAAATGAATTACTTTTGGTCTTATTAGAGGTATTCAAGATGGAAAATTTATATCTTTACTTGAAACCATTCAATAGGGGCCAATGCCACTCCACAAGGACACTACCTACAAGATTGTTTTTCTCAAGGAAAGTAATATCAAAACAATAGTGCTTGTATATTAGTGTATTTGAATTTTTTAAATCTTAAGAAATAAGACCTTTGAATTAAATGGAAATAGACCAAGTGGTAAATTTGTGGGTTCTTGGCTTGGGATTTCTCCATAGAGGAATTGGATTCACAAACATAGGGTAGAGAGTTTCTTTGCATATGTTTTGGCAAAGGGGTTTTCCCTAGTTGTCCTTGATGATAATGAGTTTTAATATATAGTTTTGAATGAAGTGTTGTGGGTTTGGGATATAGAACTTCTTTCTTCATGAGTGACAACAAAATTTTGATTCCATCTTTATTATGGATTCTATCCTCTTATAACTTTGTCTCTATAAGTTGCCTACAAAATATTGTAATTTGCTAATCCTAACAAAAAATGAGAATAATTTTGGCCTTTCCATTAGTCTAGATGAAAATACCATAGAAGAGTATTTTAAGGATTGCAATTAAATCTATACTTGGGTGGATCTTTCCAAATCATTCTTGGAAGTCATTTTTTGGTCTCAAAGGAAGGTGCTTGGAAAAAAGAAAATAAATTGAAATTTATATATATTTTTTCTCAATCTATCAAAAATTAGGGCATTCTCTTTTTGAGTATAAGACTGGGAACAAACCTCTAAAAACATTTGGTGGGAAACTACTTCAAAATTTAAGAAATACAAAATTTGACATTTAAGAAGTAGACATTTAACTTGCTTCTTACAACTTCACAATAGTTTCAAAGACCTCTTGTCAAGGGTCAATACTTGTATAATCCATTAAGTTAGGAGGGTGCTCATTTTTTAAAGATATTGATCAAACAAACTTCAAGTTGGAAGGAGTTGTAGGTCACAAGTTACACAATGCTTTTCCTATTCAAGTTCTTGAAGGTCCAAAAATTGAGCCCTTGGAGGACTCATTAGGAAAATAATTGGATGCAGAAACTAGAGACGTGGTGGATAGTGATGATTTAGAGCTTCATTTAAGGAAGCTCCTTACCATTTTACAATTGGAATGCTTAAAATATAAACCAAATTGTGGACTAATAAAAAGTTGAAATTAGAAAAAAGCTCAATCCTAGGACTTTGCGAGAGGAAAACAAATTAGAAACTTTATTATGAATAGTCATACAGAGGGATCAACATCCCATTAAAAGAAACATGATCATTATTTCTTAAAATGTTAGGAGCTTGAATGCTCCTTTCGAGTGACATTTTTCATCAAGTGTAAGCTCCAAGCACAAAAAATCAATTTGTTACTTCTATAAGAAACAACTCAACTAAGAGTAGGCAAATACTATGGTTGATGTTCGATGTAAAAATTAGTAATGAATTTGTTGAAGAAAATTAAAATTCATGTCGGTTGGGAGTTGTTTTCTATCATTCATAGTTAATGTTTCTCTAATGGTGGTTGGTTCTATTTCTCAAATGTGTAAGGTCAAGTCTAGTGGAAAATAACTCTTTCTTTTTAACATTTTTGGTTTGATCACTCAACTAAAGTGTCGAGTTTGGAAAGATATATTTTAGTTGAAATAATGTTTGAATATTGAACTCATCCATGGTAGTGGGGATTTCAATGCAATTATTCAAACCTCTAATAAGCAAGTTGGAGCTCCTAGGTCAACACAATTCTAGCTAGAATTTTCAGCCTTTGTTGAGAATTTATATCAAGTTGATTTAAATCCAAAAATAATGTTTTCACTTGGTTGATGATGAGAATTTGTTTTACTTATAGTGTCAAAAGAATGATTTTTTTTCTTAATTCCTTTCTTTAGCTAGAGTTGAATCCCTCTCTAGAAAACGAGATCATTCCTATAGCATGATCAAATCACTTTTCAATATCTATACTAGGATTGATTCTCCACCCTTTTGATGTGCTTCCTAGTTTGACAAGATATGATTAAGGAAATAGGATTTGATGGTCTAGTTTTAGAAGTGGTGGTTGGATGCCCCAAAATATCATAGAATAAAATGTCTACTTTAGAAGCTAAAGTACATAATCTAGTATCAACATCCTTAAGAAGTTTATGTCTTATGATTATTTTCATGACAAAATGTTAAAATTCTAAAAATAATTTGTGACTTCAATAGAAATATGAGTGGAGCCCATAGACAATATCTTCAACTTTTGATACTACAAAAACCATTCTAATAATTTTAAATACTAAATTTATTTTTTGGGCCATGTAGTGGATGACAATCATGTATGGGGAACAAGAAGTTAGTATCTTTATACAAAATTTTCTCCTATGACCTTGCATTACTAGAATCTCCACCTACCTCAATGCACCAATTTTTTGGCAATTATGTAGTCATTGATACCTTTATTTTCATTCAAACATGTCTCAAATAATTAAAATAGAGTTTGAAATATCACATTATTTTTTCTTTTTTATTAATAGAGAAGAGATGAAATATGCACATCCATACATACCCAAAAAGTATTATATACTACTATAATTTCATTAAAAGATAATTTAATAAAATTTCTCTTATTTTGTACATCTTGTATTTCCACCTCACCAAGACAACTTTCCCATTCCCATCCATTGATTATTCACCAATGTGTGTTAGAGAAGTTAGAAAAGTTTATAAAAGATTATAAAGTTATAAACTATTATATTTTGGGTAGTCTATCATAGGATTGTCTCTTGTATAAATATGAAAAACAACATTTAACTGAATATTTTTTTCCGGTTGTGCTTAAGCTATATCAAATTGAGCTTCAATAAAACTTCAACAAACAACAATATTCACCTCTCTTTTCATATGCACGTTACATTCTCAAGCATGCTCAACATGAAGTTCTTCCTTTGTTTTCCATCTTATGAATGATAGTTCCTTTCCATCTTATGAATGATATTTCCTTTCCATCTATTTTTTTTCTAAACTTTGACAATATTATTTTTTATGGTGTCAACTTTTAGTGCAACTTCTTGTACCTACCTTATATCCAACTACAAATATTGCTCCTACATTCTATGTGAGGTTAATCTTTGTTTACATTCTCCACTAGTTTTATGAATGGGTACTTTGATACCAAATCAATTAAAAAATTTCTTATCTTATCCCAATCACAACCCCGTGTTTCATTTAGTTTTTGTTATCCGCTTCCATGCATAAGCTAGATCTTAGCTATCCCTTGTTGAGTTTATTTATTAATATTATTATACTTTCTACCCCAAGACTTGTGTGGAACATTATTTGTAGCATTATCATCAAAATTATTCACAACTTTCTATGAGGTATCACCTTGTTTATCAATAGATGGTAATAATTTTTTTTTATTATCATTAAGGGGCCGAAGCTGAGATTTGTATTAGTATGTAAACTATAAAATAGAAATAAACATACAAAAGAGTTGCTGGTTCATAACCCAATTCTACCAAGAGAATTGTGAACCCAAAATAGAGCACCTAGGCTCAAACCAGAGTAAAGTATTGCAATAGGTCAAAAATCAATGATATTGTAGGTAATAATCTTGATATTGTAGCTTGATCTTCATTTGATGGATAACATAAATTTTTAAAGTATGACATTGTATATCCATGTTTTGATGAGCCCCCTTTACCTCTTTCACAAAACTTGTTCTTCTCGACATCTCTCATGAGTAAAAAATTGTAACATGTGTAAACTCATGATTCACCATAAAAAGTCAACACAAACAATAATAGTTTTTCATATAATCTATATCATGTAATAATGAAACTATATAGTAGACAAAAAAAACAAGAAGGAATTATTGAATATAGATCCCTAGGGCCTAGATACTTCCCTCCTCGATATCATTTGTACCAATGAAACCAAATTGGAAAAGAGATAAATAAACATGAGGAATTTTATATAATTAAATAATAAATATAATAACACTTATTTGGATTGTTAAAACTGGTAAGATATGGGAACAGAGGTCCCTCTAACTCTAAAAGAAAATCCAGGAAACAAGTCAAGAATGCTCAACAGTTAGCACTGGAAAAAATTAGAAAAGTTGATGGCCCCTCCAAGAGAAGAAGATGCAATGTGAATGAAAAGTTTACTGATCAGCCGCCCTATCTCGATGACCCCTCACACTGTAGCTGGGATAATGAGAAGAGGTTTGAAAATATGGTCCAAGATGGTGATGAGGGTGGGACCATGATCAGTGGAGGTGATGATATGGACACCTCAGATGGGCTGATTGGGGCCCCTGGTTCAGAACCAACTATTAGTAATGCTCTCAATGGCTTTGAACTTCTGGTTATTCCTGCCACCTCTCCTGACCCTCCCCACCCCTGTCAGCCACTTGAGCTATCCTTTCTCTCTCCCTATTACCCTAGCTATGATGGATGGTGCCATTAAGATTGGGAATGCTGATCCAACTTTGAAGACCCCTAGATCCTCCCTTAAAGAAGTCTTTAGTGATAAGGGCATTAACCAAAAATGGGCTATAGTGCCATTCATTGATAGCCCTTGGGAATAAGTTCTAAAATATAACAAAATCAAAATGATCCTAAGAGTCTCCAATTCCCTTTCTGAAGATGAGAACCCCATAAAAGAAGGGGACGAGACAGGCCCTAGTAAGGGTAAGAAAAAAAGAGGAAGAACAATAGGTTTGAGTAACAAGAAAGAACCTTGGGGGCCACAGACCAAGGACATTCCTAAATGATTCTCAAGCTTTAGGAATGGGCCTAAATCCCCCTCCTAGTTTATGGATCTCAAGATTGCTTCCTGGAATGTCAGGGGACTGGAGTCCCCTGACAGAAAATACATTGTTCAAAGATTTAGGAGAGCATACAAAGGAATTGATTATATGATGCTCCAGGAGGTCAAAGCTAACAAATTATATCTCGACATAGCTCTTAAATGCATATGGATAGAAGCTTCATCTTTCTCATCCTCCCACATTCAGGGGAAAAGGGGGATATCCATCCTCCTTAGCTCCCAATGGGCCAACAAAGTCCTACAGTGGGGTTCCTCACCCTGCAACAGAGCAATTTGGACTGTTATAGAAGATCACCAAACCAAATTTGGGCTATGTTCAATCTATGCCCCTAACAACTATAGAGAAAGGACTGAACTATGGAAATGGCTGAGCCCCCTTGAAGATATCCCTTGGATCATAGGTGGATATTTCAATATGGTACACCACCCTCATGATAAGCTTGGAGGAAACAAGCTGGAATGGAAAGGAAGTGAGTAGTATTTCTTGAATAAGTTCCTCAATAGACACAAACTCATCGACCCCCTAAGAGGTAATAAGGATGACCATAAGGATATATGGTATACTTGGTGTAATATTCAGCAAGGAAATAAGAGGATCTACTCCTAGTTGGACCAATTCTACTACAACTAGGATTACTTTAAGTTCCCAAAGGATGAGACTGGCCGGGTAGTCCGAGTCACCCCATTTACTCTCTCTGACCACCATCCCATCTCCTCTAAATTCCTCTCATCCTGTCACTCCCCCAAGAGAAAATCGGAGACCGGATCATTTTTTCTTAATACCTCCTTACTTCAGGAACCAGGCTTCAATAATGCAATTTTGATGACTAGATGGTTTAATAACAATGTGGTTGGTCACAATAGTATCAGAGACAAATGGGCCCAAAACATAGCAAGTTGGAGAGTTATGTTCCAAACTGTAGGGGGTAAGAAAGCTAGGGATGGTAGGAAGGTAGAGGATGAAATGTAGGAACAACTCTCAAATGCTGAATTAGAACTGCAGAGGGATCCCTCGTCGGAGGGAGCCACCCTAAATATGGCCAAAAAAAAAAAAAACTCAGGAAGATTCAAAATGATAAGATTATAGGAGTTAAGATTATATCTCGAAGCAATTGGATAGAACATGGAGATCACAAAGGCTCCAGATTCTTTTTCAATCTTCTCAAACAAAAAGAGGCAAGAGGTAATATTGAGGAAATTTGGGATGAGAGGTCCAAAATTGAAGACCAATCATAGAGCCTTCTTACCTTGAAGAACTACTTCCATAAAACCTTCACCTCCCAAGGTTATGGAGATGAGATGACAGCAGCCTTGGACAACATCAGGAAGATGATCCCAAATAAAATGAAGGAAGATGATTCTCTCCTTCTCAGAAAACCTATTGAAGTTTCAAAAATCAAGGAGGCTATTACTCAAATGGCAGTAGGAAAGGCCCCAGGGTCAGATGAAATGCCCATAGAATTCTACAAGAAAAACATAGATTGGATCAGCTTGGATCTTTTGGAATTGTACAATGAAGCCTTTGAGTCTGGAACTTTGGGAAAATATATCAATCATGGGGTTATCAAACTTATCCCTAAAGAAGGTGATAAATCACTTATAAAGAATTGGAAACCCATCACCCTACTAAAATCTTCCTATAAAATTTTAGCCAAATTCATGGCTACCACGCTCAAGAAGATTCTCCCCAACATTATTGGCTACAACCAAACTAGTTTTGTTAAGGGTAGATACATTTTGGATAATGTAGTCACCTATTGGGAAGCCATGGAGTGGGCTAGGGAATCTAAGCAGCAAGTTAGTATGCTCCTGCTAGATTATGAAAAAGCCAATGACAAGATAGAGTGGGACTTTGCTTACATGATGATGGAAGCATTGGGATTCCCCAACTATTTCATAGCTATGGTCCAAAACTTAGTGAAAGGGGCCCATTCAAGAGTAGAGGTAAATGGTTTCAACCCTGAGTCCTTTGAAATGACAAGATCAATAAGACAGGGATGCCCTTTGGCCCCTGCACTATTTGTAATAGCAACAGAAGCAATGCGAGATATTATCGCTGATCACACTAATATAACAAGGGTCAGAGGTGTTCTACTGCTAGAGAAGAATGAGATCATCAATATCCAATTTGCTGATGACACAACCCTACTACTTAAACTTGAGTCAGAGAACTTAACCTTCTTCATGGAAAAGATGAAAATGTTTTGCCTGGCCTCTGGGAGCAAAATTTCTATGGACAAATCCCTCTTCTTTGGGTGGACAGAAGAACCTCTAGATTGGCTATCTAGATGGAACTATAGATGGGAGGGTCCAAAATTCTAGGTTAAATACTTGGGCATCCCCTTCTCTCTAAACCCCAACCTCAAAGATATGTGGGGGATGGTCAAGGGGAAAGTGGAAAAGAAACTCAACAAATGGGACAACCAATATCTTTCATTGGTAGGAAGGGCTCAAGTCTGTCAGAAAGTGTTGTCATCCTACACCTTATACTTCTCTTCTGTCTGGATTTTTATCCAGTACCAGCTCAACCATATACAAAAAATTATAAGAGACTACCTATGGTATGATGGTAGAGGAAAAAGAACCAGCCATGCTGTCAAATGGGAATGGTGCACTAAAAACAAGAAACAAGGAGGAATTGGCCTTAAGGACCTCAAAACTCAAGGAATCTCCTTGGATACTAAGTGGATCACTAGAGCCTTGGTAGGAGAGGAGCCTTGGAAATCCCTGATAAGAGGTAACATAGCTAGAGGACACCCCAAGAAAGGGAAAGGATGGAATCACCTTTCCATGAATGACATTATTGCAGGGGAGGTTGAAGTTAATGTACATGGCTCTTTTGTGTTCAAATCTATATGGAATGCTTAGAACTTGGTCAGACAACTTATTAATGACAATAATATTGTTCACAACCATGGTAAAATTTGTGGTAATTGATCCATATGGTGGAATCTCAAGAACAGAGACAAGCTGTTGGCACTGCTGCAGGGCTGCTCGGCCAAGAAACGGGATGAGAAAGGATCTCTTGCCTTGCATATATCTTACAGGATGACCATTAATGGAATGAGATGTTCTGAAAAACAACTTTAACCTCCCCCAATCTCAGTTCAGAACATACCCAGTGGTTAAGGAGGCCTGTGACAACCTCTTCTTTAATAAACATATGCACTTGGATAGTGACTGCCATACCCAATAAAAATGGTCTGATGGAACCCTAATTACCATATCCAATCGCAAGGCTATCTATAACCTTCTTTCCTTAGCCTCCCCCATTTTCTCCCACCTTAACAATTGTTGGAACCTCAACCTTGGGTCTGATAAATGGAGCAAAGTATTTCTTAACCTGTGGTCCTCCCTTGCTAAACCCAAAATTAAGTGATTTCTTTGGTGCCTTATCTTACATAGGCTCCCCTTCCGATTTCCCAATGGAGACCCGAGTCCTTGTGCCTTTTTCCCTCACCTTGAATCTGTCAGTCATGTGTTCTTCTCCTGCCCGTTTGCTAGTGATATCTGGAAACTCTTTGGCTTCCCTCAATGCTATGTTGTTTCAGTTCTTGACATCATATCAAGGCATATTAATGGATTAAAGAAACCTTTTAATAGTTTTTTTGCACTTTTCTCTGGTTTAATTATGTGGCACATCTAGAAAAAGAGGAATGATATTATTTTTGGTGGACATAACAGAAGCCTTACCGAGTCTCTCAAGAGACTCATATTCCATGACAATGTTGTGCAGGTTTCAGTGGTGATCAAGATCAAGAAAAATAAGTTGTAGGACCTATTCAAGTATGTGATGGTAAGACTTGGGGCTTGGGAGGTGTCACATGGCTACACCTGGACTAAAGAAATAGAGGAGATGGCTCCATTTAAAGCTACACTACACAACTTCATGGCAGAGACACAGGGACTGAACAAGGATGATAGATCTGTCATCAATGTTGTCCCCATTACAGTAGTTCCAGGCCCCGGGGCTCCAGTAGCAGTGCCACTAGAACACCCATATGAACCACACCTCAGGAGGGATGAAGTGCTGAAATAGATGGAAGGACCACTTGGATGGGTCACCTGGGTACCCTATAGAGAGGAAGACTTTGGATGATAGTATTTTGATGTATTGTTTGTTAATTTTTGTATAACTCTCTTCCATATACAGTGATAGTTTAGGAGTCTTTTTCTATTCTAGATATAGTAGTCAGGTGTGGCTGAAAGTATACATTGTCAGTATATATTTTGGCACTCATTTTGGTAGTTAGATTGAGCTAGACACCTGGATGTTTCCGTTATTATGAAATCAATAAAATCATATATCTTTAATAGAAAAAAAATATAATAACACTTTTCTTTCATTGACCCACTAATGCCTATATTTGTAATTTTCTCATGCTCCAAATTGAAAGAAATATGATGTGTCAAATATTTATTCAAAGTTTCAATTATATTCATATGAAATTTGAACTCATATTTGGTCATTCTTGTGGTATGATTATAAAAAAATGGAGTACAAATTTAGAAAATCCCACATGATTATAAAATATCGGAGTAAAACTTTAGTGAATTGTGTGCGATTGTGAAAATGTTCATATTATAGCTGTCAAGGTGATTATTTTGTCTGATTAACATGTTATTGGTAAAATTGGTTTTCATATGTGGTGAACCTTTAATGCTATTGGTGAGTATGTTAGTAAATTAAAATATGCCTAAAAAAATCAAGGCGATTCCTTATTACACACACAATTTAGCATGGAAAAAAACAATTATTAATTTCTTATTAATTAATTGGTTCTAAATTAACATGTATTTGAATGATAATTCACAAAGCCATGACTCTTTTCCCTCTCATTTCTTGCAATCTACTTGCCAAATTTAAATTAGTGGACATGAGCTATTCATCAATTGACAAATATTTGCCACTAAAAAAACCACTCACCATAGATAGGTAATCCAAAAGCAATAAGTACTGCTAAGAATGGAGAAAGGTTTATTATATTCACATGTAGGTGAAGGTAAAACATGTGTATTGTAAGTGTCAAAATGCTTGGTGTGAAATGTAGGAGAATAATCATTATTACATTCATGATCATGTCTGAAATAAGTCCATACATTCAAAGCATATAAAACTATGAACATACTTTATTGACATGACATGTATGAAGTATATCATCAAGAGACCTAGCAATGTCATGGGTTGATGAGGTAACTGTTATATCATTAATAACCATCATACTAGATGCATTGCTAAGACATGATAAATCCTTGATAAGTAGGTGATTATCATAATCATAAATAATAGGTTTATGATAAATTTAATAAATAATTTGCATAAGTGTCTATTTGCATAATTGAGTATTAATCAACTTCATGAAGAAGAGAAGATTTGAGACAAGATAGACTAACACCACCATAGAAGATATTTTTATCATCAGTATAATGTTTCATAAGAATATCAAGGATAGCAGGATTATGTGTAGTGACAAAAATGAACATGTGAAAATACGATATGTATGTGTACATATCAACCAAAAAGTAAGATCTAAAGGGCCATAATGATAGAACACCTTACAATGAGAAAGTAGGAGATACATAACTATGTATTCCTATACCATAGGTGAAATGAATAACCAAATGTTGATCAAACCCTAAAAAGTAGGAAAATGAGATGAATTAGAGTTATATTAGATCTCAAAACCATAATATTGATGAGAAAACTTAGAAGGAAGCTAGTTTGTGGAAGATCAAAGAGTTTCATCAAAATTTTAAGAAAATAATACTTTCCTAAAACTAATTCAATATTATAAAATATGATGCATACAAATAAGAAAACATTAACCTACATTAATAATCGATAGGTGTAGGTGTAATAATTGAGCTATATCAGAACATACAATTTTAGGCTAAGAAATTGAATGCAAAAGGATAAATGGACTAAGCTCTAAATGTGAAGATGATATATAAATATATTTAAGACACTAATTTAATCAAATTTTTTTTTGACTAAAAGTGATAATTAAACACTTGTACTCAACTATGAATTTGATCTAACATGGTGTGCAAATTTGGTTCCAAGTTTTCTTGATTCATTTTTGTCTTCTCTACTCTAAGGATTGGTGATATTTAAAAATACACTTAGGGTTCCCAAATCACTAGGGCACATATTCAATCTTAGGTCAAACCCTAAATGAGACTTGACATTCAACTATGCGAGTGCTTGAAAACAAGAAGCTTCGAACATGCAAATGCTTTAGAATGATGTGATGAGAAATTAGATTCATTTTAAGTGTCCTAATTGAATTGTTCCTAGCATGTTCCTTTCAAAATTATGAATGATATTAAAATTATTACATGCTTATTAAATGAATTTAATTGAATATATTTAAATTTAAGTAGATAACAATATTTTTCTCAGTTATGTGCTTAGTTGGCTCTAGGTAGGAAAATAATATGAATGAGTTAGCTAGATTTTAGATTTGAGTTTTAAATTATAAGGGTTAGATCTATAGATGCAATATTGATTATACACATCATATATTGATCCAAAAAATTCTAAGACCATCCCAATTCCTATTTCATCATGTCACTTCTTAAGCATATATGAGTTAAATAAGAATATCCGAGGATACAACTCAAATGTTATGATAAAAACATAGATACTCATCTTTCAACCAGTGCCATAATCTAAGTGTATGAATACCATAATAAGTGGGGAATATATGGAAGTGGGGAAAATTATAGGAATAAGGATGAATAATCGAATGTTAGAACATTTGTAAATGGAAGATAAACAACATAATAGAGAGAGATTGGCTTCACATAATTATTTCATTTGTAGATATGCACATGTAATAAGCCATACTCCTAAATAAAACTATTAAAGTTTTGATCAGATTTAGAGGTTGTAGTATTTTAAATTATATATATAATTAGATCACAATATCACTCTATATATGCTTTGATCACAATATTTTAGAAATATCAATATATATAGTCTTTAGAACTCTTAATATTAATGTCAATGATAATATACATTTTCACTAAGAAATGATGATAATACATATCCCAATTCATAATGATCGATGATATATATCTCAAGAGAGGGACATGCCTCCGAAGAGACATGTCACTACGTGGACAATTTTTCTATGCTTCCTAATTGATAATGATCGATGATATATATCTCAAGAGAGGGACATGTCTATGAAGAGGCATGTTCGATCACAATGCAATACCAATAGTTATCATGCTTAATCGATATGAGCATGCTTAATCAATACTCATGTCGATTCACATTGTAAAACAAGATTTGTTCGATACTAATAATCGGTTGATATTAATACAATTTTAATATATATGACATCGATAATATAGTGTGTTATCTTTGATAGCACAATATATACCGATGTCATCAACAATTATATCGATACTCATTATCGATGTTTGCATTATTATCAACAATGTAATTGTATTAACACCATAATTTATATTAATGATATTAACAACATGATTAATCTTATAAGTATGATTAATGATAGTTATCTCAATTACAATTATGTGTATATATATGTATATATATACATACATACATATATATATACATACATATATATACACATATATATAATATACATACACACACA
>MU223146.1:1274618-1286177 GCA_018584345.1 Thuja plicata
GTTGCTTATATAATGCCAAAATTGCTTCTTTATCATTGTTGTGTCTTGCTTGGTGATTAAGAACACTTGGTGTTATTGCATGGTTTCTACTTCCAATTGTTAGAGTTAGATTTCATTGAGTTGATTAAAATAGATTTCATTTCAAGAAAGTGTTTAAGTAAGAGTAGAAGTAAAAGGTTAGTTGCATGGTGAGGTTAGCAAGTGTTTGATAGGGATCTATATACTAGGCCACTAGCATCCTAGTGGCTTGTTGGGAAGCCTTGTGTGGTACTCTAGTCTCGTTTCCTTTGAATCATTGCATCTATGAAGGTAGCACCGCTGGTAAGCTTTCATTAGGTTTGATCCCCGTCCATTTGCTAATTTCTTCATCCATAGGAGTAGCAGCAAAGTAGTGAGTAGCTTAGTAGTGAGAGTTTGATGAGTGAAGTTGGAAGTGATATAAATTAAGGAGAAGGGATCAATTGAATATACATTGAAAAGCTAAGTCCCATCACCATCATAGCAAGAACCTGATATCCTTGAAGGAACAACGTAAGCCTGCCGACGTGATTACCAGAAAATCACATCATTATAACTGAGTTAGGATCCACAGGTGTAAAGAACCTTGGAGTTTTTTTCTCATGTCCTTCATGAGTAATAACTTTTCAAGAGAGGGTTGAGTGTTTGATAACCTATATCAAGTGTTTAATCCTATATGTTATGTAGTGGTACAAAACTCACATCAACAATACTATGTCTTGTCATGAGGTAAACAGAAGAACAATACAGAATATAGAGGGAAACCTAAAATGTTTTTTATGGGAAGGCTCAAAAGAGGTGAAGAAAATACCTCTCATCGGATGGGAAAACACATGCACACCAAAAGAGGTGGGAGGAGTAGGAATACGTAAAATCAAGATGCAGAATATGGCAATGGGTGCCAAACTTATATGGAAAATGAATAGGAAACAAGGGAAATTATGGTGTCAAATTTTCCAGAGAAAATATTTGGACTGCGAGGAACCCAGTCGTATACTCACAATTGGGAATCTAAATGGAGGTTCTGCAACATGGAAGTTCATGACAAACTGCAGGAACTTGATCACATCACATTTAACTTGAAAAATAGGCAATGGTGGATCAACCAAGTTCTGGTCTGACTCATTGAACGAACATGATAGTTTAATTAAACTAATAAATATCGAATCTTACTTGAGTCAGACTACATACATATTTGGTGTTACGGTAGATAGATACGTCTACATTGTAGAAACTGGAATAGGCCAGGAATACAAGTGGATAGATACCACACAATTTCCTATTCCACAAGGCATGACAGATAAGCTTAGGAGAGAATTGGGGAATGGAAGAATACACTTAAATAGTCAGGAGGATATGGTGATCTGGTGCAAAGTTAAGATAGGTGAATACACAACCAAACTTGGCTACAAAATCCAAGAGGCGTACAGGGACCACAAAGCTTGGACGGCGGGTTTGTGTTGGCATTCCATGGTAATGCCAAAGGCGGGTGCGTTCCTTTGGGTGGCGGCCCATAGAAGATGTTTGACATCCGAAAGGTTAAAGACAATTGGAATTTACAGCCCCTCAAGATACACTTTGTGTGAGAAAGATGAAGAAGATGTGGATCACTTATTCCTTACTTTCCCATATGCGTCTACATGCTGTGATTGGGTGCAACTATCATTAATTACAGTGGCAGAGCCCAAAACAGAGTCATCTTAAAACCTTCTTGATTGGCTGGCCTAGAAAAAGTAATCATGGTTATTGGTCAGGTATATGGAATACTGTCCCTTCCATGGTGATTTGGCACCTATGTAAGGAACAAAATAGAAGAATCTTTAAGGAAAGTGCACTCATCTCTGACCAGCTAATAGGTAAAATATACAATGTATTGATAGAAGTGACAAATAATAGGGTAAAAATAAACAGAAAATCTATCTTTACATAATGAGATGAGGTCATTCAGAAACAATGGAAGGAACTGAAATGCCCCTAAATTACAAATAAAGGGAGTAAAATATATAGGAAGGAGGTGAGATGGAAGGGTCCCAAAACTCATAGGTGGAGGATGTATCATTCAAAATTAGGAAGGCGAATGCATATGTGCTGCATCAAAAATATTGGGAAGAACAACAAACAACACTGTAGAAATGGAAGTACTGGTATTAGGAATCAATGTATGCATTGAAAAGGGAATAAAAAATGTTGAGATAGAAGGTGATTAATTGATATGTATTCAAGCTGTTTCAACAGGGAAGTCAACCAACTGGATGCTGGATAGATGGGTAATCACAGTCAGATTTTCTAAGAAAATTATGCAATTATACAATCTCCCATATATACAGAGGGGAATTATGCAGGTGATTGTATAGCCAACTATGGAGTGACACAATATATCCAATACATCATAGAATTGAATGTAAAGACATGGCCCAATTTAAACGAAATAGTCAAGAATGACGGGAAAATGCAGAGAGGATAAATAGTCAGCTGGGAAAGGAAATGTCGAAATTAATGGATAAGATTGTTATATTAAAGGACTGATTGAAAGCATAAAAATGATTGTTCTTCAAGATAATGTGGCAATAGCCTATGAAATGCTCTGACCTGAAATGATGTGATTCGATGGAAAAGAATAAGGGGAGATCGAAAGGGACAAAAATATAAGAGGGTAAGAACCAAAGTATGGAAGGGAATGAGACACATCATACGATGTAATTGTCATGCTATGTAGGGAATGAGACCAAAGAAAATCATGAAAAGAAAGAAGAACACTGAAACACAAGATAATTTGACAAGGCCAGTGCGACTCCTGTATGTCACCATGATATTGGAACCTTGCTGTAAACAAAATCCTGCAAGTGAAACATGAAGTTTGAGGAAATTAGGAACAAATCCTAAATGACTGCAAACAGAGATATTTCATGCCAAGAAAGGGATATACATCATAATGAAAATGTATTTTTGGGCTTAGGCTCATCGAAGATAGATCCTTCGAATCTCGACCAAATCAATATAAAGTTATGCCAGCGGGAATAAAGAGCGAAAATAAAAGATAAGACTTAATACAGTGGATTAAAAAGAAATGAATGACAGAGGGAAGGTGCACAAACTGAGGATTGACCCAAAAAGGGAAACAAACAAGATAAATAACAAACCCAAGCAAAGAAATATCAGGCATTCGAGCTCATATCAGGAAGATGCATCGCTTTGGGCTCAATTCTTACGACTATGAAGAGAGCAAGGCAGTGCAATGCAAGAGATTGTTTCCTGCAGCAATCGACCATGCTCTCCAAGCAATTAGTGTTGTTGTAACGACATGCTTGGTTGACCACCGCTGGTGTGATGGATGGATTTATGAAATTATTTTATTTCTTATCTCTGATATCACAGTAACGAGGGAACATTGTTTAGAAAAGTTTATTGGCTTTGTGAGGGAAGCTAAAATAACAACAGTGGCTAATGCTGTGATGGATTTCGAAGAAGAAAGGATGATTAGCTTCCTGAAATTCTTTTTTGATCTTGAATACATTAACCCTGGCTGTGATGAGGAAAACTCAGTTTCTGAATCTATCAAAACAAAAAAGAGGCAAAGAGGAACTTTATCCTGGAGGCATGGGAAGTGTTTCGATGTGGAGTGAGCAAAAACAATACGGTACTATTCGGGAGAATCTTGGAATTAGAGGATTGCTGGCTAACCGCTGCACTGGCGGTGAAAGCCTTCAATTTGGGAAAAAACTTAGGAATCATATACAACCAGTAGAAATAGATGGTAGTAGGAATGCATGGGATTACACATGCGGATCTTAACATGTCTTATGTTTCTGTTTAGCTTCTTTTTGTTAGAGTAGCTACACAAAAATGTTTAGCTTGTTTTTGTTAGAGTAGCTGCTCAACTTTTTGTGGTACTATTTGTGGAGCTGGTGGCCCCATGAATGGTAATGTTTGCTGCTTAATTTTATTTTCCATGAGAACACAATTTAAACAGTAGCATAGGGACATGATATTAGTCTATGTAATAGGGTGCTAATCCCCTTTTGATAGCACTTACCTAATAACAACAAAATAATAAAAGAGCTTCACAAATTCCAAGCATGTATTAATGAGAAGGTTCCATGAATCGATTAAAAAAATACTTCAATGACATGTGGTAATGCTTGTTGTTAAAGTAAACTAGAAGATTATTAGTTGAATTCATATGGAAGATGAATTGGGAAATGTGGAACAATGATTTATTTATTTATATGCCTTTTTAGTTTGGTTGGTAAATCAATTGTTGTTAGAGTAGTTAGTATGACTTAACCCTACGACCCAAAAATAAATATGTATAAGTGGAATGGTTAATTTTGGAAGCAATGGTTTTGAAAATCTATCCTTGTTCATTTGTGATCCAATCAGTAATCTTTCTTTGTCCTTTAAAATATTGGTATGGGTGTGTGTTAAGTTGTGTCATAATACAACTTTTAGGATAAAAATTATGTCAAATATAACTTTTAGGATAATACCCTATAACTAATAAAGATGTTGTAACATTATGCTAGCCTCCTTTTCACTTTCTTTGAAGTGGATATGTACATTTAATAGTATAAATGTAGGTAACAACCAAGTTTTAGGTTAAATAAGTTACAGGTTAGATTCTAAGCACCTCAATCTCTATCTGTATAGATTCTTTTCATTATTGATCCATCTTTTCATGCAATTTTTTTAACAAAATGACTATTGATAAAAATCTTGTAATAGTGATTCTTAGTATAGAGATAATACGTATACCGTGTATAGTCTTGCATAAAGCTTTATCTATAATCATGAACCTCATGTATGTATGTATAAAATTAGAAAAAATAATATTTATAAGGTAGTGTTACTTTGTTGATAAAAGAGAATATGTAGACATATTTTCTCATATGATATTTACAATCAACGATTTATTCATAAGAAGGACAATTTAAATATAATAGTTGACAAGAGGTAGGATGTACACTAGCATATATATCTTTTAAAAATCAATATAAATACATTGAGAAATTCCCTTCTCAAGACGTCTATTCCACTTATTATGATGAGATTGATTAAAAATACGCAATTTCAGAAAGATATCTGCCATTGCATTTTATAGACGTTTTAAAAAGATATATAATAAAATATATATTATCTCTTAAAAAGTGTGAGATCCACACTTTCAACCAGTCCCTATCATTGTTTGTTATATATACATTATGTACATGCACGACTTTGTGATGCAGGTTTGCAAGTATCGGGCATCGACTTCCCTTAATTGCCAGGATGAGTGTGGCCTATTGCAATATCTCAATGGTAAGAGAGGGGAGATAACAGACAAGTCCAAATTCCAACTTAAGCCATTATTGTCCTGAAATAGTGGACAAGTATATGATTGACTACCTTCTTCGAATTCCTTGAGGTGACGTGAATTTGCGAACCCTTGTTTGAGCATACTTATGTTGTTGCATCTTTTCTGCATTTTGATTTGGTCAGATTCCAGTATGCATGCATGAAGGTCAATGTAGTATTTTGTCGTGTTGTAAGTAAAAGAGTAATTAAAGGTTAATTATAAAGTTTAAATAATTGAACCTTCTAAGAATAATAAAATATTAAATATATAGATATTTAATTAATAGGGATTAATTAAATACATATATTTATTAAAAGAGACTTAATTAAAAACCTAAAGATAACGTTTGAAGATCTAATTAAATATTATGTCTAAATGGAAATTAAAAGGCATATTTAATATAAATAAATTATTAATATGATACAAATATTATTCCTAATTAAGAATAATAATATGCAATGTAATTGCATTTAAATAATAATAATAAATTGAGTTTTAATTCTAATTAAAAATTGAATTTTGTGGAGAATTAGTTATTTAATTACAAAAAAAAAAGGAAAAAAAGAAGAAGAAAAGAAAGGATATTTATATATTTAAAATATATATATATAATACTTAATATTTATTTATTTAATATTAAAAGAAGAAAGAGAAAAGAAATTGTGTATTTATTTCTTTTAAAAATAAATAAATAAGTAAATTGATTTTATTTAAAAAAATAAGAAGAAAAACAAAGAAAACAATTCTTTTATCTTTTTTTCAGGATTAAATTTTTTAGGAAGTTGTCCTAGAAACCCTAGTTGAATAATTTTATTTTATTAGAGTTTTTTTAGTCATTTTTGAAAAAGGAGGAGACAATGATTTTTTTAGAACAAAACTTTTAGGAGAGAAAAATTAATAAGATAATTTTGTGTTCTCACCCATGCCTTGAGTGCTAGTACAGGCTAGGATGGGAGTGAGAGAGAGGATGATTGTTTGAGGTCCTCATTATTAGAATCCTTGTCTGTATGAAAGGATTTCTGAGCCACATAGAGTCACTTGGGGGCCAAGGCCAGTTTGGCTACTAGGTTAACTCAAGAGTGGACTTATGTGATGACACTTCCCTATATGTGTTCTAACTTCCTACGTGAGTTTTTGGTACACTTTCTTTGTTCTTTTGATTTTTTATGCTTTAAACCTTGGTATCCTCTTGTTACCTTTTTATCCATTGTACTTTTGCATTAGTTTTGCTTGTTGGTTTTTTCCCATGTGTGTGGGCTTGTTGTTATCTCCTCAGCACAGTGGGAGTGGACCTTGGGTTTCTGATGCAGGAGCATCTTGGGTCCTTGGCAATCCTGCTCAACCAAAAATATGTTTACTTTCAGTTCAGTCTGTCCTCTGTCACTCGGCTTCAACTGCATGACATCCTTGCCGAGTTGCTCAGTCATGCTAGTTACTATTTCTCAGCTTTTCTTTTGCCGAGTGCTCTGTTGCTCAGCTTTTGCTTTTCTGAGTTGGTTTATTTTGGAATTGGTGTTGGTGGCCGACTTCTTTATTTAATTTCGTAGTTGGGATCTATCTTGGGGATCCGTGTGGACCTAAATCTGGGTCTCACCTTTGTATTTGAGTGCCGACTACTTTGCTGGACTCTTGTATATATTCTTTTGTATGTTCATAGTTTGGTAGAAGTCTTAGAGAAAGAAAGGAAAATGTTAGAATCTTAAAGATCTGAGATCTCTGTTGTAAGAAGATCGAATTGTAATACACTCTAATGTATATGGCCATAACCAGGAAGGCCTTACAGCCTGGCATGTATTGAGTTTGATTGATTAATGATAAAGATAACTGCATTTCTCTTCTCTCACTTATTGTGTAATTCCGCATCGTATCTGCAAGGTGGTTGGTTTTTAGGTGTGCCCTTGGCCCCATGATCCTACCCTCCTTGTGTTAGGTGGTGTTAGAGCAATTTGAGATCCATGGCTCCTTCTTGTAAACTCGAAAGATATTTTTTGTAGGGTGGAAGGTTGCGATCTGACCTACAAATGCAAAGAGTTTCAAGATGGTTTGTGGGGAGAGGAAATGTCGATCAAGGTTTGGCTGATATGCTTATACAAATGGCTGCAAGATTGGAAGCTGTAGAGATAGCCCAACGCAGAGGAAGACATCTTGAAGATGTTAGTGATGATGAATTTGAAGAGGTTCAAGGTGAAGCTGCGCCTGCACCTGTGATGGATCAAGAAGAGGAAAGATTCCTGAGAGCTTTTACAAGCTTGAAGTCCACACCTCAGTTTATTCCCCCTGAGTATAGTGGAAAATTAGACTCTGATGAATTGATTGATTGGATCACTGAAATGGAAAAATATTTTGAATATGAGAATGTTGCAAAAGACAAGAAGGTCAAAATTGCAAGCACAAAACTAAAAGGTCATGCTTATGGTGGGAACACCTGCAATTGGACAGAAAGTTGAAAGGTAAAGAAAAAATCAAGGCATGGGATAAGTGTTAGTAATAACTGAGAGGGGGGGGGGTGAATCAGTGGCCTCAAAAATTTATCCTTTAATCTTTAACCACCAATCAATACACCTCAGATTATTAAGTCCCTACAAGATGCATGCCATGAAATACTTATAATAATTAACTGTCTATCGGTTTACCTTGTCTGTCCTTATTCTCCTTGATAACCGATAAGTAGTAAAACTATTTACTGATACTCAGTAAATATGTAGAGTATATCAATCAATCCAGAAATGCATATGTGAAATGTAAAACAATAAAGTAATAAGCCATACACACATAACACATGGATTTTAACGTGGAAACCCTGTTAAGGGAAAAACCACTGGGATCGGTACCCCAAATTTTCACTCTTCTGAAGTGACCCATGTTAGGAGCCAACCCTGTTAAAGGTTACAAACACACTATTAGGTGTGACCTTGTTAGAGGATTTTATACATATAGGTTGTCACTTAGTATCTGGCATTTGTTTTGCTACCATCCTTGAATCAGCTTCCTTCTTAGACTGTAATAGGCTTTAGACAAATCTTGCTACCATCCTTGAATCAACCTTCTTCTTAGGCTGTTAATAGGCTTTAGGCAATTTCAATTCTACTTTCATGAATCAACTTTTTTGGCAATCTGTTAGGATATACCTCAATTATAGAAGACGGTTAAGTCCTGATCTGTTAAGAGACTTGATGCTTCAATGGTTAAACTGAAACACTATGACCTATTTCTAATGCAACTTGAATTGTAGATTTTTAGATCTATTTAAGTACATTACCTCTTTGATCAATGTATCAATTCAATTCTTTGTGCTCCACACTTTCTGCTTTGTGATGTTGTGCTTCACTATTTGTCGGTGTCTGCAGAATTCATTAGCTCTCTTTCAGCTTGATTGATCAGGACTTATGAAGTTATCCATCATCAGTTTCTCTTTAGCATCCTCTTTTTATTCACTCCCCTTCCCGTGTATGTGATTTCTTGCGGAAATGAATTATGCTTGTCTCTTATATAGACATGATATTCCTTAATTCTTGATTCTTGATTCTTGGCGTGAAAAAAAATCCAGCCAATCTGATTTAAGGCTTTAACTCCTGATTTATCTCATAGTTATCTTCTTTCCAACTGTATAAGTCATCTTTAAATCAATTACTTAACTCTGGTCGAATAAAACAAATAAAAAAACCAGTTAAGTCTATCCTTAAGCTCTGCTAGCTAGATATTTTGTCATTTTCTGAACTCTCTGTTCTGTCAGTCAACTCTGCAGTTAGTCGTTGGTGATAACTGCCAGTTCCATCGATGTAACTCCAGTTAGCTTTGGGATCTCCGTCCGTTGGGCATCATTGGATTTTGCTTGTCGGGCATCTCTATTTTTAGCTTGTTGGGCGTCCTATGATTTGGCTTCGTCAGGAAACACTGTCTTCTGCTCGTCGGGTATCACTATGGCTTTTGTTCTTTGCCTTTACCGATGGTGTGCACTCCGTTAGTGTTGTCTGTCACTTAGTGAATACTTGATTTTTATGAATTGCTGAAAGCATTATCTCTGTTCCATTGATTCTCTGAAGTCTTTGGCATTATGTACATGACCGTACAGATGATATCAAGTTGACATCAATGACAATACAAACCATTAACTGATTTAATGTCTTGCATTATCTTCAACTTAACATTATCAAACATTCAATCAATTACATGTCATCAATCTCTCCGTTTGGCATTGATGGCAACATACTATATTATCACACTATACTATTTCTAATACAATATGAAATACAATTGTTGAGATTCATCAAATTACCAAACACTTTGTTTTGATAACCGATAAAAATGTTTGACCGTCGATAAGCTCTGTGTTAGCTTAGATTTGATTCTTGCAGCTTTCTGTGTTTCTTGTACTGATGTGTTGTGTTCTCTTCTTGTGTCAATTTATCTCTTTTGACTGTTCTTCTTCTTTGATGTCTCTGTCCCTTTATCAGCAACTCTCCCTTTGTATATGATTCCTTCATACAAATTCTCTCCCTATGGATACGATCTCTCCCTGTTTGGAGTAATATGATAATGAATAATTTCTTATGATAATATGGATACATTCTCTCCCTTTGACAACAATGCCAAAAAAATATTTGACATTCATGTCAAACAATTATTTTCTTCTATCCATAATATATTCCTTGAATTTCCCTTATCCATCAGCAATACAACAATATGATCTGGTGCTCAGTTCTGATATATACTTTTCTGTATATAGATGTAGCTTTGAAGTTCATCTTTTTTCTTGCATCACCATGAATGATATTCTGAAAATATATAGGCTGATGCAACCTTCAATCCTTTACTGACTGGTAGACAACGGTTTGACCCCTAGTCTCTTTCTTAGGTACTCAAATGTATCCTTGGGCAGTGGCTTGGTGAAGATATCAGCCAATTGTTCTTTTGATTGCACATACTCAAGTATCACCTCTTTTTATTGAACTTATTCTCTTAAATAATGATACTTGATGTCAATGTGTTTAGTCTTTGCATGCATGACTGGATTCTTGGAAATGTTTATTGCACTGGTGTTATCACAATAGATAATCACTAGTTCTGAGATCTTCATATGCATATCTTCCAGCAATTGTTTGATCCATGCAATATTTGAGCAGTTTGCAGCAACAACAACATATTCTGCTTCTGTAGTAGACTAAGAGATGCATCCTTGCTTCTTGCTAATCCATGTGACAAGTCTGTCACCCATGAAGAATGCTCCTCCAGTTGTGCTATTTCGGTCATCAAGATTTCCAGCCCAATCAGCGTCGGTAAACACTTTTAGTTCAAATTTGTCTTCTCTCTGTTGTTTTGTCTTCCTTTGTTAATTTGCATCCAGTAGCCATCGGTGTTCCAATAGGTTTGGAATCTTCCATCTTGAATATTTTCAGGACCTCTTTGATGTATTTGGACTGTGTAATGAAAATACCTTAACTTTGTTGAATGATTTGTAGACCAAGAAAGAACTTGATCTCTCCAAACATAGACATCTCAAACTCTTTTCTCATCTCATCAGCAAATGACTTACATAGCATATCATTGCCTCCAAATATGATGTCATCAACAAATATTTCAGTAATCAAAGTGTTAGCATCAGTATCTTCTTTCAAATAAAGATTACTATTTTCACTGGTCCTTATAAATCCAATACTTATTAGATAGGAATGAAGCGTTCATACCAGGCTCTGGGAGCTTGTTTTAATCCATTCAAGGCTTTGTGAAGTCTACATACCATGTTCCTCTTGTCTGGATCTGCAAACCATTCTGGTTGTTCAATGTATACCTCTTCTTCAAGTATTCCATTTAGGAATGCTGACTTGACATCCATTTGATATACTTTGAATCCTTTATATGTAGCATAAGCAAGTAGTATTCTTACTCCTTCTAGCCTAGCAATGGGTGCAAAGGTTTCTCCATAGTCTATACCTTCCTCTTGTGCATACCCCTTTCATACTAGTCTTGCTTTGGTCCTTGTGACTTCTCCATTCTCGTTCAGCTTGTTCCTAAATATCCATTTAGTACCGATGACATCCTTGTCATCTGGTCTTGGTGCAAGTGACCATGTTTTGTTCTTCTCAATCTGCTCAATCTCATCATTCATAGCACTTATCCATTCTTCATTACCTAGTGTAGCATTGACAAATTTTGGCTCAAACTCACAAATTAAGCAATTTGAGTTTAAAGACTTACTTCTTGTTCTTGTA
>MU223146.1:1290800-1314876 GCA_018584345.1 Thuja plicata
ACAAGATGAAATCAGTTTGATCAAGATGGAAGGCATTGAAGAGGCATACCAATTTGCCCTAAAAGCTGAAGAAAAGTTGAACAGAAGATATGAACAAAGACAAAGAGGTAGAGGTGGTAGATTCCCTTGAGGAAGAGGTAGATCTCATGGTGAAAATAGTAGATCTGAACCACACAAGTCAAATATAGACACTAGTCAAGACTAAGGAAAGACTGAATGGAAAGTTGGAAATTCATACAGAGGAAGAGGTAATTATTCCAAGGTGGATATAACAGAAGAGGGTTCCAAGTAACTTGTTACAATTGTGGTGAAGAAGGACATAAGTCTTTTGAGTGTACACATGCAAGCAAGAAGGGTGGTAGCATTAGTAGAAATACATTAATCCAAGAAGAACCATCCAATGAACTTGAAAATAACCTCATGATCAGAAGGATACTATGGAGTGAGAAAGATAAGCAAGATCCTGTTAGGAAAAGTTTATTCAAGACCAGATGTAGAGTTGTAGACAAAGTTTGGAAGGTCATTGTTGGCAGTGGAAGCTCAGAGAATCTGGAATTAGAAGAAATGGTCTCAAAGTTGTAGTTAGAGAGGATGAAGCATCTGAAACCCTATCAGATCTCATGGATCAAGGATGAGCACACATTAATGGTAAGTGAACACTATTTTGTGAATCTAAAAATTGGAAAGTACTATGACAAGGTGTTATGTGATATTATGCCAATGGATTGTTATCATATTTTGTTTGGTAGACCTTGGCAATATGATAGACATGCTATACATGATGGAATGTTGAATAGATATTCTATTTGGGTTGATGGGAAGAATCAAATTTTGTTACCTTTGATTGAAGAATTTGTTGATGAGTTATGTACATCTGTGAAAGTTTGTCTGATGGAAGGTAGATAGTTTGTTAAAGATCTAAAAAGAGATGATATTTGTCATGCTTTGATTCCTAAAAAACCAAGTAAGAATGCAGAAGATGACATACCTGCAGAAGTTGAGAAGTTGTTGACTGAATACAAAGATATCATTTTAGATAATGTACCTGATGGTTTGCCACCAATCAGAGATATCAGTCACTGTATGGATCTAATTCCTGGACCTAGTTTACCAAATAAAGCACCACATAGGTTAGCACCTATCGAGAATTAAGAGCTTAATCGACAAGTTCATGAGTTGTTGAACAAAGGATTAATCAGAGAAAGTTTGAGTCCAAGTGTGGTACCTGTTGTGTTGTCACCTAAGAAGAATTGAGAATGGATAATGTGCACTGATTCCAGAGAAATAAATAAGATCACAGTCAAGTATAGGTTTCCTATACCAAGAATGGATGACATAATGGATTGTTTGAGTGGAGAAAAGTATTTTACCAAAATTTATTTAAAGAGTGGATATCATCATATCAGAATCAGAGAAGGTGATGAATGGAAGACTCATTTCAAGACAAAAGAAGGTTTGTATGAGTGGTTGGTTATGCCTTTTGGTTTAACTAATGCACCAAGTACATTTATGAGATTGATGAATGAAGTTTTGAAGAAATTATTGAACAAATGTGTGATTGTATACGTAGATGATATTATGATATTAAGTAAAACTAGAGAAGAACATTTGATGCATATAAGACAAGTGTTGTAGAGAATGAAAGAGGAAAAGTTGCTGATAAATCTGAAGAAATGTTCCTTCATGAAAGAAGAGCTTGTGTATTTGGGTTTTGTGATTTTAGCTGATGGTTTGAAGATGGATCCAGAGAAGGTTAAAGCTATATTGAGTTGGCCTACACCTGAGAATGTTACTGAGGTAAGATCATTTCATGGATTGGCAAGTTTTTACAGGAAGTTTATCAAAATTTTTAGTTTTATCTGTAATGCTATGATTGAAACAATGAGAGGAGACAAAAGAGAGTTCAAATGGACACATGGAGCTGATAAGAGTTTTGAAGCTTTGAAGTTGAAGGTTGTTGAATTACCTGTGCTAGCCTTACCTGATTTCAATAAGGTGTTTCAAGTTGAATGTGATGCAAGTGGAAGTGCAATTGGAGCTGTATTGACTCAAGAAGGTAAACCAGTTACTTTCTTTAGTGAAAAGTTGAATGATGCAAAGAGGAAATATTCTCTCTATGGTCAAGAATTCTATGCTATTGTGAAAGCTATGAAGAAATGGAGGCATTACTTGATGCCAAATGAATTTGTGTTGTATACTGATCATAAGGCTTTACAGTATTTGGGTAGTCAAAATAAGTTGAATCAAAGACATATGAAATGGGTAGAGTATATGCAGAGATTTACATTTGTGATTAAGCATAAGAGTGGAGTATCTAATAGAGTTGTTGATGCATTGAGTAGAAGAATTTCTTTGTTGACTGAAATGAGAATTGAAGTTCTTGGATTTGATGACATGAAGAATTTGTATGAAAATGATCCTGATTTTTCAGAGTAGTGGAGAGTGTGCATAGCACCTAACACAAATCAATCAAGTAAGTATGAAGACTTTCATTCAGGAAGATATGTTGTTTAAAGGAATTTAGTTATGTATACCAAGAGGATCAATGAGAACTAATCTGATAAAGGAGAAATATAGTAGTGGATTGGTTGGACACTTTGGCATTGCTAAAACATTGAGTTTGCTGAAGGAAAGAAATTTTTGGCCTCAGTTGTATAAGGATGTTTAGAAATTTGTGAGAAGCTGTGGAGTCTGTCAAATTGCAAAGGGAGTGAGTCAGAATACTAGATTGTATACACCTATTACTTTCCTTGAGAAACCTTGGAGTGATATCAGCATGGATTTTGTTCTTGGACTTTCGAGGACAACAAGAGGTAATGATTCCATATTTGTTTTTGTGGATATATTTTCTAAGATGACACATTTTATACCATGTAAGAAAACATCAGATGCACTTCATATAGAACATCTTTTCTTTAAGGAGATATTCAGATTGCATGGATTACCAAAGAGTATCATCTCTGACAGAGACAGTAAGTTTGTAAGTTATTTTTGGAGAACACTTTGGAAGAAGCTGAATACTGAGTTGAAATTTAGTTCTACATTTCATCCACAGACTGATGGACAAACATAAGTGGTAAACAGAAGTTTGGGTAACATGTTGAGATGTTTAGTTGGAGACACACCAGGCAATTGGGATTTGATGTTGGCACAAGAAGAATTTGCATACAACAATTCAGTAAACAGAAGTACTGGAAAGACACCTTTTGAGATTGTTCATGGCACACAACCTAGAGGTATATCAGATTTGAGAGACATTGTTGGTGAAGAGAAAAGAAGCGCTGAAGTAGAAGAATTTGTAGAATTTATGATGACATTGCATAAGGATGTAAAGTAGAAGCTGGAGAAAAGTAATCAGAAATACAAAGATGATGCAGAAAGATCAAGAAGACATAAGACATTTGAAGTTGGTGATGCTGTGATGGTTCATCTGAAGAAAGGAAGATTTCCTATTGGAACATATGGGAAACTGAAGATGAAGAAATTTGGTCCTTGTAAAATACTGAGGAGATTTGACAGTGGAAATGCTTATGAAGTTGAACTACCTGATAACATGGATATATCACCTATTTTCAATATCTCAGACTTGTATGAATATCATGAACTTGATGAAGAAGTGACAATACCAAGTGATTATCCTAAGAAGTAGATAGAGTAAGTTGAGAAGATCTTGAAATAGAGAGTTGGCAGAAGTACAAGAGGAAAATAATACATGGAATATCTGGTAAAGTAGAAAAATAGACTGATAGAGGACTCATCTTGGATTTCTCAATCTAAGCTGGATTCATTTCAGGTTGGGTCTGATATATGATTTGGGGAATCATTTCTTTTCAACCCCAAGTGTCTGATGCAGGAGCATCTTGGGTTCTTGGCAATCCTGCTCAACCAAAAATATGTTTACTTTTAGTTGAGTCTGTCCTCTGTCACTCGGCTTCTATTGCTCAGCATCGTTTTCGAGTTGCTTGGTCATGCTAGTTACTGTTTCTCATTTTTTCTTTTGCCGAGCTCTTTGTTGTTCGACTTTTGCTTTGCCGAGTTGGTTTATTTTAGAATTGGTGTTGGTGGCCGACTTCTTTATTTATAGCTAGGATCTACCTTGGGGATCCGTGTGGACCTAAATCTGGGTCTCACCTTTGTATTTGAGTGTTGACTACTTTGTTGGACTCTTGTATATATTCTTTTGTATGTTCTTAGTTTAGTATAAGTCTTAGAGAAAGAAAAGAAAATGTTAGAATCTTAAAGATCTGAGATCTCTGTTGTAAGAAGATCGAATTGTAATACACTCTGATGTATATGGCCATAACTAGGAAGGCCTTACAACCTAGCATGTATTGAGTTTGATTGATTAATGATAAAGATAACTAAATTTCTCTTCTCTCACTGTGTTATTGTGTAATTTTGCATCGTATCTGCAAGGTGGTTGTTTTTGGGTGTGCCCTTGGCCCCGTCTCCCTCCTCCTTGCGTCAATTCCACAAGGTCAGGTGGTAGTGATTCTTATTACCATTGAGATTTGATGTTTGTGACTTTATGCTAGGATGATCCTTGTTGCAATTATATCTTCTTGTTCTTCATTGTTGGAGACTTTCTCTTATCTTTCTTATGTTGTATACATGCATCATTATATCAGTTGTGACATTCTTGGATATTGTATTATACTTTATATTTGGTTTTATCACATACCCTATGACTTGTGCAGTGGATGTTGGTTTGTTATGTATACCTTATGGTATCAGTTATATATAGGTTTCATTTATGTGATGTACTTGTTATTCTTTTGTATTATGGATATTGTATATCGTTCATTGTATTTAGTAGATTAGTATCTTACACAATTCTATTTCATGGAATCCTCAGGATTTGTAATCTGTAAATGAGTTGCATTTATGAGTATGTATTGTCTTATGTAATATTGCTTCCACATTGTTATTCTTTATCAATTTTTAACTCTTTAAAAAAAAATCATGCTGTAAATTTTAGTATCATGTGTAAGGTTAACTTCTCCTGGGTTCCCTAGCGGGGTGTTACAGATGAACAAACAAGTTTGTACTGAAAGGATGTAATGTATGTTGTGATGACTCCTTATTGTATACAATATTATTTTAAATCATAATGATCAAGGATTTTCAGGGTTCATGTTGCACAATTGCTATAGCAAGTGTTTAGTTGAAAGCCTCATGTTCTAGGAACATGTTAAATCTAATTTTAGCGGAATACTAAAGATTTTGTGTTACATTATAGGATTAAGAATTATGTCACGAGTACTCTCACAAGAGGTCTTGTTATCACAAGGAAATAGTAATGAAAGGACCACTAGTTATATGTCTATGTCATTGTCATTAATGGTTATTTCTTGTTCACTCTGTGAATGGATAAGGGACTGGTTAGCTAGGTGTTTTCTTGTGTATACCGTGGAAGGAATCAAATGCTTAAATCTGAAAATTATTTAGCTCTATTTTTGGTGGTGATGGGTTTAACTTATTTTTCTCTCAGCTATTGCAATAATGATGCACACCTAGTATAGAGCCGATTCCGGAGGATATTCATGTGTTCTAGTATAATTTATGAGAGTCACTTGGGTAAGTGCACAAAGATGGGGGACCAAAAAGGGGGTATAAGATGCCACTTTTTTTTTTCTTCTAAAATCAGCAAAACTCTGAACTTCAATGAGAAATTGAGGATAGTTATACTCAAAATTTTAAAATGTGACAAAAACAAGAGTTGTTCTACTCTGAATCTAGTTTCTAAACTACTAATTCATTTTATAAATGGTGGAGATTAAGGCCCTCAAAAAGGGAGAGTACAAAAAGTGGTCCTTTTTTTTGTGAAAAACATAACATAGCGTCTGGTCTGCTCCTCCTAAAATGTTAAATTAAAAAAAAAAATCGCTGTGGTGAGAAATTAGCTAACACCACCTAGTTTATCCCGGATTTTTGTACTAATTTTCTATTGAAAGTGTGAGTTTTTGCTATTTTCTGAAGTGGACACATCCTGAAAATGTGAAATTTCTATGTGCTCCCCTAGAAATCATTGAAAAATAATTGAAAATCAAAATTTTTTTTTTTTAAAGTGTGTAGAATGGAGTCTAATTTCTGAAAATGTAATTTTTTTCAAAATTTGATGAACGAGAAAAAATCTAAGCCCAAAGGAATACGCGTTGGTTTTTGACAAAAATCAGACATACTTAGAAAATAAATTAGAGATGAAAAGATTAACATAATGAGAATTCAAAATAAATTACATGGTTAGATAGCTATTAGAGAGATCTACAATACCATGTTGTTTGATTTTATCATTATTGAACCACATGCAAACCTGAAAGGGAGCACATAAGAAAAAAGGTTTTTTTTTCTAGGTTTTCTGAAAAACATGTCTCGGACCTGTTTGAATCCTCCAAGCCTTAGGCTTGGTAAACTTCAATGTCGTTCAAAGCGCGTGCATGCTATAGGGCATGCGCGCTATGCAAATTTATGGTTTATATATCGCACATGTGCTATAGCGCATGCGCACTATGTAAACCATAAATACTCCCTAAGGGAGAGAGATACAAAGAGTGAGGGGGGGGAGGTAAAAAGAGAGAGAGAGGGAGAGAGGTGAGAAAGGGAGAGAGAGGGAGAGAGATAGGTGAGAATGAGGAGAGAGATTAGACAATGTGTGTGTGTGTCTGAGATCTCTCTCTCTCTCTCTCTCACACACACACACACCATCTAATCTCTCTCTCTCTCTCTCTCTCTCTCTCTCTCTCTCTCTCTCTCTCTCATTTTGTGTTTCTAACATAGGGCATATGCCCTATAGCGCGCACGCACTATAGTGCGTATGCACTATTTAAGAACACAAAAAATAGTAATAGAGATAAGAAACTCATGAAAGAGGCCCAATTTTAACTGTTACTACAGTCTTTTTGAAAAATATTCTCTTTTCATGGTGTTGAAGATCACAAAGAAGTATATTCTATCAATTTGCAACATATTTTTGTTCAAAATCAACATCAAAGTGTGAAAGTCAATCATTCTTCACCAAAATTGATCCATTGAGGTAAGTTTTTTATTTTTTACATGTGAATTAAAGAGTCTTTTTGTTTATAATTGCTATGATATGGATTTGTTGAAGAAACAATTTGACATATTGTAAAAGTTTTATATTATAATTTGTCATACATTTCTATTATATTTTGAGTTAATGTAATTTAGATTGATATTATAAAGTTTTAATTCTTGTAATAGATTGATATAATAATTTTAAATTTTTAATGAATTCATATGAAGAAATCATCATCATGCCAAGGAAACGAGAAAAGAATCTAACACCAAAAGAACATGAAAGAGACAAAGAGAAGAAAAGGGAAAGAATGAGATAACTTCGTGAACAAAAAAATTTGCATACCATAGAAGAAGATTTTCCTTTGGATGAGGAACATGAAACATAAATAGAAAGTAACAGAGAATAGGAATTGGAAACAAAAAGGCAATGGATGAGAAACTTCCGTGCAACAAGACAATTGAATTATGAAGATGTGGGCACATCATCTATGAGTTCCTAAGTTGAAGAGACACCACCATCCAATGTTGGAGACACACCCTTGTATCATCTTGAAGGCACACCATTATATCATGTTGAAGGCACACCATTATCTACATATGAAGGTGTAGGCACAACATCATGTCATGTTGAAGGCACACCATTATCTACATCCGAAGTTTTAGGCACAACATCGTGTCATGTTGAAGGTACACCATTAACATCTCAAGTTGGTGAGGATCCATCTTTCACATCTCAATTTGAAGGCACATCATCTTCGATTGAAGGTACATAATTGACACAATGTTTTTGATGTTCGTAATGTTGAGGCCACTCAACAGTTGAAAACACCTCTTAGAATTGTTTACAGAAAGCCAAAATATTTGATTGATATTGATACTAACATTTTGCAACAAATGTCTAACAAGATTCCCAAGCGTACTTGTCAAAGATATGCTATCCGTATTTGGAGATTATTTTTTGAGAATTTAAATATGACAGGAAGATGTCAACTATTTTTTCAAATGATGAGAAATCTAAAATTTAGGCCCATCATGAAGATTCTTGGGCTAAGAACGATGGATGAGTCAAGTGATAAATCTATTCTAAAGAATCTAATGACTACATATAAGAGTGTGGGTTCTACATCACACACAAACGTAGTAATGTCACACAACGTGTACTTACATCAACAATAGTAAGCACTCAAATGAAGAAATATTGACTCATTAGAAAGACAAGAAAAGCATTGAAAATAAGTAGAAAGTCTCTAATGAGAGCTGGGGGAAGGTGTCAAAGAGTGGAAGATCCAAATAACAATGAGTTATGGGCATTTTTTAGTAGACTACAACGGAAAGATAAATCAATTGTTGAAGTTTTAAAATCCGTGATTGAAAATTTTTGGAAGAATAACACACAAGTATCTCCCAATCAACGAGATGTTGTAAGAAGGAGGATCGGTAGTCGAATCCACATTCCACATCCGAAACATTTTTTGGATTCAAATCAGACACAATTCTTTGCAAAATTTATACATACGTATCCTCAATTAAAAATTAGCAAAAGATATTTTTAAATGGATAAACCTTTTTATGTGAAGATAAATCACACATGCACAACTTGTTGTTGTAGGGTACATATTAAATTTTCTAACCATTTTGATGTTTATAAGCATATATGTGTAGATTTACATTCTAACAATGCTTTTCAGGATTGTAACATAAATGACCCACCTACATCTTCAAGGGAATTAATTACTACACTTTTATGTGAAAGAGCAGATGGTCAACAATTTTACAAGCTCACATGATTGAATGGTACATGCATAGATTGTGGTGGTTTGCAACATTTGCAAATTTTTCAACATATGGAGAGTACACATGCAATTGGGAATGAAAAAGTGGATTTTGGAAAATATAAGAAAGTCACATAAGCTCTAAAAGATGGAAAGGAGGCTAAAAGATGTGATTTAGTAATTGAAAAGATTCCAGTGTATCAGTTCATGGATATTTTTCATGATAAGATTGTGTATGAGTATGCAAGACATACACATAGAGCTCGATGGTTGGATATGCAATTCAAGTTGTGCAAGGATACATTCCGTATTGATACGATTGTTTTAGTTGTCGACTTCGCAAAGAACTACACTCTACAACCACAAAATGAGGTGTAAGCAAAGTATTATAGCTCTCAACAAGTTGCTATATTTGTTCATATAGCATTTATGAATTCACCTCACAGTACAAAGGAGAACATGAAGATATTGAGGGAGTATCATTTTTACATGAGCGATGATCATTCACATTCTACAGAGTTTGTACACGGTTCCTTTTATCTATTTTATGGTGATTTGAGTAATAGGAGCATATCATATCGTCGACACATCATATGGTCAGACAATTGTGCATCACAATTCAAGAATTCTCAGATATTTTATTGGTTGAGAAGGATGCATAAGAACACTGGTATTTAGTATATGTGGAATTTTACAGAGGCCGGTCATGGAAAGGGAGAGAATGATGGTGTAGGTGCATGTATAAAAAGGGCCTTAGCATGTGAAGAATTAAAGTACAAAGAACAAGCAACATTTTCAGATGTGAGATGTATTGTCCAGTGGTGTAATGCTACAATGGGTCTAGGTAATGAAGGTGAGTCTACAGTTCATAGATTTTTTTGGTTGATGGATGAAACTAACATTGCACCATACGAGGATTGTTGTACATGGATAAAGTGACCTAGACTCTTTTAGAAGCTCTAATGCAGGTTCATGTATCATCCACACATGACATATGGCATGCTTTTATTCATCATGTGTAGATGAAGATTGGGATGGGTGTGAGTCAAAGGAATGGGTCAACGAATGGTCTACACGAATTTTGAGCCCACTTGACTGCTATCGTCCCCCAGCAACATTGCAACTAACACAAATGGAATCATCCATTGACTTTGATTGTTTGTCTGATCTAGTGCAACCGGGTAAATTGTCAACTCACAAATAGTCTCAAATTTAGTACTGTATCGTAATTATTCATTAAATTAATCTCCTCGTTATGCTTCTATCATTGCAGACCATGTTTTTGTTGTTATTGTCGCTGAAGACAATGATGAAGGGACAAATTATTATTTGTGTCATTGTGTTGAGGCAAAAAATAAATTGGATCACTCAATTATAGATGATGAAGGATTAGAATAACCTACAGGATAAGTGGTTGTAATTGGGACATGGCTTAGATGGTATTGTATGAAGAACCCTACATTGTGGTTGTTCAAGGATTGGGAGACACACAAGAAGATTCTTCATTATTCCAACCTTGTCGTTGCATCACATGTCCATTTGACCAAATATGGAGGAAACCACACAATAAAACTCTTTTGAAGGTTCGCGAGTCAAACCACGAGGCAATACTTGAGACAATAAAGGGTAGGGAAGATCCGGCTGGTTCATTGGACTAAAAGTGAATCCAAAATGTTGTAATGTCTAATCTAGTTGAATGCATGTGCATATAACATGTATACTCATAAAGGAATTAATTCGCGTGAATCCACATTGGGTGGACTGTAAATTGCTCATGCATTACCCCGTATGTATAACGGGAAGTTTGTAAGATTTAATAACAAATTTTCTCTTCTATTTTTTGGGGCAATACCAGAGGTTTTCTCTTCTCAGCTCTTTACTCTTGGTGCTCCTAATGAGTTGAGTTGTAAACATATTTTTCATCATTAATTTAAAAAATCTGTTCACGAAATGAATTCTAGAAATATATGTTAAGCTTATTGTCATGTTTCATGCTAGCACAATCTTTGAATATATGTATCTACAAAAAATCATTTAAACTATACATTTCTTTTTCCTTTGATGGTATGAATAAAATCTCATCTAAGAATACAGGTGTAGAGAACCTAAAATCTCATTTAAACTAATTATATATTTGGATAACCCCTCAAAACCCCTAAAAACTATGGCTTTCTCAATCTCAACGCTCAAAGCACTTTCTGAACCAACCGTTGTGGAGCCAAGTGTCCCTCAAGGTGCACTAGACAACAAAATTACCGATCTTCAGGAGTCTGTTTCTCAGAGATCGCATAGGGTATCATTTTGATGTTAGGTGCTATAGGACCGTGTCATGGATTTCTACGATAACCTATCTCATATTTTGGAAATTCACTTTCATTTTCATTTTCTGACCCAATCTTGGTTGATGCAAAAACTTGCAATGTTGCGTAGTTGAGAGGTGAGACACTGCATATCTTGAAAACCACTCATCCTATCATCAAACTATCTCCACCAACAACTTTGGAATGTTGGGTGAATGCTAGGAATGACCCTGTTATGGAGGCAAAGTGGCTCAAACGTTGTCGGCCGCTATGGAGCCAAGTGTCCCTCACGGTGCGCCAGGCAACAAAATTGCCAATCTTCAGGAGTCTTTTCTCAGAACTCACGAGGGGTATCGAAAAGCCGTCAGGTGCTACAAGACCATGTCAGGGAGGCATACAAAAAAATATCTTAGATTTTGGAGATTTACTTTCATTTTGATTTTCTGACCCAATCTTGGTTGATGCAAAAACTTGCAATGTTGTGCAGTTGAAAGATGAGACATTGCATATCTTGAAAACCACTTATCTTGGTATCGAACCATCTCCTCCAAAAACTCTAGAATATCAAGTGAACCCTAAGAATGACCCTGTTATGGTCATGAAGTGTGTTAAACATTGTCAACCGCTATGGAGCCAAGTGTCCCTCAAGGTGCACCAAGCAACAAAATTATCAATCTTCAGGAGTCTATTTTTCAGAGCTCGCGAGGGGTATCGACAAGCCATTAGGTGCTATGGGATTGTGTCACAAAGGCCTATAATAACCTATCTCAGATTATGGAGATTTGCTTTTTTTTTTAAAATTTGTTGACCCAATCTCGGTTGATGTAAAAACTTGCAATGTTATGCAGTTTAAAGCTGAGACATTGTATATCTTGAAAACCACTCATCCTGGAATCAAACCGTCTCTTCCAATAGATCTAAAATGCTGGATAAAATCTAGGAATGGCCCTGTTATGGTCACGAAGTGGCTCAAACATTTCCAACTGCTATGGAGCCAAGTGTCCCTCAAGGTGCACTAGGCAACAAAATTGCCGACCTTCAGGAGTCTATTTCTCGGAGTTCATGAGGGTTATTCACAAGTCGTCAGGTGCTACAAGACCATGGCATGGAGGGCTATGATAACCTATCTTTTATTTTGGAGATTCACTTCCATTATCATTTTTCAACCCAATCTCGGTTGATGTAAAAACTTGCAATGTTGCGTAGTTGAAAGCTGAGACATTGCATATCTTGAAAATCACTCACCCTGGCATTGAACCATCTCTGCCAACAGCTTTAGAATGCTGGGTGAATGCTAGGAATGACCCTGTTACAGAGGTGAAGTGACTCGAATGTTGTCGACCGCTATAGAGCCAAGTGTCCCTTAAGGTGCACTAGACAACAAAATTGCTAATATTAAGGAGTTTGTTTCTCTGAGATCGCGAGGGGTATTGAAAAGATGTCAAGTGCTACGATACTGTGTCATGTAGGTCTTTAATAACCTATCTTGAATTTTGGAGATTCGATTTCATTTTTATTTTTCAACCCAATCTTGGTTGATGCAAAAACTTGCAATGTTGCATAGTTGAAAGCCGAGACATTGCATATCTTGAAAACCTCTTATATTGGAATCAAACCATCTCTACCAATAGCTTCATAATTCCAGATTAACTCTAGGAATGACCCTATTATAGAGGTGAAGTGGCTCAAACATTTCTGACCGCTATGGAGTCAAGTGTCCCGCAAGGTATACTAGGCAACCAAATTGCTGATCTTCAGGAGTTTGTTTATCGGAGCTCACGAGGGGTATCAAAAAGACATCAAGTTCTACATGACTATGTCATGGAGGCCTATGATAGCCTATCTTGTATTTTGGAGATTTGCTTCCATTTTCATTTTTTGACCCAATCTCGGTTGATGCAAAAACTTGCAATGTTGCATAGTTAAAAGTTGAGACATTGCATATCTTGAAAACTGCTTGTCCTGGCATTGAACCATCTCTGCCAGCAGCTCTAGAATGCCAGGTGAATTCTAGGAATGACCCTTTTATAGTCATGAAGTGGCTCAAACATTGTCGACCGTTATTGAGCCAAGTGTCCCTCAAGGTGCACTAGACAACAAAATTGTCGATCTTCAAGAGTCTGTATCTCAGAGCTCATGAAGGGTATCGACAAGATGTCAAGTGCTACTAGACCATGTCATAGAGGCCTATGATAACCTATCTTGGATTTTTGAGATTCACTTTCATTTTCATTTTCTGGCCCAATCTCGGTTGATGCAAAAACTTGCAATGTTGCGCAGTTGAAAGTTGGACATTGCATATCTCAAAAACCGCTCATTCTAGCATCAAACCGTCTCTGCCAATAGCTTTGAAATTTTGGTGAATTCTAGGAATGACCCTGTTACGGTTATGAAGTATGGAGCCAAGTGTCCCTCAAGGTGCATTAGGAAACAAATTGTCGATCTTCAAGAGTCTATTTCTCAAAGATTGCAAGGGGTATTGAAGAGTTTTCAGGTGCTATGGGACTAAGTCATGGAGGCCTACGATAACCTATCTCAAATTTTGGAGATTCACTTTCATTTTCATTTTCTGACCCAATCTCAGTTGATGCAAAAACTTGCAATGTTGTGTAGTTAAAAGCTGAGACATTGCATATCTTGAAAATTGCTCATCGTGGCATTGAACTATCTCTGCCAACAGCTCGAGAATGTTGGGCGAATGCTAGGAACAACCCTATCATGGAGGAAAAGTGGCTCGAACATTGCCGACCACAATGGAGCCAAGTGTCCTTCAAGGTGCACCAGGAAAAAAAATTACCAATCTTCAGGAGGTCTGCAATAACCTATCTCATATTTTGGAGATTCTTTTTTTTTTTCATTTGCTGACCCAATCTCAGTTGATGCAAAAACTTGCTATGTTGCGTAGCTGAAAGCTGAGACATTGCATATCTTGAAAAATGCTCATCCTAGCATCAAACCATCTCCGTCAATAGCTCTCAAATTCCGAGTGAATGCTAGGAATGACCCTGTCATGGAGGCGAAGTGGCTCAAACGTTGCTAACCGCTATGGAGCCAAGTGTCCCTCAAGGTGCACCAGGCAAAAAAATTGCCAATATTCAAGAGTCCATTTCTCAGAGCTCACAAGGGGGTATCGACAAGCCATTAGGTGCTACAAGACCGTGTCATGGAGGTATGTGTTAATCTATCTCATATTTTTGAGATTTGATTCCATTTTCATTTTCTGACCCAATCTCGGTTGATGCAAAAACTTGCAATGTGGCACAGTTGAATGCCGAGACATTACATATCTTGAAAACCGCCCGTCCTAGCATCGAACCATCTTTGCCAATAGCTCTAAAATGTCAGGTGAACACTAGGAATGACCCTATCACAGAGGTGAAGTGGCTTGAATGTTTTCAACCGCTATGGAACCAAGTGTCCCTCAAGATGCACCAGGAAACCAAATTATTGATATTCATGTGTTTGTTTCTCGGAGCTCACGTGGGGTATCAAAAATCTGTAAGGTGCTATAGGACCATGTCATGGAGGCCTACAATAACCTATCTTTTAATTTGGAGATTTGCTTTCTTTTTCATTTTCTGACCCAATCTTGGTTGATGCAAAAACTTGCAATGTTGCGCAGTTGAAAGTTGAAACATTGCATATCTTGAAAATTGCTCATCCTGGCATCGAACCATCTCCGCTAACACCTTCAATTTGATGTGTAAATTCTAGGAATAGCCTTTTTATTCTTCACAACTCATTCAAACATTCAGAACCACAATGTACTAGTGCATCCCTTAACGTTCTTGTAGTGCCCTAAATAGGTCCAGGTGGTCAAAATGCTCAAATAGGACTAAAATTGGGTAGGATTGATATTTTTGATCTTATATGAACTATTATCACTTCATTAAGGTGTTGGAATGAAAATTATGAGTCTAGGTTTATGAAATGAAACATTCATATTCTCATTAAGTATGAATCATTCAGTAAAAATATACATAGATACACGTGCAAGCATAAATATAAGGCATAATCAATTTATAAAGCATAAGACATCCACATAAACATAAATTAGTCTACATCAATACACATGATATATTCATAGAGCATGAAGAAAAATATATATGTCCAATAATTTCATAGATCAAATATGTCCAATAAAGTTAAATTGGCTTCATGAAAGCCAAATGGATATATAACATGTCACTTATAAAATATACAAAAAATATGTCCAGTAATGCCATATCGGCGTACAATGATTATCCCTAATCTAGTCATTTCTTGGAAGGGGAAGAAAACAAATCCCGGTTGTCATCGATCATCGCATCGATGGAGATGCAGTACTCTTCCGAGTGCGCTCACTAGTCCTCCTGTCTAGACTCTTCTACAGCTCCACCTGATAAAATAACAAGTATAAACATCAATAACTAATATACATTGAAATTTAATTATAGGATTACATAAAATAGAATATTTTCTTACTGCTACCAAATAGTCGCTATGTACATCCACCAAAGGGGCACGTCGACGATCTGGAGTAATGAGTCCCTACAACAACAATCAAAATAATATTTAAAATACATACATGAATATCATTAAAAATTTCAATACAAACTATTAAAATAACAATTATAATTAAGTAATCTCTTTCACACCTTGGTCAATGCATCAGAACTAGCTATAGTTGCAACTACACCACGATTCAAATTATCGCGAACAAAAGGAGGAGTCTTTGTTGTCAATAACTGAAAATGAAACAACAAGAGTATTATGTAGTTATCAAGAATACCTATAATATTTTACTCCACTAATTAATAAATGATACCTCTGTGAAGGTGCCACCGCATCCTTCAGTGTGCGGTGTTGATATCGTAGCTCCAACATTAAACTAGTGCACATGTATGGAAATTTAAAAGACAACCATTAATATAAGAACAAACCACTGACTTGTTAATTATAATGCATTATTACATATATACCTGTGGACTAAATGATGTCGTCACAAAGCAAGGTGAAGGAATGTGATCATTGCCATGACAACTTTGACTCTGGATTTTGATCATAATTTATCTACTAATTTAGTTATTAATTCATTTATTAATTAAATATAATCAAGTTAATCAAATTAACATGCAAATAAACATACCTCAACGAAATGTTAACGATGCCCTTCACTGTCTAATGTCAACGTCGATGGTCCAACAGTGAACTAATGTACATGCACAATAAGTTATGAGACAAACATCCATATAATTATAGAATAATCAAATGTATACTTTAAAAATGTTTTATTCGATACATACTTGTGGAGTTGACGACGTTGTGTATAAGGGGCTTGGGGGATCATTGCTACTACAACTGACACTCTTTCCCTGAATTTTCATCATAAACAATAGATACTAATTTAATTAAATTCATTCATTTAAAAATGAAATATTATCAAATAAATTCAATGAACTTGTAAATATTTACCTGTGTATCAATGCCAAATGTTGCATTGAGAAAATCATTAGTCATTAGTCCATCATCCTCTTCCTCACTATCAGTAGTACCAAATGTGCATAGGGATCCAAAAGAACAAAACAATGACCCCTCACAGACTGAACATGGTCACCCTCGACTAAAGGAGTGGTGCACTGAATGAGAGTTTGTGTCAGAGCACTAATCATGCCTAGTGTTTCCACCTCTACATGTTCCTTCACATTGGAAGGAATACTAACATGATCAACCTGTGGCTCGCCACTGGGTAACCTAGCTGCATTAGGGTCACAACGTGCCATAGATCTATCAAATTATGACCCCCACCTCTACTATGAGACTCTAGAAAGTCAAAATAATTTGGCACCTCCTTCAGGAAAAACTCACAATAGAGTTTCCTCAGGAAATAGATAGGAACCTCATGATTGTTACAGGGAGGGGAATCAAAGACCATCCACCATCTGTCCCAAATTTTTTTTTTTATATCTTCATTCAAGAACCAATGAATTGGGAACCTCTTTGTTGTAGTTTTAAGAGTTTCAGTTTCCCCTGACTTTTTAAAGAGTTTGAAAATGTCATCTTTTGTGATTTATTTCTTTTTTATGCCCTCATATGATAATTTATTTGCATAATATTGTTTTTGTTCTTCTCTTTTGTCGTGTCATAAATTAAGTTGCCCACTAATTGAACCTACGTGGGTCAAGATTAATTCTAATGATTTTGAAAGTGTTGCCCTTCTAGGATTTGTACCAATAGAATATTTTAACCTCCTAATTAAAGATTCTATTTCCATTTTCCCTCTTTCTATTTGGTTAATCAAATTTTCATGTGTTCCAGGAGGAGGTTTCTCGATTGGTGGAGGCGGTTGGGTTTCATTTTCTTGGTTATTTTCAACATCCATTTGTTCATGAGGAGAATATGGAGGGTTTGGTTGAGGTTTTTCTGTGGGGAGATCATTCATTCCTATAAATTAAAAGAAAATCTATTTTAAAAGTCTAATTAAACATAAAATTTAAGACAATAAACTTTGACAATTAAATTTGATTGAAACTAAAAATTAAACCTAAATTTCAATACAAATAAGATACATTGTGTTAGAATCACTTACCTCTTCTTCCGTTTTGACCTTGATGACATTTTGGAGCCATTTTTTACTTCAATTTGATGGAGCAAACACCCACAGTGAATCACGTACGTGTTTTTTTTTTAATTTCTTGGCTAGCCGCGAGTTTGAGAAAAAAAAATGAGCCACTTTTGTGTCTGCCCTAACTTTATATTAAACCATATAGGGCATGCGCGCTATAGAACGCACACACTATGGTTTAAATTTCCCAATCCCAAGGCTTGGGCAATCCAAGCCATAGCGTGTGCAGGCTATAGCATGTACGCGCTATAGCCTGCACGTGCTATGTGCGTATGGGCGACCAAAAAGGTATTTGGCACCTTTTTGGTCCCCCATCTTGGTGCATATACCCACCTATTAATGTGTAATACTTGTTGTTGCTAGTTTATATTCATGATTATTGCAAGGGGTTTCCCACCTAGGTCCTGCATAGCCTAAAGTGTAGAATATTTTAGTCTTTTGATTGAGTCTTGTATGTTGGTTAGTGATTTAAGATACTCATTGTTGAGAGAAGGAAAATATATAAGGTTTTCTTAAACACTAGTTGGAAGCACCAAAAAACTTGCGACTCTGCTGGGGAGATACTATAATTTTTCTTCATACTATCCTAGAATCTTTGGAGTTTACCCAGTTGAACAAGAACAAAAATTGGATAGGGTCTGAAAATTTATTTAGGCCTGAAGGTTTTAACCTAGAGAGAAGTTCTATTTTTTTCTAACTAGAGAAGGTTTGTGCAAATCGTTTGTTGGGAGAAACTCAAAATGAAAACATTCTTCAAATGGATTCCAACTCTTTGAAAATGCTCCTCTATAAGGAGGTGGTGAATGCGTGCAAAATGAACCTGAGATTTGAAGAAGTCTTTCAAATTTTTAGTCAAAAAGAAAAGTATACAACAGTTGCAATTTTCCTCCAGGTATTCCTCACTTTATTTATGAAGAATTTTGTTCCTTATCAAGTGGAAGTGTCACCAAGCAAAGGATTTTTAGTTTTATTTTTATATACTTCTCTGATTTAAATTTCAGTCATATATTATGTGAGAAGTATGTTGTAAATCTTGAAGTTTGTAATGTCATATTCTTATTCTCTTTCGTGTCCAAAGAGAATATTATTTACCTTAGAGATGTATATCCCATTGAAATTTTATATGTATTATGGGTTATCCAAATACTTTCTGTCTTGAGCTCAAAATATATGTGCCTAAATTTCATGGGTGAAAAGGTGAGTCAGCTAGTGAGCATGTGCAATCATTCTGTGATCTCATGGGAGATTTCAAATCTTTTCAAAGGATGTCTACATGAAGTTTCTCATGAGGTTACTAGTAAAGAATGCAAATCAGTGGTTTAGTATCTTGCTTATGGACTCCATATGTTCTTGGGAAAATCTTAAGACACTTTTCTTAAATGAGTTTGGTGAAGAAGTGCAATATGAGTTTGTTCCAAAGATTGAAATTATACCTTGTTTGTAGCTAGATCATGAGATAGAGAATGTGGTTAATTGCCAAGATATGTATGATTTTTTTGTCTAATTTTTTTATCCCAATACCTTGCATGTGATCAGCCCTAAGTTCATTTCCATTCAGCTAAAAACAATGTTGATCTTATGAGGTGTGTTTGCACCTTGTTTGACATAAGAAGAGGTGAGAGAGAACTAGAGTATGTATTATTATAAAAAATATTAGATTCTTGTTCTTAGATACCTTGTGGCACTAGTACATTTCAGCCCTTTTTTTGATGGCTACGCATCACAATTCTGACACTACCCCATCGAGAAAGCGACACAGACTGGTGTTGCAGTTTTGGTGTCAGAATCACTGACGACTAGTATGTTTTTCGTTATTGCGATAGTAATGACCATCACAATATGCACTGGATACAATTGTTAACATGTCATCTTTACACATTATGAGTGTCAGAATTACGACGGGTAAGTGATGGATATGCTATACAAGTGACATCCAGCTATCAGAATATTCTGACATCTGGATGTCGCATGTAGTACTTTGGCCTCGGTCATTCTCTGAATACCGTCACAAATGCGACGATATTCACTGTCGCAATATGCTCTAGCTAGCATGGTTAACCTTCCATCCTTACACATTTTGAGTGTCGTAAGTACGATGATATGCGACAAATATTTTATACATGCGACATCCAACTGTCAGCTATTTACAACATCTGGATGTCGCATGTAGTGCTTTAGCATTGGTCGTTCTCTAAATATCATTGCTATTGCGACGGTATGCTATATTTTTAAAAAAAAAAAATGTGTGCATGGAGTGAGACCTTAAAATATTGATCTTCTCTTTGTTTCGAGAATAGTTTAACATTCTCTATTTAATGGGGCCAACCACATGAAGGTAGAAGATCATCTGGTCTGTCCTAGGAGCCTCTTATGACCCTTTACAACAGGTTAAGACCTCTAAGATGTATTCTTAGGGATTGTAAAGGGTCATAAAGGGTCATAATGGGTCTTGGGACACAATAACTAAGAAACAAAAATGTAGGCCTCATGGTCACAATTGTTTGGAGACACAACATAGTTGACTGGTATACCCAGATGATGCAATGCAACCACTACTCCAGTTCCAAGTTGACACTGCAGGATCCAAAAACCATAGATAAGGAATACATTTAGAGAGTGGAGGAGGAGGGCCATAACGACTGAAATAATATAGGGACCCTATATTATTTCAGTCGTTATGGCCCTCCTCCTCTGCTCTTTAAATTTATTCCTTATCTATGGTTTTTGGATCCTGCAGTGTCAACTTGGAACCAGAGGAGTAGTGGTTGTGTTTCTTTGTCTGGGTATATCATTCAAATATATTGTGTCTTTAAACAATTGCAACCATGATATCTACATTTATGTTTCTCAGCTATTGTGATATCTACATTTATTTTTCTCAGCTGTCGTGTTTATGTGCATGTTCTTTAGGTGTTTGGCTTCTCTCCCTCACATCCAAAATAAGATTTTCCCACTCTGAATCAAATAGGGACATCAGTAATAAACACATCTATTTTATTAAGGTTACAAACCAATATCAAAAAGAAAATTACAAGAATAGAAACTAAATTTAGTCAAATTACCTGGCTTCAAATATAGCCAAAACACTCACAGATTCCTTCTTCTAGCAATGTTGTTGAAGACAAAATAGTGAAGTTGTCAACTGGTGATGTCAAGTATGACTTGAAGCTTCGAATGCCTAAAAGTTAGGAAGAGATAGAAAATGTTCATTTGTATTTGTCTCTTCCTGTCTTTGGGGCATCTGATGCTTCAAGTGATTTTAGGGTCCAATTTTTAGTCTTTTGATGGTCGATCTTGTATAGAATCAACTAATGCAAACAATCCACTAGGGCATTATTAATACATGACCAAATCTCTTCACAAAAATCTATAACTTTGGAATTCATAAAATAAGAGTTCAGAGGAAATGTTCCACTAATTTATAGGCTATTCCTATGGTTGGAATGAAATTTATGTATTTTTCAGAGAAGGTATATGCACAAGTGACAAGCATTCATATTTGACCAAGCACTACTAGGAGCTTAACCCAACAAAATACGGAATTCTGATGATTTTATCACAATAGTACATCTGTTGTTGGGTAATCTCTTAGTAGTACTTAGGCAAACTTGTATGTTCATCACCTGTGCATATACCTTCTCTAATAAACTCTTATATACAGGTGAAGGTTGTATATTTTGTATAGGTTGTGTGTGTGCACACATGTGTGTGTATGTGTGTGTGTGGTGGAACCATTTGAATAGTAAGAACCATTTGACAAACCCTATGGGACTAGACCTAAGTCTTGGGGGCTCATCATTGATGGCATTACCTATGTTTATGCTCAGAGACTTCATAGTCTCAAACCAGATCAATCTAGGTTCATCATAGTAGGGGTATAAAAAGATCCTCAAAGGTTTATTTTTACCTAATTTATAAAATGCATAAGAGAAATGCAATTCATGCCATACATAAAGGACTGGAACTATTACTTATGAATAGTGAAAACCATTTGACGAAGAACCTTGTGACGAACCTTTTTTGTCATTTGATCATCTCGATATCTACTCGTATGGCATTCAGGGCATTTTGTTGAATTTTCATGTTCTTTATGATAAATAATATGATCTTCGAGACAAGCATCTATTGCTTGATACTCCATTCCAATATGTTTCATAGTGGCACATAATTCTCAATACGAGCGAGGGAGAACATTTGATGGTGGTAACAGAAAATCACCTATCAATCTACAACAAAAAATATAAGTCGTTACTATAAACAATCTTAATGGTACATGTTTCACCTTTTATAGACTATAATGATGTATATGACAAACCTTAGCATACATGACATTGTTATGTTGGATAAAACATTCATAACCTTCAAATTTACCAACAACAATACAACAGAGAGAATAGTAGATTGGGAGCCTTCATAAAGGGCCATGTTCGCCTTCTTAAGTTGAGGTATATCATGGACGATGTCAATGTCATCCTCATCATAATCATCATCATGATCATCATCAACAACATGAGTAGCACCAGTACCAAAAGTGTCAATGCTCAATACATTCATACCATCATCTTTAAATGTATTTTATGGTGCATGATCGCCATCTTCCATGGGATCATGATATTCCGCTTCAATACTCACACATTCATGTTCCTTTATATTCACACCCCCATGTTCCTCTAAGATGTGGTGGTCTATATCATGTATGACACTGGGGAGATTGACCTATATAAAAATGATGATAATCAAACCCCCCTTCAATGTGATAATCAAACCTCCTTCCATGGTTCATATGTGTATTAATTATGAAAACAATATAACAAACAACTTACCAATGGATGATAATCAAACCCCCCTTTAATGTGACCATTCTCCCTACAATGTCTCTTTGCTGTTTTGATTTTGATTCTTCTTATCTTTAAGTTATTACAACTCTTGTATGGATAATAACATTTGTCATTGCCTTCTCTTTGAAAGTTAGACAATAATCTAGTGATTGTTTCCCTATTTTGATCGAATTCCCTTGTATTATTTGAGATGATCCTAAATGTGTATATCTAAAAAAAATTGGACATGTTGTACTTAATATTTATATTTTCACATATGGTTTTAATAGCAAATGGTCACTCTATTTGCTCATGGTGAGAACTCTTTAGTTGTGACAAAAAATGACATGTTATGGTAGGTTTATAAATGATATGTTACTTTGTAAATTTAACTTTAGGTTTTATAAATATACATATATTTTCTTCAACTCCCCCACATTGTAATCATATTGATAGGTTAATATCGAATTTTATGTCAAGATTTACAACATTAAATTGATCATAGTTTGAAGACTCAAACACAAGAATAATATGAGTATATCCAATTTTCAGAAGAATATGAATGAATGGAAACATACAAAAGTGGATGAACATAAATAATGAAGGTACCAGACATTTCCTGAAGTAATGAAGTGTTGACTTGGGGTTGAATCTAGTATGCTCCTATATGATCCAGAACCTACAAGGAAGGAAAAGATGAGGTTAGATCCAAAGGATCTAAGCAATTCCTGACACCCTATTACTAATCCTCATCTACATTTATGCATCCACAATAGTAACCCATCATGCCCATCAACAAAGGTAGTCATGATAAAGCATAAGCAATTGAGGGGACATTATCAAGGTCAAATCAGAGGTCAAATTTCATGCCTTGAAATTTTATATATGTACAGTTATAAAATTTCATGCCTTGAAATTTTATAACATAGTTCCTTAGAATTTGATCTTCATATGGAAGCCATGAATTAAGGTATGCATTCGAGATTTGTCTTCTCATTAACTCAATTTCATTTTGATGGCATATGTTGATTTAATGACACAATATGAATGTTAATACTGACATTGTTTACATCTTTGCATTTGGAATGCTTGATGACCCGCGAGCTTTGAGAGCTAGGGCATCGTTGCTATTACCTTCAAGGCATTGTGTGAAGTGTTTGATCTCTCTTTATTTGTTTTTCTATTGATATTCACTATGTGGTACTCCCCATTTATGATCATTTCATGAGGAAATGTCTTGATGGCTCGCGGGCTGCATGCTAGGACATCACGCATTGTTTATGAGCTCATTGTTTGAGCACCACATGGCCCTACTACTATCATGGCACCATTTGGAGCATTTAGGCATTTGATTTATGCTGATACTGATTCTCACTAATTTTCCATGCCCGTGAGTTGTCTACATCATTGATTGGCATTATTTTATTACTGATGTCCCTATTTGATTGGTCGGTGCTCTATTTTTTATATACATATATATGTATATATATATACATATACATATATATATACATACATATATATATACATATATATATGTATATA
>MU223146.1:1314997-1343806 GCA_018584345.1 Thuja plicata
TGATGTTATTGATGTCATTGTGTGCTTGCTGCTGTTGTGCACCATATATTGTTTTATACACTGTTTATTTCATTGAGACCGTGAGCTTGGAATTTGTAATGTTTTTGTTGTTATTGGATCAATGTTTCCATGTTGTTGAGGTTGTAGATGCATTGAATCACCACTACCATTCTATGTTGATAGCATGCTAGCTTGAAGATCTTGTGAGCTTCGAGATGTGAACTAGTGTTGCTTGATAACACATTTGACATTGAACATAGTTCCTTATCATAGTAAACTATGCTAAGGAACTATGTTATAAAATTTCAAGGCATGAAATTTTATAACTATACATACATTTTATGAGTATAACTGTACATCAAAAGAACACCCACATGCCTTAGTTGTGATTGGTCTATGAAAGGTTTTGGTTTGCCTTTCCCAATTGAGATGTCATCCTAAGATTCAAAAAGACCAAGGTAATAATAAGTCTTGAACAATAATGCATGATTTTGGATCGTCAAGTAGGTGTTGTGATGCAAAGGAAGAACACTTATATGGGTTTACCCATATAAGGACAATGGTTTCATTCATCTTTCTTTCAAGTGCTCTTGGGTACTTTCCTTGGCTTCTAGGCTTGGGCATCCTATAGGGGTTGAACCACAATTATGAAGGCAATAAGGACACATAGAAAAATAGGTTTGGGGACTTTTAGACTTATGTTCAATCCTTAGTAATGGTTCTTATTACCATATTTTTCATGCCCATTCCAATTTGGTAACCTAATTACTAGATGAGTGACTACAGTACCCTAGTTTGCATTATTAGATGCTCTTGTTTAATTTGTGTTCATTTAATGAAAAGATATATGTAAAGGAAAATAAATTTCTGCATCTAAAGATTTCATGTATATATATTCCAAATAACTTGTATATACTATACAAGGAAAGGAACTGAAAGATAAAATCATCTGGGCTCACACAGGCCATGAGCATAGCCAAATTTTAGAAGAATATGCAAGAGTACATAAATACATAAGAGGATGAACATAAATAATAAGGGTACCAAACATTTCCTGAAGTGATTAATTTTTGACCCGAGTATGAATCCAGTGTACTCCTGTGTGATCCAAAACCTGCAAAGAGTAGAGAGATGGGGGTTAGATCAAAAATATGTAAGCAATGTATGGAATCCTATTACTGATCCTCATCTACAATTATGCATGTGCATAGTCAAGCCATACACTTCTGAAATAAAAACCATGCTATAGGACATGTGCACTTAGAAGAATGCTGCAGAAAGGAAATAAGATACCATGTTTTTCCTCATGAAATGATCGTAAACGGGGAGTACCACATAGTGAATATCAACAACAAAACAAATAAAGAGAGATCAAACACTTCACACAATGCCTTGAAGGTAATAGAAAGGATTCCCTAGCTCTTAGATCTCGCGGGTCATCAAGCATTCCAAATGCAAAGATGTAAATAATGCCAGTATTAAATAGTGAGCTCACAAAAAATGCATGATGCCCTAGCTTGCAGCCCACAAGCCATCAAGACATTTCCTCATGAAATGATCATAAACGGGGAGTACCACATAGTGAATATCAACAAAAAAACAAACAAATATAGATAAAACACTTCACACAATGCCTTGAAGGTAATAGCAACGATGCTCTAGCTCTCAAAGTTTGCGGGTCATCAAGCATTCCAAATGCAAAGATGTAAACAATGCCAGTATTAACATTCATATTGTGCCATTAAATCAACAAATTCCATCAAAATGAAATTAAGTTAATGAGAAGACAAAGCTCGAATGCCTACCTCAAGTCATGGCTGCCATATGATTGGTCAGTGCTCTGTTTATTATATACATATACATATATATACATATATATGTATATACATACATATATATACATATATATACATATATATACATATACATATACATATACATATATATACATATATATATATACATATATATATATATATGTATATATGTATATATATATATATATATGTATGTATGTATATATGTATGTATGTATGTATGTATGTATGTATGTGTGTGTATATATATATATATGTATGTATGATGTTATTTATGTCATTGCATGCTTGTTGTTGTTGTGCACCATATATTGTTTTATACACTGTTTATTTGATTGAGACCGTGAGCTTGGCATTTGTAATGTATTTTCTGTTATTGGATCATTGTTTCCATGTTTTTGAGGTTGTAGATGCATTGAATCACCACTTCCATTCTATTTTGATAACATGCTAGCTTGAAGATCTTGTGAGGTTCGAGATGTGAAACATTGCTGCTTGATAACACATTTGACATTGAACATATTTCCTTAGCACAGTAAACTATGCTAAGGAACTATGTTATAAAATTTCAAGGCATGAAATTTTATAACTGTACATATATTTTATGAGTATAACTATACAATAGAAGAACACCCACATGCCTTGGTTGTGATTGGTCTATGAAAGGTTTTGGTTTGCCTTTCCCAATTGAGATGTCATCCTAATACTAAAAAGGACCAAGGTAATAATAAGTCTTGAACATAAATGCATGATTGTGGATCCTCAAGTAGGAGTTGTGATGCAAAGGAAGAACACTTATATGGTTTTACCCATTTAAGGACAATGGTTTCATTCATCTTTCTTTCAAGTTCTCTTGGGTACTTTCCTTGGCCTCTAGGCTTGGGCATCCTATAGGGGTGGAACCAAAATTATGAAGGCAATAAGGACACATAGAAAATAGGTTTTGGGACTTTAGATTTATGTTTAATCCTTAGTAATAGTTCTTGTTACCATATTTTTCATGCGTATTCCAATTTGGTAACCTAATTACTAGATGACTGACTATAGTACAGGCATACATAAGAGGATGAACATAAATAATTAGGGTTCCAGACATTGCTTGAAGTGATGAATTTTTGACCCAGGTATGAATCTCGTGTACTCCTGTGTGATCCAGAACTTGCAAAGAAAAGAGAGATGGGGGTTAGATCAAAAATATCTAAGCAATGAATGGCATCCTATCATCTACAATTATGCATTTGCATAGTCAAGTCATACACTTCTAATAGAAAAACCATGCTACAGGACATATGCACTCAAAAGAATGCTGCAGAAAGGAAAGAAGATACTATTTTTTTCCTCATGAAATTATCACAAACTGGATAGGTTAGTTTAAAATGGAGAAAGGATACAAACACACCAATTTAATCCCAAAACATCATATAACTGGAATTAATCACATCTTATAAATGTATATATTATACTACATACCCTTCTATTATATATATCAAGTATCATTATGAGTTTACATCATATATTTAGTCTTAAAAAAATCTTATAAAACAACATAAAACTAACCCAAAATACTTTAAAAGAAGTAGATTTTTAAGCTCGTCAATAGTCGTGAAACATGATCCTAAATTTTATATACAGAGTTTGGACTCTAAAGGGGTAAAAATACATATTAATTTTGATGTATATTTTCTTGCAGTGGATCGTAAGAGAGGCCCTAATGATCATCCTCAACTAATTTCCATTAATGATTCATGAACTATGGTGTAGCTATCAATTGTTTGTGTATACTTCTCTTTTTAAATTTGAACTGTACATACCCAAGTGATGATTTTAGAAACTAGTACAAGCATATCAATAATAACAAATCAAAGAAATATTAGATTGGAATAATAGAACAATGAGTCTCATCCAGTAAAATTGATGTTGTAATTATTTCATATGATGGTTTTGAAATAAATTAGTGGTCAAATACTTTTTACCAAAAGGAGTAAATATGCAAGTGCCTCAAGCATATGAAATTTTGTAAGGCACACAAGAAGTTGTTTTGATGATATATGTAGAAATGAGGTGAGGCCTACCAATTGGAATATCAATTTGATGTATTAGAGGTATAGGACGATGTACAAGCTTGAACCAGACACAAATCAGTAACCAGATTGATGCTATCAGAGGTTGGGGTAATGGTGCAAGCACTATTTTACAATAAAATAGTTGAAAATTTGTTACCATATTACAGCAATTTAGAAGCATTGAAGCACACAACACCTCACCAAACTTTAGCTTTAATCAATTGGATTTATACGATCAATCATTTCCCACCATATTTTCAGGGAAGGGAATTTTGAATATAGAGGAACATACCTCAAGAAAAAGTAGAGAAAAAAAGATAATTTCAATGGATGGCTCTAATCACAATCCAGTATTCCTAGAACTTGACAAGAGCATAGTTGTGGAAGACGACAATTAGGCATACTCTCAAATCTTGGATTATGGTTATGTGTTGTTTAGTAACTTGGTTGTGGATCTTCTCATATAGGAAAAGTGGACAAGCCTAGGTAAGCCTCTCTTCAATGTTTTAACTTTTACCCTCCACTTCTTTTCTATCTCAAGGAGGGTTTTTGTTTGAATTCAGATGAAAAAATAGGATTCAAGTGTGAAAGTCTAGATGTTTAGATGGTGGTGACGGACTTGTATGGTTCTTATGATTGGAGAAGGGGATTTGGGGATCATTTATCCTCTACTAATGTGTTAAAGGAAAAAAATTTGATAGTTGGGCGAGATTTGAACCTTCCTTTGAACTGAGCAGAGGTCTGGGGCTCAATGGCCCAAGTAGGTCTTCTACATAAGGAAATGATCATAAACAGGGAGTACCACATAGTGAATATCAACAACAAAAAAAATAAAGAGAGATCAAACACTTCACATAATGCCTTGAAGGTAATAACAATGATGCCCTAGCCCTCAAAGCTCGCGGGTCATCAAGCATTCCAAATGCAAAGATGTAAACAATGCCAATATTAAACATTAAGCTCATAAATAATGCATGATGTCCTAGCTTGCAGCCCGCAAGCCATCAAGACATTTCCTCATGAAATGATCATAAATGGGGAGTACCACATAGTGAATATCGACAAAAAACAAATAAAGAGAGATCAAACACTTCACACAATGCCTTGAAGGTAATAGCAATGACGCACTAGCTGTCAAAGCTTGCGGGTCATCAAGCATTCCAAATGCAAAGATGTAAACAATGCCAATATTAGCATTCATATTGTGCCATTAAATCAACAAATGCTGTCAAAATGAACTTGAGTACATTAATGAGAAGACAAAGCTTGAATGCCTACCTCAAGTCATGGCTACCATATGCTAAGCTTCCAAATTGAGCTCATGCTTCATAATAGAAGAGACCTCTTTGTGCACACAACTCTATCTACCACAGTTAGGACCCTTGTCGCGCACGCAACTCGATCACAAAAATTAGAAATGAGCCTTTCTTTTTCTTTTCTTATAATCACACGGGTGTCAAAATTACAATGGTACTGCCGCTATTATGACAACATCAGGGGCACTTGGAAAAAAAAACACAAAAATCACACACAAATGGTAGTGTCATCCAAATTGGCGTCAAAATTTGACCCCAAATGTTGTAGTGTAGTTTTAGACCCCATGAGATTGCATGTGTTTATATATTATTGCAAATCTATAATCCTCATTCATTTAATTAGTCCAAGAATTCAAAGCCACCAAATTTTGTTCAAGTTATTGAATGGATAAATATGATTGAAAGTGTCAAATCTGAAAATGTACATATTGTTGAGCCTTCTGATGCTGATAATGAGGAATTCATGCTTGAAAACGATAAAGATAGGAGACATGTTCATTTTCATATTCATTTTCAGCATTGGTGTATGTGATTAGTAGTATTAGAGGCAACGAATTAAAGATCTATATAGAGCTTACATAACGATAGCAGTGGATCAGGTTGTTGGTGATATACTGGTGGCTATGGTGACAAAGATTAATGGTTGAACTGTTCATGCATAGTCAGATGCAATTTATTCAGTTCATATTTTTTGTATCAGCTTTCATATCTACTTGTATAAGGGTAGTTATCCCAATTGACAGTGATCCAACCTGCAATGAGCACAATTGATAGTGAGCCTTTGTAAAAATCATCTTAATCGGTGTCACCTTAAAAGGTTTTTTCATTTCATGAGAATTAGATTCTCCATGGTTTTTCCCAGTTTGGGTTTTCATGGTAAATCTTGGTGTTCTCTGTCTTGGTGTTCCTATTTTTTCATGTTTATATTTATATGGATGTTTAATTACTTAACCAATAGATCGAAACTTATTATTAGTGTTGTTTATTAATTTAAAAATAGAGAAAACATTTTGTAGGTTGTGTGGGAATAACCAATTCACCCCCTCTTAGTTATTCGACATGTTCAACAATTGGTATCAAAGCTTGGTACCTTGTAGATAGAGCTAACCTCTTCAGGGAAATATTGGTTATTTGAAAATATGGAAGGAATATTCTACTCAGAAGGTTATTCGAAAATCACGATGAATGATATTGAAGGTACTGACTCTAAAAATGAAGAGTTGAAAGAGAACCCAAAAGATAAAAATACCTATATTATAAATCTAAGAGATCAGATCAAGTTCAAAGAAAGGAAAAAGGAAGTTAGTAAAAAATTGAAGGAATCAAAGGATAGAATTGATGATCTAGAACAAGAATTGAGAGAATTAAAAGAATCAAATGAAAATGGTACAGATATAGACCAAGAACTAAAAGAAAAGATAGTTGATCTTGAGAAGAAGATGAATGAAAAGTCCCAAAGGGAAGGTAATATAAAAGGTGGATTGAAATAAAAGTCAAAAAATGTTTGGTTAGCGAGAATTGAACTAGAAATGGAAATGGAAGAGTGGAAAGAGTCTGAAGAAAATTTCAAGGAAATTATCAGGAAAAGTTTAGAATAGAATGAGAAGATGGAATTAGAATTAAATAAATTGAGGTTAGAAGCAAAGGCACGTGAAAGAAATACTATCTTAGATCAATTACTATCTATTCAGAAAGGACAAATGGATAAAGATGGTCTAGGGTTTATTGGTGAATGTTCATATTAGAATGACAGGGGAAAAGAAAAGATAATTGAAGATTACACAAATATTGAAGTGAAATGCAAGGAAAAAAATATGAATACATCTACACAAAGACCTTCAGTAAGACACCCAAATTCTCAAAGGTACTTATCCTTCAATGGTTGTTGTTATGTTTGCGAAAATTGTGGTCATAAGGCACTAGATTGTATGAGGTGGAAGGAATAGGAGATGAAATATTTTAGCTATCATAAGATTGGTTATAAAGAAAGTTAGTGCAAGAGTCCAGTTAATCGAGAAGGTTTGAATTCAATAAATAATGTTTTTCATGGAAATTTTTGTGTGTCATAATATTTGTCACAAAGCCAGTTAGTATAGATCCAAGGTTCAATAAGTGAGATTTGGTAAAATAAATGCCAGTTATTTCAATAGTGGACAAATTGGTCACTATGCTAAATCATGCAGATCTGGCAGTATTCTGGTGAATACTGATAATCCATAAAGGATCAACAATTTTCATTAGTATATAAGTAGACAGTTTTGGTTGGTCGGTCATGATCACCGAGCGTAGTGATCACCAAAATGTTTTCAACATAGAGCGATAGCACAATCATCGAGCAGTATATCAACAGAGAAACATCACCGAGCACCAGTATATGAAGACATCACCAAGCACCAGTATACACCGAGAGACAACATTTCACTAAAAAAAGTGGATCTCAACTACACGTCAACTAAAGAACTTTAATCTTTAAAACAACTTTTTTCTTAGCTGGATAACCATTTTTTTGTGGATCAAGAAAAGCGTTGATTATGGATGTAATTAGTTAACAGATTGTATTCATGCAAACTAGGAGATCAAGGTCAAGTTGTAAACCTTTGATCTTAGAGTTTTTCAAGAAAAGTGTGAAACCTAATTAGGTCAAATATTATATATATATATATAGATGTAATAATCAATAAAGAATGATATGATTATAGCCACCAAGGATATCTATGGATCAGACAGAGAGTTTCATGCACAAGGAAAGATAAATGAGAATTCATTTTATAAAGAACTACATACAAGGCTATCGAGCATAATAGATGTATTATCCATTAAAATAAGGAGATATACATATTTTGGGTACTTAATGGATCTGTAATCAGAAATTTGAGATTTTAGCAATTAGGTCATATATTTTTTTACTCTTTAACAATTGTAGTAAAAAACAAAATCCTTTCACAAGGTGGACTTAACAGTTTTTTGTAAATCTATTAACCGAGTGCACACATAGATTGTGTTGCTAAATCTCTTTACTGAGTAGACTTAACAAGTCTTACATGTTACTCCTAACAGGGTAAGATCATCAGAAGTGATCACAACTTGCAGCCCTAACAAGAACCTTCCATTCTACAGATAGTGAAGCTTTGTGGGTTTCATCCCTATCGCAGTTTTACCTTCTAACAAGGGTTTCTACGTTAGCAAATACTTGTGTCATGTGTAAATGAGTTTCATGAATGTTTCAGTGTTTGTTTACATGCATTTACATTTATAATATGATATTGCATGTATGAAGTAGAAAAGCTACAATGGTCGGTTATGCAAGAAATGATTACTAAGGTTTAAATTGTAAAAGTTTTTAAGGGTATTGATTCACCCCTCCCCTCTCAGTACACACCCTTCCATTATTCCAACAATTGGTATCAGAGCTAGTTCTCCTATTTGGAAAAGTTTAATCACTTGAGAGAAAAGGTCTTACAATGGAAAGGTATAAGCTTGATAAAAATATTGAGAATCAAAAGTTGCAAATATAGATTTTCTTTGAGCAATCCAAAGACGAAAGAAATAAAATGAAAGAGTTATTGGATGAAATAAAAGTCATGGCATCTCGGTACAATGAAACTGACTATCATGAAGAAGAGATACTGCCCTATTTGATTCATCTAGATCTGGATCTGGTAGTATATCTGACACATATGAAGGAACCATTGTAGATCTAAATGAAATAAATCAACATCTGACTGAACAAGTGAAAGTACTTTAGATCGGTCAAGAGACACAAATGGTAAGGATGATTGATGTTATGAATAATGCAAGACAAGTTGAACCAGAAAGAACTTTGGCTATTGATGACAGGATAAAAATTACTGAAAAGTTGCAAGAGAAAGGATCTGAGATACAAAGACTTACTGAACATCACCTTGAGATCACCAATCAAATAGTTCTTATGAGTCATGAGGCCAACCGAGTGAACATGGAACTTGTTGGAAAATTGGAAGTTAATTGTGAACTAAAAGAAGAAAATGAGAAAATAAAGCATGAAGTGAAGATTCAACAACATAATGATATGATCAAGAAAGTTGAAGACAGTACAAAAAGAATGGATGAATTTCTGAATGGACAAAGAAGACTCAACAACAATACTAGTTTAGGGTATACCAAGCATGGAGAATCATCAAACTGATCTAGTCAAAGGAATGTATACATGAATCCAAGATGAAAGAAGCATTCATGTAATCACTATGGAAAACCAGGTCACACATCAAATTTTTACAAGAGCAAAGCAAAAGGTATTCCTAAAATTACTTCTACATTCATAGGTAATTGTTATAACTGTAACAAACATGGACACAAAGCACATGAATGTAGATCTAATCTGAACAAACCAAAGAAGAAATCCTACATGGAAAAACATTGTCCTACTTGCAACATGCATGGCCACACATTTCATGAATGCAAAAAAAAATAAAGCAAGTCTGGAAGCCTAAAGAACAAGAAAATGCATATCAACCGAGAAGAGTCGGTAAAACATATGTTTGGGATTACAACACTTGGGTAAATTGCACAACATGTGGTAGATATGGACATATAGTTGCTAATTGTATGAGGAAATGGATAAGAATATCTAGAAACTAGACTAACCCTAGAATGACATGCTTACACTGTCATAAGGTTGGTCACTTAAGTAAGGACTACAAAGTCTGAGTGACTGAGTCAAGCAATTTTGCAAATGGAAATACTATTGAAGACATCATGAGAATGAGAAATCAAATGTGGAGGAGAGCTTCAAACAATGATAATGTTGGACCAAGCACTACAGTTGGTAACACCTCATCCAATGGATCAGGTGATTCCACCACCCTCACCTAAGCAATACAAGTAAGAATGGAAATGCAATCTACAAAGTTGTATTTTACATCAATTCCTATATTCATTGAGAATATGCTAAACTAGCATGAAGGAAGATGCAATATGGTATTGCATGTTATGTTTTGTGATTCTAGTCTAGACGGTCAATATGACCCGAGCATAAACTGCACATCGGTGAACATGTGAAAGACAACTAAGTTGACACTATGTACTGAGCATTGTATACTCACCAAGTTGAAGACTTTGGTGTGTTGACCGAGCATCCCTATTTCATCGACCGAGTGGTAGGTGAAGCATTTAATGCATCACTTAGGGTATTTTTCTATAAAAAGGGCAACATGAACTCATTAGTTCACCCAATGTTAAAAAACAAATTGCAGAGAGAGGAAGAGCGATTCAGAGCGACTACATTGTAGAGAGATTCACAACACTTTCAAAGCTACTCCAACATATTCCAAGCATTCACAACAAACATCCAGTGAGTATCTAGACTCACCAAGTTAACAAGTTATTTGTGAAGAAGCCCTAAATTAACGAACAATGACATCCACTTCATGAACCTCAAAGATCAAGATGGAAAAGGATAATAAGGTCATTTTAATAAAGAACTCGAGCTGTGAGGAAACTAACTACAAGTTTTTCCCTGAGGTTGCTGCTCAACCCAATGACAAAGGAGCATTTTTGAGTTTCCCACCTAGGTTTTTACTGGTTGAAGACATCCATGCATAGATCCACTAAAAAGTTGCAGAGATTGGAGACTTTGAGCTTGAGGAAGCTTATCAGAATCTATGCAAGGGCGGTAACCTAAGAGATGAGTACAAATACATTGAAGTGAAAGGGTTAACCAATGCCCTACTATTCCCAAAATATTTCAAAACACAATGGATTTGCATTGTGCTCAGCCGAGTGCATGATGGAAAGATGTGGTTAGATGAACCCAAGCCAATAAAAAGGATGTGATTCATGCAATGATTGGATACCTGATAACCGAGAAAGCAAAAGCCCTAAGACACCCTAGATGCCCTGAGATTGAAAAGCTAACTGGAGCTGAGTGGAGTGCAACTTGATCTAGCCAAGCTTCTACTGAAAAAAATTGAATAAAACATCAGAATAATTAGATCAGCGCAGTCTAATACATGTAATTTTGATTCCCTACTGACGTGCACATTATTTTACTTCCATTATTTCTTTCCTTCCGTTGGTAATGTCACTTGGGACACCAACCAACCTATCACAACTCAGATAAGTGATTACATTAAATCAGTAGGAGGTAATTTCATACCACTATTTGAGGCATACTTTACATCATTCAAGAATAGGATGCAGAAGAGGATGAGAATCACTGTCCAGTTGGTTGAACAATACAAGGATGAGATATATTTTGTAGTTGACACCGACACAACACTCATCAAACCTGCCAACAAAAGAACAACATGTTTACCACCATTAGACTATGAAATTGACATAGATCAGGCTACAAGAGCTATTGAAGCCCTACTGAATGATCCAGTTGACAAATCTTTAAGAAGATTTGGCACATATGAGGAAACCAAGTCAAGAATTAAGACTGGTTTAGTATTCAAGAAAATAGGAAAGAAGAAAACATGAATGGTGAATACACTTCAGAAGAAACTCTCGGTAACTGATGAAGAGTTGGAACAATTAGTAGACATCACTGAGGAACAGACACTCGTCGGTGAAAGTAAATAATTAAGTGATTCAGAGTCTACCAAATCAAATGTAGAGCCACCAAAGGAAAAGAAAACAAAAGTTACTAAAGTAACAGTTGCATCTAGAACAAGGAGCAAAAAAACAAAGGTAGACTCACCACCATTAAAGAAAGGCACTATAAGAACATATCAGAAAAGAAAAGCCTCAATTGAGAAACCATCACGGATACAACAAAATAAATATGTAAGAGGAAGAGAAGACAAGGATGATACTGAAGAAGTTGAAAGAGAAAAAAGAATACAAGTAGAAAAGGAAAAAATACCAAAGATAATTGATGAAATTGCAGAGTCAATCATCAACATAGGTAGTATACAACATCATAAGATTAGACAATGGGGAAATCTGTCTACCAAGGATCAGAACAAAATAGAAGAGGCAATCATTAAGATGATGGTAGCTTACAAATATGTACCTATACAATTTGGCAATCATATTCCATAGGAGCTACAAGACAACATATCAGCAAGATGGACATATGCATGCACATTGCGAAACAGATGAAAGAGAGATCCTTAGTTACATTCATGCCCAATTCCACATTTGAAAAAATTGATTCAACCATGAAGGAGCACACCAAGAAATTTTCCACAAAATCCAGAGAATAAGGTGAAACTTTTTGAACTAGTAGCTACATTAGAACCTGTTATTTTAGAAGTGGTTACCTTAGTTCAAAATTTGTGCACTCTAGAGCACTTTACTACTGAGTATAGTGAACAGATAGCTAAGATAGATGAAGATCTAAAAGCTAGTGCACTAAGTCTATCAACCAAGCCAAATGCATTCCAACTGCATTATGAAAATATTGTTGAATCTAAACAGTTAAGACTTGAAATACAAAAGAAAGAAAGAAAAATTAGAGATGAAGTAACTGAGCTACAAGCCATGTTACTAACGAATCTCACATTTCTATTAACACACATGACTATGAAAAAGAATCTAATTTCCATCCCAAAGATGTTAGTAATAGAAAGCATATACGACATGCATGCTAAAATCACTTTGTTTAAAATTACCCTAGATCACTTGAAGGAGAAATGGGAAAAGTTGATGGCAGCCATTTAGCAATCTTATTCACACATTTTTGAAAAGCTGTAAGTTCTACATCCTTGTCATTACTTTCAAAAAAGGGGGAAACATGTACATACATTGTATCTACATACCGAGGCATGTACACAAGGGGGAGTCATTGTAAAGGTATAATACTTGGTGTATCTACTGTACATATAAGTTTTTGATACTAATGCCAAAGGGGGAGATTGATAATCCATAAAGGATCGGAAGTTGTCATTGGTATATAAGTAGAAATTTTTGGTCGGTCGGTCATGATCACCGAGCGATAGCACTCACTGAGTGACAACATTCACCGAGCACAGTGATCACCAAAATGTTTTGAACACCGAGAAATAGCATAATCACTGAGTAGTATATCAACCGATCGACATCACCGAGCACCAATATACGAAGACATCACTGAGCACCAGTCTACACTGAGAGACAACATTTCACTGAAAAAAGTAGATCTCAACTACACGTCAGCTAAAGCACTTTAATATTTAAATAGATTTTTTCTTAGTTGGATAACCATTTTTTATGGATCAAGAAAAGCGTAAATTGTGGATGTAATTAGTTAACTGATTTTATTCATGCAAACTAGGAGATCAAGGTCAAGTTGTAAACCTTTGATCTTAGAGTTTTTCAAGAAAAGCTTGAAACCTAATTAGGTCAAATCTTTTATATATATACATGTAATAATCAATCAAGAATAATATGATTGCAGCCGCCAAGGATATCTATGGATCAGACAAAGAGTTTCATCCATAAGGACATATAAAGGAGAATTCAGTTTATAAAGAACTATATACAAGGCTACCAAGCAGAATAGATGTATTATCCATCACAATAAGGTGATATACATATTTTGTGTACTTAATGGATTTGTAATCAGCAATTTGAGATTGCAGAAATCAAGTCATATATTTTTTTACTCTCTAACAATTGTAGCAAACAACAAAATCCTTTCACAAGGTGGACTTAACAGTCTTTTTGTAAATCTCTTAACCGAGTGCACACATACATTGTGTTGCTAAAATCTCTTTACCAAGTAGACTTAACAAGTCTGACATGTTACTCTTAACATGGTAAGATCATCAGAAGTTATCACAACCTGTAGCCTTAATAGACACCTTCCATTCTGCAGATAGTGAAGCTTTATGGGTTTCATCCCCAATGCAATTTTTACCTTCTAACAAGGGTTTATGCATTATCAAATACTTGTGTCATGTGTAAATGAGTTTCATGAATGTTTCAATGTTTGTTTACATAAATTTACATTTATACTATGATATTGCATGCATGAAGTAGAAAAGCTACAATGGCCGATTATGCAAGAAATGATTACTAAGGTTTAAATTGTAAAAGCTTTAAAGGGTATTGATTCACCCCTCCCCTCTCAGTACACACCCTTCAATTATTCCAGCAAATACTAGAAGTGATAATCATGTTGCAGGATCTAGTGGAGCTAAGAAACATAATGCATAATGGAGGAAGAATTCAGATAGTGTGGAAAGCTTGATAGTACCGAATCCAGGCACTATCCCAGGTACTGATAACTAAGCCAAATTCTCGGGCTCAGGCGGATAATTTAATATGCCAAATCATACACTCCCTTCTCCTGAGGTGATACCAAGTGTAAATAGTGTATCCTCTGTATGATGATTGGATAAATAATTAATGCAATTAATGACTGACTAATGTGATGTGTGCAAGAGGATGAGTTGCGTTAGTGATAGTTAAAATTTTGGTAGGAAAAATTAATTATGATTGTTTGGTGGCTTTAAAGGGGGTATTGTTGAAACAGTTGGTACCTTAGCATGAAGAAAACATCTGAATTTGCAGAGCACTTGAGAAATTAATAATTTTGTGAAGAGATCATGGAACCCAAATCTATTGTTCTTATCAGTGTGAAGAGAAGTGTGGAGAACTAAATTGAGCTAAAGAAGTTTGATCACACTCATATCAAGCAATTAGAGTTTGTATTTCCTATGGAAGATATTAAAAGAATCAAAAATCTTAGACTCAATATTTGGGGAGAATTTCCATGGTGTGATGACGGTGAGTTTCTCCTATTCGTGTTAAGTCATTTTCATGGAAAAAATTGGTGCTTGAAAACATGTGGTATCGAAGGAGGTAATTGAGGAAATTATTGGTTTGTGTAGTGTTGACGAATTACTTGGAAAGAAATCTATTAGTTATCAGGAAGTTGCAAATCTCACAGAGATCAGTCAAGATCAAGGTGCATTCCTTATAAACATAATTAAATATCCAATTTTAAGGTATGTCGCCTATGGTATTTCCTACAAGATTTAGTTTAGGAATCGTGAGGGTTCTACTTCTTCTTTAGCTATATACATTTCATGCAAGATTGTGAAGGAAAATGTACAAATAGATTTATGTAAAATGTTGCTAGACAATTTTCTTGAGACTAACAATTTCAATTGAAAGTGGATATGCATTCAATTATGGTTCATTGTTGTTGTGCTTGGTATTCTACTTTATGAAATCATTACTGAAGGATGAGATCTTTGAGTGGAGGACCAACATTCGTATCAGTAAATAGATTTCCAGGTATCTAAGTTTCTTGGAGGATAGTGTGAGTGCATGAAAAACATATTTTACTACATTACATATGAATGTTTGTTCAGGGTTAGTAGTTGATGGTGTTGTACCAGTAAGGAAAATTGAGGAAGGTCCCTCCTCAAAATAAAAGAAACTAGTAGTAGTTATCGGTGGTTCATTTTCTGAACCAAAAAGAACAAAGGATAGTGAAAAAGGTAAATAATTTATTGTTATTTTGGAAAGTGAGGAAGAGGATGATAAGGAATAAAGTATAGATGAAGAAATGAAGGTTGAAGGAAAAGAAGGAGATGTTGAAAAAGAAATGGAAGTTGAAAAAGAGGAAGAAGATATATATGTGCCCTCTTCAGAAAATATGTGTGTGTGAATTATACTATGGTGAGATCCTTTTCAGAAAATGATGAGTATGAAAAAATTGACATATTATAGACCAATTTCTTATCGAAAGATAAGAAATTGGTAACAAGATTGATGACTGATCCTCTGATCAGTAGAAGGGTGATAGTTTCTAGCATGTCTTGTATGTTGCCAATTGAATTAGTGATGGGTAGTGAGATTGAGTTGTTCCAATTTGGAGAAGATTACATGAAGGTGGAGAAATCCATAATGAAGAAATGTAACAATGCAGAACAAAGACTCTCAGGGGTTATTAGTGAAATGAAAAAATGTGTGAAGGAGATAACTGGTATTTAAAGATACTGCCTTCAGTGGCCTATTGTGGTTGATAACTTTAGAAGTCAATGTGGGGAAATTGAAACAAAGTTGAATGAACTTGGTAAGACTTATTATGTCTTTAAGGACAGAGATGGGAAGCAAAGGATCATAATTGGAGAGCTTCAGGCAGAGCTGCTAGTGCAACAGAGATAGAGAGATGATTTGATAAAAACTTTTTAGTTGGTCAAAGATATGGTTGAAGTTAGATTGGGACATGTTGTTGGAATCGTACCTAATGAAGATGTGTTTGAACATTGGATTCAGTCTTCGAACTTGAAGAATTCATTTGACAAACTAGTTGAGTGTGGAAGGTTGTGTGCTCATATGGAGGAAACAATGGCTGAGTTGAAGGAGTTTTCAATTTTAGAAGAGAAATACAAGAAGTTATTTTCGCTTAAGACTATTTTATTATTCTGAGTTTGTTTCATTTTTTTTTTGTCCCTTTTCTCATTATGGAAAAAGGGGGGATGGAAAAGGAGAAAACACATGTTGCATTTACTAAGGGGAAATAGAAAATACATGTTGCATTTACCTAGGGGATTTTTTGGAGATTTTGGATTTTTTTAGTTTTAAGTTGTCAATGGAAAAGGGGGAGATTGTTAGACTCATTGAGTTTTTGTTGGCATTGAATTCCATTGATGTCAAAACCTCCATACTGACACTCTAGTGGTATCAGTTGGTTGTTGGCAGTATTGGCTTTGTACCTATTGGTTGTCGGTTATGTAACATGAGTTTTGGTTATGCAATAGGAATTTTGGTTTAAGTTTAGTATGAACATTTTCGGTGTTCTTGGTATTCCTTGGAAAGTGTACAGTTATCTATTTATGGATCATATGTTTTGGTGCACTTGTATGATTTTAGTGTTCATTTGTATCATTTTCTAGTGATTGCACTGGTTACAATATTTTTAGAGGTATTTGGATAATAGTGGAATTGATCAGATTCTTTTGGAGTTTTTAACTATAATGCATCATGAAGATTCTTCTATCGGTGGTTTCGGTTACTTCATGTTTTCATGTTTTGATCTTGGTTGTGGGAGTTGTTAAAAATGTAATATGCATTGTAATATATTAAGTATGAACGATCTGTGGGTCATGATGTAGCATGTAGATTAATGTTATAAAGTGTTTCCTATATTTAGGATCGATGGAAAGCATTAAAAGTAAATTGTAATATATTTTGTTTTGGGGTCATTATACATGTTTGGTGTGGGTCGACACATGTATGAACAAATACCTATATAAATGAAGAGAAATTTTGTATCCTTGTGTGTGTGTGGTGAAAATAAAAATAAGAACTTGTGACAGTAGTGTATATGAGCAGTAGTATGAGAGGAAACAAATTGAAGATCTATATAGAGCTTACATATCGATAGTAATGGATCAGGTTGTTGGTGATCTACTAGTGGTTATGGTGAAAGAGCTTAATGGCTGAACTATTCATGCATATTCCAATGCAATTCATTCAATTCATATTTTGTTGTATCAATTTTGATATCTAATTGTATAAGGGTAGTTAGCCTGACTGGAAGTTATCCAACCGATAGTGAGCCTTTGTATAAATCACCTTAATCGGTGTAACCCTAATAGCTATTTTATTTCATGATAATTAGCTTCTTCATGGTTTTTCCCAGTTTGGGTTTTCCACATAAATCTTGGTGTTCTCTGTGTCCTTGTTCCTGTGTTTTCATATAAATATTTTATGTGGATGATTAAGTACTTAATAAATAAATCAAAATTTGTTATTACTCTTATTTATTAGTTTTACTGACAGAGAAAACATTTTGTAGGTTTTGTGGGAATAACTTATTCACCCACCTCCCATTTATTTGACATGCTATTCAAATAATCAATATTTTCATATTGTACATGAGTTTCCAATATTTCATGATGGTGATTGCACTTATAATTTTTAACATAATGGGATGGTAAGAGATAACACCAAGTTTTATCAGACATATAACAACGATAGTTTCAGATTGGCTTCAGTGCAAGGTGAAGAAAATTTTATTTATGACAGAAGTAAGTCAAGGCCAAAATTTATGGGTTGCCTTGGGCCATCAAGTCTGATTTGATTTTCAAATGAGAGCAATAAAGGGAAAAGGTAACCTTAGACTGCCACCCAATGGAGTGATAAGTCACCTGGTCTGCTTCACTAGAGATATAAATCCTTGCTATGCCCACAAGGGGCTTACATTCCCAACTAGAGCCACTGTTGGCCCATTCAAATTTTAAAGGCACCATGTTGAAAATTTGACTAAGGCACAAAAGAGCACCCCTGAAAGGTACTCTAAGTAGCCCACTTTGAAAGCAAATAAGTTTGGTGCCAAATGATTTCTATGAGAAATGCACCTAGGAACATGCTCACATGTTATCACTAAGCACAAGTACCAGTTGCAACCACCTACAATCAGATTTGACGTGTTTTTGAAGTACCTAGTTTGAGGGGCCTGCAAAGGTTAACATTATGGATATTTTCCAAAAATCCAAGTAGCCTACTTTAGAGGCCTATATTTCACACCTAGATGGCCATCATGACAAAAAAAAACATTCCCCTATATTGTAGACATAAAATTTATCCCCCAAACCTATTTTCTGACTGCAATGATTCCATTTGACCTATTTGCTAAGCCAAATCCAAAAGTAATTTATTCATATTTTTTGTGTGCACAATATACATTTACCAGGTAGCCATTTTCAAAGAGTTATAATTTGTAACTCATTTATTTTTAAGAGAAGCTAGTTGTTTCCTTGTATTCCTAGCATGTAAATGTACCAATGTGCAAGGTTTCAAGCTCCTTGGAATTTGTTTGGCATTTTTACCAATTCCATATGAATTATAGTTTTTTGTGTTAAAGGTTTGCATGTTCAAAATAGATTGAAGATGGTCAAGTTTAGAAACTAATATTTTGCAAACCTGAAGGGTTATGAAAAATTCTTCTGGTACACACATTCCTTGTATCTCAATGAAAAAATATTCTCAGTGGTGGATTCCCACAGATTCATTTTCTATTTCATGATGAGGCATACTAACAGGGTTTCACAAGTTTATGAACATGTTTGGTTGCAAAAATATTGAAAATGCCAACTTTGGTAATAAATTTCTTTCACCTTAGGCAGTTTTATGTAAATCCATCTTATAGGGTGATTCATAGCATCAAAATTTATAGGCCTATTCAGTTCGAGGGTCCCATGATGATATATGGACAATCTTTTAAAAGGTATTTTTGAAGATTGTTTACTCATTTTGGCCACTTTGTAGAAAGGTTGAAAATAAATCTTTAGTGGTCCCCTATTTCACAACTTCGGATCCCGAAGCATGTGGAAGTTGTTCACTTCAGCTCCAAGGCCATGTTGAATCAAAATGATTTTTTTAGCTGGGCCCAGATGGGGACCCAACTTGCCTCATCAGATTGCATGAGTTTCAAGGTTAAAATAAATAGTATCTTATTGACATTAATAAAAACCTAAAAGATATTTATTATTTAATTCGTTATGATTTAATTAATAATATGAGCACATGGAAAATGGGGATACAAGGTGATTGATGCATATGACCCAACGTCCTTCATATTTTATAAGCATGAAAATAGTTTAAATTGTTTCCATTTAAATCATTATTTAATAATATCTTGATACATTATTAAACATCTTGGTGTGCAAGGCGGGAAATGTATTTAGTAATTTATTAAAGATTATTTTAAGAGAAAAGGGTGAAAAGGGGTGGGCCCCTACATTAATTCTTATGCACACATCAAAGTCCCCATGAAGGCTCTTGTAATTTTATTTTTTATGCACGTCAAAGCTAATTTCCCACTCTTTCCCTCCATTTTTTTCATTTTCCTAAAGTTAAGGCAAGTGTGTGGGCCCTTTATTTTTCAAATGAGAATTGATATTCCTGCACTCTTACATGAAAAGAAGGGAAGAAATTTAAGACTGATATTCCCATACTCCTACTAAACAATCTCCCACTTGGAGACTAATCATGTAGCAATATTGCTACCCCTGCATCTCCCACTGGAAAGAAAAACCATGAAATCTTTTATTTTGTTTTATTGTTTTAGTTATCAAGACCAACCGAAGCTGAAGAGGAGTTCAGCTTCTCCTTTTTCACTTCCTTTGTAAACATATCCACTAGATTTTCATCAGTATGTATCTTTTCCATCCTTAACCATCCATTATCCAATACCGACTGAATGAAGTGATGCCTCAACTGTATGTGTTTTCTCTTTGAATGCAAGACATAATTCTTTGCAAGATGAATGACACTCTGGCTACCCATAAAAAAATCATTGAAATAAAAGAGGGATGAAAAATTATTCAAGCAGGAAGAACTATAGACAAAAGGCATCAAATAGCCCTATCAAGATCCACTAACTAATCTAACTGATGAGATAGGCCCGGAGGTAATTGAGCCATATTTACAATGTTTTAAGCAAACATATAATCAGAGGCCCATTTGGCCAAATAATCAGCAACACCATTCCACTCTCTGGGGATATGGGTGAAAGTAACAGAATCTAAAGAAACACACAAATGAAGAATCTGATTAACAATCAAGCCTAACTTCCAGCTAACATCCTCAAAATGTGGTTGATTCAATATGCAAATCACCACCTACGAGTCAAATTCACAAATAAGCCTTCGCCATCCAAGGTCACAAGCATGCTCCACAACATACAAGATAGCTATGGTCTCCATCAAGTTGTTAGTGTGATGACATTTATAAACTAAAAATATAAAGTGAACATCTCCCCTACTATCTCTGCCCAATCCACCAATACCAGCAGGACCTGGATTTCCTTTGGAAAACCCATCCGTGTTTATTTTAAGAGTACCTTACAGAGGAGTACTCTACTTCCCAACTCTATTTATCTTTCACAAAGGGTGTTGACATGTCTTCCTCAAATTCCTTCCTTATGGAGGAGGAAAATTTAGGTGGTTATGGACAATAGCATCTTCAGGATCTATAGCCTCCATAGTATAACATTTTGTAAAACAATTTCTCTCAAAGAGTGGAGAATCTTCCACCACAAGTAATGAGGCTCCAAGGACACATCCTAAAAGATTCTTTGATTTTTATCCAACCAAATATGCCAAATAAGAAAGGAAGGTACAAGATGCCAAGCAACCTTAAGAAAGGCAATTTTGACAGGAGCCTTAACCCATCGAGAAAAGAACTTAGCTAAAGAAGAGACATGCCAACATGATTGGTTCCACACATTCCACCAAGAATACCACATATATCTAGTGAAGGAGCATTGGAAGAAGAGATGAGAGATGTTTTCCTCACTAGAATGACACAAAACACACATTGAAGGTCCCTGAAAACCGCGCTTGCATAAATTATCCCAGGTGAGGCACCGGTTATGAACCACCAGCCACATTAAAAAATTTCAATTGGGCCAAGAATGCTTATACCAGACTTCTTTCCACCAAGGTACCTGAATTGCACCAAAATTCTGTTGGAGAAGTTCCACATAGCCAGCAGACACAGAGAATTTCCCAGATAAATCACAACTATTCCAGGCTAAAACATCATGCCCGACCAAAGAAGTACAATCTTGAGCCTGTAAGATCTGAGCCAGCTCTCGCTCCTCTTCCTTAGATCCCCCTAGAGGCCATTCAGGGAAATTTTTCCAACGTATCAACCCCACTCCATGTCCAATCTTATAATGATCGGCAGTGTCCCAACTAGCAGCAAGAAAAAAATCAGAAAGGGCCTAAAGATGAGGATGAGAGGAAAGGATAGACGGGTAACCATCCCAGGAGTCAAGCCAAAACAAATCTTGAAATCCAGAGTGATAGATCTGAAAGAGACCATCTTTAACCAACTGAGCTCCAAGCTTCAAAGTATTCCAAATCATAGAACCTCTCCCCAACAGAGGAAAGCGGGGAATATTAAAGACATCAACTCCAAGAAGATACTTATGGGAGAGGATGCGAGCCCAAAGATGATGTTGATTAGTACACCACCGCCAATAAATCTTAGCAAAAATAAATTTTCCATTAAGAATAGAAGACCATAAACCAAGGCCATCCTCTTTAATTGGTCTACACACAATTTCCCACCTAACAAGGCTCCATTTAGAAGTTGAGAGATTCCCACTCTAGAGAAATTGACAAGAGAGAGCATCAAATTCTTGAAGGAAGTACATAGGAGAAGCCTGAACAAAACACCTGTAAATAGGAAGGGCCTGGATAACTAACTTTAAAAGAGTCAAATGAGCCATAATAAATAGCCAACGATGAGTCCATTGGTTAATCTTTTAGTGTAATTTATCAAGAAAAGTTTGCCAAGTGGATCTTGGATGCCTACCCACCATGAGAGGGATACCCAAATAAACAAAGGGAAGTGAGCCAATTGAAAACTGCATAATATCAGCAATACGCATCTGAATATCTTGAGGTGTATTGAAGAAGAACATGGAGGACTTATGCTCATTAACTTTCTGACCAGAAGCAGCAAGGTACACATCCAAAGCTTTCCTAAAAGAAGTAGCTTCCTGAACACAAGCTTGTCCCATAAGAGAAGTGTCATCTGCAAACTGAAGATGAGAGAGATGAGGCAAGCCACCACCCCAATGCCACCCATGAATCAAACCTTGAGTAACACGAAGCTTAAGAAAGTGACCCAGACCTTCAGCCAAAATGATAAAAAGGTATGGGGAAATAGGATCTCTTTGGCGGAGACCTCTAGAGGCACAAAAAGGCTCTAAAGGCTCACCATTCATAATAACAGAGAAAGAAGATGAAGTAACACAACTCAAAATATAGCTCACCCATTCAGGGCAAAAGCCAAAGGCTAGAAGGATCTTTTGAAGAAAACTCCATTTGACTCTGTCATAAGCCTTGGCCATATCCAACTTGATGAACATAGATCTCTCTTTTGAAACTGACATAGAGTGAATAAATTCAAAAGAAACAACAACCCCATCAAGAATCTACCTACCAGCCACAAAACCCCCTTTCTCCTCAGAGACCACAACCAGAAGACATATCTTAAGTCTTTCAGTAATCAACTTAGTGATAATTTTATACACCACATTGCAAAGGGAAATGGGGTGAAAGGACTCAAGATTTTCAACCCCTTCTTTCTTGGGAATGAGGGTCAAAAAGGTGGATTTCAATGCATGAAGAATCTTCTTATTCTAAAGAGATTCCCTAACCACCTTCAAGAGATCCTGATTAATAATATCCCAAAATTCCTAAAAAAATTCCACATGAAAACCATCAGGCCCAGGAGCCTTGCCAATATTCATCCCAAAAAAAAATTTCTCAAGCTCTGTGATCAAAATTAGATGAATAAGAGAATCATTCATTGCCCTGGTGATAAGAGAAGGAATACAAGACAAAATCAAATTCTCCTCTTCATCAGCAGGCAAAGAATCTTTAGCAAAAAGAGAAGAATAAAAATGGCAGGCTTCCCTAATCAGAGCAGCTTAAGAGGAAATCTTAAGTCTTTCCCAAGTAACAAGAGAAGACATACACCCCTTATTATGACAATCCTGAATTGAATGATGAAAAAAAGTAGTATTTCTATCCCCTTGCTACAACCAATCAATGTGAGCCTTCTATTCGCAATAAATCTCCTCACAAAGCTCTCATTCTTCCACATCTTGCAAAGCCTCTGATTCTTCCTTGCCAAGAGAAAGAGTAAGGCCAAAGTCCCTAATCTGGTGAGTAATCACTACAAGATGATCGAGATCATTCTTCTTTCTAGACTGGAGGTTCCCAAAACATGAAGTATTCCATATCTTAAGATGATACTTTACGTATGTAAGTTTCTTTTCAAAAACAAACATAGCAGTGCCATAAGCTAGTCCACCCTCTCTCCACCACTTAGCCACCAAATCATAAAGAGAAGAGTCACGAAGCCACATAAGATGAAATCTAAAAGAAGGCCTCTTAAGCAAAGCCATAGTAGAAGAAGAGAACTTAATTGGCCAATGATCTGGACCCCTCCAGTCAAGAATTTCAGAATTGGTAACCAGACCACCTCCAACCCAGAAAAAAGAAACAAGAAACATGTCCAGAGGTTCAGAGATGGCCTCATGACCACTACATCTATTGTCCCAAGTGAAAATCCCATTTGAAGGCTTAACATCAATAACAGAAAGAGCATCCACCTGGGATTGAAAAAGAACAGAAGCAGGACCAAGCCTAGGCAAACCTCCTCTTTTCTCCTCCAAACTTAAAATCAAAATCCTCACCCAAAATCCAAGGAAATTAAGGATCACAAGAGCGAAAATACCTAATGTGGTCCCAGAGTCTAATTTTTCCATGAATATCAATAGGAGCATATACATTGGTAACAAGAATAGTCTCACCAAAATCCATAGTGGTAGCGACAATAGAGATGGAATTATGACTAGAGATCCACCAAAGGGGAAAAATCTTCCGAGGGTTCCAAAAAAGAGCCAAACCTCCAGAGTTACCCTGCGAACCAATACTCTGACACTAAACAACATACCAAATACGTGGAGCACACTGATGCATGACCTCAAAAAAAACCTTCATCTCTTGAACACAGAAGACATCTAGATAATGAATTGCAATCAAATCATGAATAGCTTGTTGACAAGGAGGTGCTATTCAACCCCCTCACATTCCAAGAGAGAACAATCATTGAGAGGTTTGAGAAACGTGAGCAATAATAGGTTTAACCAACCCCAATTCCACCAATAGGTCACCTGTAATCTTAATCTTATCATGGTCTATCCTCCATCCCCTAGCAGAGTTATCAGTGGGACCTTTCTTAAGGGGTCATTGTTTTACTCCCAGCCGGTGAGAAGATCCCTTAGCATGAGAAGCAGATAAAACCTCCCTAGCTAAATCTTTCAAAAAAATATCATCTTCCATGGGATTATCCAAAGTCACCTGTTGTACCTGAGGGCCTTGTTAAACAGGATCTGGCTCAAGAGATGGAGCAATTGCCATACCCACTCTAGTAGTAGTAGAAGTGACAACATTTGAAATCCCTTCCTCTAGAGCTAAGGAATCGAGAACTTCAAATCTGTTGAAACCCCCAGCTGACTGCCTATCCTTAAAAGTCCTCTTTTGAACCCGATTTCCTTTAGCCTTAGATTTAACTGGCACAAAACCATCCTTATATTTAACTGTAGCCTCCTCTCACATTGGAGCTTTCCCTTTATTCTCACTACCAACAGGGGGAGGAGCCAAGGAAGGGGAATGAGAAGAAGGAGCATCCTTACAAATTCTGGGGCACTACTGCCGGAGATGACCATACTCATGACAAAACCAACACCGAAAAGGGATAGATTCATAATCTAGCTGTTGAATCCATGATGTAGAACCAATACAGATTTCCATCAAATCTGGCAGTGGGTTATTGAGATCAATCTTGACACAAATATGAGAAAAGGAAATAAATTTTTTATCCAGAGTTTGAGTAGCAACCGTAGTAGGCTTCCCCAAAAGAGAAGCAACCCTCTACAAGATATCCTCTCTCCAAAATTCAAGAGGGAGGCAAGGTAGGTGAAACCCCACAGGAACTCGAGAAGGCATCTCCTCAGCCAAATTAAAACCCATATGCCCTGGTTTAATAAACAACCCAGCTTGATTGTAAAAATAAGGTCCACCTTCAAACACCCTATTATGATCTGCCATATTGGTGAAAACAACCATAAAATAACTATTAGTGGCCAGCATAATATCCAAATCACCTTCAATCTTCCATGACCTCCAGATCCAAGCTTCTAGTGTAGACAGAGGAATGCGAATACCAAGAAACTTGCAAATGAGAGCATGTCGACTCTAATAGGAGACATCTTCCAACACCAAATTAGGAGAAATGACTAAAACAGGGCGATCCTGGCTTTGAGGCAAACACCCATTAATTTTCTTCATCTTAGGACCCTCACTCACATAGAAAATATAAGCTTTTGTGCATGCATGATGGATGAAGACCCATGATGAGTCTTATCACAACCCGACAACACCAATTCTAACATCATTAAAATCCCCACCATTCATAACCCGAGCCACAAAAACCACCAAAGGAAAAGAGAACCCCAAATCCAGCACCCAATAGACTCAAAAAACACCACAGAAAACACAGCACCTACACAACCCGAATGCAGCCCGCTACTAAACACCTTCACCACCCCTGCACATAGATGAACACCACAAACAGCTAGGGCACAAAGACCCTAGCCGCAGCTAGTAGAAAATCACAGCATAGGTTTCATTTCAACAACCCACCTTTTTTCCCAACATCACCCATAAAAAAATCATTGTTAACCTGTATTTATCCCAATTATTCCATGAAATATTGCATCCATATTATCTCATTTCTTGCCTTTGTTGCAGCTACATACTCTTCTCATGTGGTGGATAAAGCAACTGCCTTTTGCAACCTAGAGATCCAACTAACCATTGTACTCTTCTTGGTATCAATGTCTCCTGCCAAATTTGAGTCAGCATAGCCATGTAAATCATTACTAGAGCCCCAAAACATAAAAATTTGTTGGATGTACCTCTCAAGTATCTGAGAATCCATTTTACCACATTCCAATTCTGAACACCAAGATGACTCATATACCTGCTAACAACTCCTACTGCATGTGCAATATCACGTCTAGTGCACACTATGGAATACATTAAATTGCCTAAAAATGAAGAATGCGGTACCTTGGATATTTTTTCCTCCTCTTGTGTCTTTGGACACATCTCCTTAGTCAATTTACAATGGCTAGGAAAAGGTATGTTGACAGCTTTTGCATTCTCCATGGAGAATCTCTACAACACCTTTTGAACATAATCAACCTGAGATATAGTCAATTTATTGTTCTGCCTATCTCTGCAAATTTTTATACCAAGAATTTGTTCCCCTGCCCCCAAATCCTTCATGGAAAATGATTTAGCTAACTCTTATTTTAACTCTCTTATGTGATCCATGTTAGACCCAGCTACAAGTATGTCATCAACATATAAACATAAAATAATGTAGCTATCATTATCCAACCTCTTAAAATAAACAAAATGGTTAGAATTACACCTGCTAAAGCCATGCTCAACCATAAAAATTCCAAATTTTAAGTACCATTGTCAAGGTGCTTGTTTTAAGCCATATAATCTATTCTTTAATTTGCACACTAACTTCTCCTTACCCGTGACCTCAAATCCTTGGGGTTGTTCCATATACATATCCTCCTCCAAATCACCATGGAAAAAGGAAGTTTTCACATCTAGCTGTTCCAATGCAAATCTTCAGTAGCCACAATGCTTAAAATAATACAAATAAAAGTCATCTTAACAACCAGAGATAAAATTTCATAAAAATCAATGCCCTTTTTTCTGTGCAGATCCCTTTACAACTAACCCGGCTTTAAATATTTTCTTACCTCCATCCTCCTCTTTCAGCCTATAAACCCATTTATTTTGTAAATAATTTTTACTCGTAGGCAACTTGCATAATTCCCAAGTCTGATTTTTCAGGAAGGATTCCATTTCCTCTATCATTCCATGCTCTCACTAAACCTTGGTCTCTAGCTACATAGCTTTATCATAACATTCTGGTTCACCAACATCAGTCAATGAAATCGACTACAAAGAGGGAGAGAACTTGTCAGAAGGTCTACTTATCCTTGAAGATCATCTAACATTCATTAGATTTTTTTATATTTGGTGTTGTTGTCATTGCGGATCATGAGGAACCACTGGAACATCATATTTAGGACTATCATCTAACACTACATAATTAGTTTCTTTCTTCTCATGATGTCGCAACTGATCTTTGTACAATACTTTCTCATTGAATGTGACATCCCCGCTTCTCACAATTTTATGATTCTCAAAATCCCAAATCCTACAGCCTAACTCATCAATGCAATATCCAACAAATACACATTTCTTTGATTTATCTTCTATCTTGGTTCTATTTTTAGAATCTATACGTGCAAATGCTTCACATCCAAAGGTTCTGAGAAAAGAATAACTCACCTTGTTACCTGTCCATGCTTCCTCTGGAGTACCACAACCCAAAGGAGTAGAGGGACCTCTATTAATTAAACAAGAAGTAATGTTTACAACCTCTTCCCACATGTTTAAGGTTATCCAAGCATGCGACCTCATAGTCCTTGCACACTCCATTATTGTCATATTCATGCATTCAGCCACTCTATTTTCCTATGGAGTAATTAGAACTATTTTTTGCCTACAAATACCATTAGAGGAACAATAATATTCAAATTATTTTTTGCAATACTCACCACCATTATCAGATTTGAGACATTTTAGTATTTTCCCAGTCTCATTCTCAACCAATCTTTTCCATTTTTTAAAAGTTTCAAATACATCAAATTTATGCCCGAGGAAATAAATCCATACTTTCCTAGTTGCATCATCAATGAATGTAACATAATACAGAGAGCCACCAAGAGAAGATACCTAAGCTAGTCCACATACATCTATACACACAAGCTCTAATTTATCATCTTTCTTTTCTTTCCCAAACTTTAGATAACTAACTCTCTTTTCTTTTTCATACACACAACTTTCATAGAAATCTATATTGACACATTTTAGACCTAGTAAGTGTGTGTGTGTAAATGGGTACCTGTCAGAATCAACACAAACACTCAATAGATCATTATATTAGTCCAAAAGGGTTAGAAAAGCATGTAAAACCCACTAAAACTGACCTATTGCCTGCTAACTAGGA
>MU223146.1:1366320-1405606 GCA_018584345.1 Thuja plicata
CCCACCCTCAGCCCCAATAAGTGAAAAGAGGAAAGATCATGAGGCCCCCCCCTCAATCTCAAATATCTTGCAAAGATGGTCCAAGATGACAACCAATACTCCTCCATAAGAAGAAAATAGAGCCAATGTTGCACCAAGAATGTCAAAGTTTAAAAATATACCTACTAATGTTGATGAATCACTCATTGTAATATGATAGATATTGAGCATGGAGACACTTGATTGAGGATCAACTGGCTACTCGCCAATGATAGATTGGTACATTCTAAGTCTTGATTGGAGTCATGCACCAAGTCTCACAAGATAATTCTTAATCTATTAAGTACAAAATTATTACTTTAAATATTTCATCAATGACAAATTACAAAGAAGGATGACACTTTATATAAATGCGTGTAAAACATAGCTCATGCAAGAGAATACAACATCAAATGACAAAGATGCAAAGATGGAAATTGATAATGACACCACCAAAGGATGTGATACAAATGATTGATGATGATGCAGTATGATTGGACTGATGTACCAAGAAAATATAGAGGACAGTCGCTCCCTAGTTATTAGTTGGAAGATAGATCACTCCAATAGGTATGATAAGTGGACATAAAAATTCTTTCCAATTTCCATATTTATTTAAATTTGTTTTTGGCAATAGTGGCATATTGTGATGGTTAAGTTGTTATGTTGTTGTTATTTCCATCAAGGTTCAAATCCCAGTGGGGATGAGGTCCCCCATTTGGGCCTCACCAGTTCATAGCTCTGGGTCAAAGCATTTACCCCTTTATAAAAAAAAAATTTAAAACTTATAATAAGGTTTTTAAAATTATTTTATTACTAAAAAAATTATTTTAAATAATAGAGAAAAATTATTTTTTCCTTTTTTCTTTCTTCCTTGAACTTTCTATTTCAGAGACTACAATTGCCACAATCAGACTATAAGAGACTTAGATCACTATGCAAAAGACCAAACTAGTCAGTATAAACTGATAACACCGTTGTAAAATACAAAAAAGTCATGCACTTTCAAAAGAAATTGCACGGAGTTTGTATGAACCCAAACAAGGCCTTGGAAGTTGCAAAAATGGGATCATGCAATTTTCCAAAAAATTCAGACATTGAAATCTAAGACCACTTGTGCCACTATGTAGATCACAAAATTCTACCCCATATCAAAATAAAAATCTTAAAAAAGGGAGTCCAGATGACTAAGATATCATTGTTTGAAAATCACCTGGCTAATTATGACGTCTAAATCGTTGTCATGCCTCCAAACTTCAAATGGTTATAGATTTGGCCTCTAGTGTCCAATTTGGATGAAACAAAAGTTGATGTTGAGGTTTTTGGACATCTTCAATGTGATGCCAACCTCTGATTTGCACCAACAAGATCCAATTTTAAGCTACAATAGAAATCCACAAAAACAAAACCCCAAATTGCAAAAATATCTCTCCAAAAGTCTATCCAATGACACTCTATGGGATCTGATACCATGTAAAACCTGGCTATGAAGGTATCCACCCAAGATCTAGAGGCAATGGAAACAATAACAAGAGAGAAATAATATGACAATAATAAATTGTGTTCCTATCAATAATGCAATACAACAACTAGATTGACTCAACTTGAATGAATATTACATAGGAGATCCCTTGGTTATATAGTCAAGGTGAGTAGAAATGAGTGAATAAGAAAATGACAAGTGTTTTTATCTCATTACATGATAATCAAGATACAACTTATCACCCATCTAAGGTGGAACCACATATCCACTAGAGGTGGATCATCCTTCGATGTGTAATAATGTATGTGCAACAAAGATGGAGAGTGATAAAGTGATAAGTGCACTAAAGGTGGAGTCAACACATAAAGTAGAATGTGATAACATGATAACACCACCTAAAGTGGAAATACTCCTAAAAGCTCCTATGTGGTTCCTAAGTAAGCTTAAGTAAAATGTAATTAGTACCTAGGTGTGAATTACCCAAGGTAAAATATCTTAATTACACCCACAATATCGATAGGAAATAAGATGTAAGAAAGGAATAATAAGAATTTAAATAGGAATAGAATGTATAGATGTCATGAGGATATATACATATATACATCAAAGACGTATGAAGGCTTTGTGTAATATTGTGTGTACTAATTGGTAAGTAGTTGTCGATAATTCATGTTGATAAACATATATATATATATATATATATATATATATATATCACATTATAACTCAAACTCTAATCCTTTTTACTATTTTTGTCACTAGCATACAAACACAACTAATACAGAACACCTTTCTTAGTAACATTTGTATTAATTAAAAAATATAAGATGAAAACATAAAAAATAATTAAATTAAGGAAACATCTTGATTTAACATTATTAATTATTTATTTTGGTCAAAGAATCAACCATTTGATTTCAATTTGTTAATTGGTTTTTATCTTTCAAGGTTCTATTAACTATTTTAGTCAGTGGCTTAATTGATGTGATTAATCATACTTCATTTATTTATTTATTTTATTAAATTATAATGTATAATGGATTTCTTATTATATTTTGAATATTTAAGAGAATTTTTTTTATTAAATTAAATAAATAATAAAGATTATCTAATCAATTTTATTTTGATAAAGTGGGTTAGCTAATGTAAGACATATAATTTCAATAAATGAATATTGTTACGAGTTGAGATGAGGACGATGCAATGAAAATAAATGTTAGTGAGATGTTAGTGTCTACATGTACATCAACAATGGTGTTTGACTACCGTCAAGGAAGTCAACAATTTTCTCTATGTTTATAATAGGCCCTAAAGTTGTTTTTATATCACCACCAAGTTTTCAAGCACAAACAAATGAATCTCATAGGTTAAAAGCAACAAAGGATGAAACAACCTCAATCAAATTACGCGGTATGACAACTTAGTCTTAAAACCAGACTATATGGCTACCTTGTCTCAAGACCAAGCAACGTGAGTGACCTTGTCTCAAGACTACACTATAAATAGAATTCTCTCCCAACAACAATAAGTCTTGGAACACTTGCCTTAACATTTGTATCATCTTTAGATACCATATCTTTATTTCAATTGTTATATTAAAATATAGACATCAATCAACCAAAATGATCATCAAAATAAAATTAAACAAACTCCCCATCCTTCATTAACTATTTCATTCCCCTACTACATTTAATCACATCCCAATTTTCCATTTCAATCTTATCATCTAAATTTTATTTAACTAGCTAAACCTAAAACCAACTTAAAAAAATAGTGTGAAAGCGTTTTTATTTTCTTCCCTTGGGAGGATGATTTACACCACATAATGTCAAAGTACTTCCAATTTTTTAAAGGTCCGCTTCTCAAGTTCACTCATATTTAGTGCTTCGGGAAGGTAAGAAGAGCTCATTTGCTACTTCATTTTACTTTTACGTTGGGAGGGTAAAACTAAAGTTGTTGATTGGGACGATGAAAATAATATGATTGACCTTGAAATGTATAGGGGAAAGGTTAATTATGTCTCACATTGCTAGCGAATAGAATTCCTCAAATGAGGGAAAGTATTCATTTTCAATCTACGATAAAAGTTTCCTCATATCTTCCCAAGTTTCAACATATCTTCCCTTCCAAACATATCATGATGCCCAAAACTTAATGATGGTATGGTGAATCAGCAATCCAAGGTTAAATATTATATTTTACTTTATAAAAAGCTATGAAGCTATGGTCACTTCAATTCTCACAAGGGTCAAATAAAGGAAATTTTCTTTTTAAGGTTCATTTATCAACATTAAGGTCAAATTAATATCTACAAAGTACATTTTTTTAAGATTTCAATGACTATTCTCAAAAGAAAGAATCCTTAATAACAAACTTTCATGAATGAAGGTTACTTCAAAGACGTCAATACACAAATTTTAAAAGAAAATTTAAATGTTCTATTTAATCTACAGATTTGATCTTGAATGATTGAACCTATAACACTATTTATTATTATTATTATTCATGTTGTGTAAGGGAAGAACACTGATTATCACCCATGTTTCAATTACCGTTCACTTCTTGTTCACCCAATCTTTTTATTACTAACTTTAAAGAAACAAAAATAAATGATAACTAAAAGTCCATTAATAAATTTCACATGTACTTATAGCCACCCAATTGTACTCCCATTAGTTGAAATTTTTGAATTTTAATGGGAGGAGTTGTCCATCTTTATTAGTACCCATAGCACATGACTACTACAACATTTGTGCATACGTGTTGGCAGTTTTTGAGGTGTTTGTAGTACACAGTTATTGGACCATCTCTAGTAGGCATCGAGTGACACTTTCAAATAACCACTTTTTGACTCTTTGTATATAATAGATCTCACAATAGATGTTGTTACTATCCAAAAGACAAAACAATAGTTATAAGATATTAAGTCACATACATTAACAACAACAAAAACATGTCAAAATCAAAAATATCATTTAAGATCTATATAGAATCATTACTTTCTTTCAAAAATACCATTTAAGATCTATATAGACTCATTACTTTCTTTAAAATATATTACATGCCTCTTTATCCACTTAAGATGATTGGGACTCCAAACTTTTAATTGTCCCCAAAGGCAAAGACACTAGCATTAAAGTCTTGGTAGCTTTGGCCATGGAGTTGGCAATGGGTCCACTTTCATAAAATACATGCATCCTAGAAATTTGTATTCTTACTCAAGATAAACAAATGTAGGTTTCCAAGTTACTTCTATTCCCCACACTTCTTACAACCTAGATAAAAAAATTTGCTTGTTCCAACATGTTAAAAGTTTAAGTAGATTAGATACTAACGTTTCAACAGATAAAAGATGTTTTCTAGTACATGTGAATTGTAAAGAGAGAATCCCACTTTGGACCAGCTAAGGGCCCCACTTTCTTTCTCCCAAAAATTTGAAAAGGAATGGTACTTCCAATTCCAAGGGGCACCTAAAATCTACTTAAAATGTTATTTTATTCTTAGTCAACAAACTCTAATATTTTTGGGGGCATATGGTGGGGAAATGTAATCTTAGAGGGGACACACATGTAAATGCTTTAAGCCTTTCAAGTAACCGAGGTTTGGATTTCCCACAACCTTGTCTTCATATGGGTGTGGTTAAACTACTTATGGGCTCGAGCTCCATGTACACATCTAATATAATTAAGCATAATAATAATAATAGGTGTTATATCTGTGTCAAGGAGAATAAACTTCAAAGCTTAGCTTACATAAAATATGGAAATTTGAGAATGTTGTTAGACTAGAAAAAGGATCGAAGCTATTAGATTTCCACAATTCATATTATGTTTCTTTGATAGTTTCTAGATTAGATTGTGCATAATTTTTTATCATCCAGAAACTGTCACAGTAGAAAAAGGATATTTTAATTTGTTTTAAACTATAATATTTCATTTACTTTATGTGAGGTTGGGTTTCTGATGGAAATTGTATATACTTATGGATTTGATATATGAGAATATCAAAAATTTACTTTGCTTTTTCTATTCACTTTTGTTCATCTTGTCTTTCTAATATTTGAGGGTTGGTAGTATTTAAGGATAGTTTGGTAGGGTTGTTTCTATGTCACTAAGAGATGCATTCTTCATGATCAACTGATGTAGGAATATCTAGAGGTGTAGGGTAGTTCTACATCATCCAAACATAATGTTTATTTCTTAATTGAGTTAAGATTAGGAGAATAAAATTAAGTGCAAGCTACTATAGGTCTCCATCTAAAATATAATTATGGTGAAACTAATTCCATACACCCTACAATAAAAGAAGTCTAGTAGGGTTAGATGTCTAATATAATACTCCCTCAAGAGAGGTTCATTCTAGGATTACTCTCATTTGTGCTTACTATATTTTAGAATGGAGGTCCAGTTATCAAGATGAGACCTATACCTATAAATCAAATTGATTTTGTAAATTTAATTATACTAAAGAGTTGCTTGTTTAATCATTAAATTTATCACCTTAATACATATTTTTAATCTCTAGATTATTAAATTTAGACCTAGATTTTATACATGTGGTAAAGGTAAGAGGGGTTAGGAGTTTGTATAGTTTAAAACATAAAGAGTGTGCCTAAACTAATGAATGTTTCTTTTGTTGTATACTTGAATTGACATTTAGATAGTGTACATGTGACCATTTGGGCTTTGTAGGCACGTATTAGTACATTTGGCTTCATAAGACGGGTCTAGTTTTGTAAGAAATATTCATATCTTCATATTTTTTCTCAAATGAGGAAACTTAATAGTGGGGTGACTAGTGTAGAAGAGAGGTCATCATGTGAAACCTCCTTAAGAGAGTTTAATTATGTTATTTCATGCATACATATAAAACTTTTGATGCATCGAATATTTGTTAGTCATAGTATGACACATTTGTTGATATATACTATGTATTTAATTATCAGATTTCTCAAATTATGTCTAGATGAATCCACGTGGCGTAGGTTTTTTCTTTGTATATATGCATGCATGTAAAATGTATCTATAATATTATCATACATGTTATCAAATCTAACCAGTTAAACTTAATAGTGATATGGAGTTCTAAAAAGGAGAAGCAATCAGTGGGCCAAAGGGGTCTTATGATCAATGATACATAAAATAAATGAAGACTCATTAAGACTAATATAATTTTTTTGTGTGAGGTTTTGTCCTTTTTATATTAACTCTTTTAACCATCTATTCATGTCCTCAAGTTGATAGCTTATTCTAAAATATTTTCTAGTCTTTCTTGATTCAACAAATTATTTATAATTTTATTCATTTTTTTCTAACTCGGGGCCCTTTTATTTGAGCTTCTTTACAAGTTTGTATCTAATACCATAAATACATTCAAAGGATGACTTAAATGGAAGTCATGATTATTGAAAAGATACAATCCCCTTCAGGATTACTTTCACACATACCTCATTTACATCCTTGTATGCCTTGAATGAGTTTCAATATGTAAAAATAAAATACTATAAGCTTCAAAACCCACATGGTACACACAACAACATAAAGACATATATTCCAATGATACACTATCATTATTATGCAAATTAATATAGTCATCTACTAAGGATCAATTTATGTTATGTGGTTTGTAGATGTATCGATTTTAGAACATTTATTACATGGATAAGGATCTAGAGGTATGTTATAGCTTTTCTATGCTAATATTTAATATTTTAGTGTAATTTGGGTGAGAGAAATTCCATAGCATGCAACTATGGAGAACCAAGATGGATATTATAATTTGATTTTTTTCTACATCACATGAGATAATGTGTTTAGTTTTTGTGGACTAGTTTGGACTGAGAGAGTAATATTACCCCAACTAGATCTAGGCATATTATCAAATCCTTTGATGGTAAGATATGATGGTTTTGTTTATGGCATGTTAAATAATAATTATTTGGAAAGAATCCTTAGTGCATATATTAGGGCTAGATCCATCATCAAATGATTTTTTTTCATGATGAAGTCAGCGCATTCCACCATCATATGTAACTTCTTTAATTACTTTCTTAGGTGGAATTATTTATCATCAAATGATGTATCATGACTTTCTATGTGATCAATAGAATGGATCAAAGGTGTTACTAATTATTAAGTATCACTAGATCTAACATGAATTTTCTCTAAGGTTTGTTATATAATATATCTCAAAAGGGGTGATGTACATACTAGGCCCTAAAGAGATCATTTATCTTGGGTGCTTTGGATTTTTTGAATGATGGCATACTTGTTCATTTTAGTTGTAGCTTGAGGAATGATGTAGATTAAATGCATTGGTGGGAAAGATAGATGGTGGTTTATTAATATCTTGTCCCCTTCCCAACCTTAAATACCAAGTGTTACCCACAAGATTGCAACCATGTGTATCTATGGTGATGTATAAATAAGTTATAAAATTCACAAAATATAAAATATCAATAGATGGGTAAGAATCAAAAGATAGACCATAATAGGCCACTTTAATGCCATGTTATCCTTATATGATACAAGTATAAAAATAGATTATGAAAGCATTATTTGAAGTGGTAAAATAACTATAGATCAAATAAGATGAATCAAATCATTATAGGGCTCTACAATTTAACTATAGTCTTTAATAAATTAATTAGAATAATTCAACATTTGTGTGTTAATAATTAGAAAGTAAGAATGAATTCACATATAAAGATTCTTTAGTAAACCCATCATAATCATCTTGGAAGAGCTCTTTGCTAAGTTTTAAAATATCGTCAAAAAATGTAGAATAAGAAAATGATACATCAATAAATTATACATTAGAAACTATTAGATGATCATCAAGGCATAACATATCATCAAGTAAATGAAGGACATGTGATGGAAAAATATTTATAGATTCATCATAGGATGTAGAAGAATGATAATTAATATACTCAACACCTTGTATAAGATAAGGTAATTCATTTAAAACACGTGGATATATAGAGATAAGATAATTATGAGATCAATTATCAATATATCGTCACTAGGTACTTGAATGCCATGTATAGATGAATTTCATGTCAGATAATTGAATGTCATGTATAGATGAATTATATGTTCATCATTGTCACAAGACATTGGATCATCATAAGATATTTGGAAAAATGAACTATAAATATTTTAAAACATAGTATTTGCATTGTCTAATTCAATGAGAGGGGTCAAATTAACTCAATAAATATAATACCTCTACAAAACACACATAAATAACCATAACATTAAAACTCGTAAGTATATTGTGGGTAGATGTTTCACAGGATATAAAAAATAAAAATATATTAATTTTTAAAAAATGTAGATTAAGCAAGAAGTAATATTTTAAATCTGGGTCAAGAGGGTGAATTAAAGAATAAATCAGTATGTGTATCCAAACCCTAAGCACAAGATATAAGTAGATAAAGATAAAATGCTAGATAGCTCTAGATGATAAATCAAATTTGTATATGTTTAAAAATATTAGCTAGAAACCATACATGAAAGATGGATTGTTTGAGGAATTTCATCCAATAGCTCATGGGTACGGTCTATTATTTCATATTTTGCATATAAACCTGTATTGATAGCTACAACAAAAATATTTGATAGAATTTCTCTTATTTATACTTTTCTTGACATTTATACTATTTTTAAATGTTCTCATTTTGTCCTATGTTATGAAGATGCTTGTAAAATTCATGGGATTTAACTTTAATGTTACCACTTGTATTTGCTTGGAAGTTCATGAATTATTTTTAAAATATTTGTTTCATTTATCCTATGTAATCATTGCATTTCACATTACCACAATTCTTTGGGATATTTTATTAAAAACCTACATGCCTTTTTATAATTGAATGTATTTGAGACATTTGTCAAACAATTGGTGTTCCTTTGATATAAATGTGCATTATGTGATAAATTTTATCTTTACTAGAGATGCACATTATATTAGACATTTTATCAAACAATGTGTGTCTTGCATGGTTTGTTACAACAACTATATTTTAAAAATATCCACTATCAAATAGTTTGTTATGTATGTTTGTACTCAGTACTAGAGCTGCAATCTTGACATAGGATTGGAAAGTTCTTATAAAGTTTGTGGAATTTATCTTTATACTAACCCATTGCATTTACTTAAACTTTTAAATACTTTTTCAACTATTCTATATAGAGTATGTTCTTACATAAAATTTCAATACCTTCTCAATGATGGTAGTTCTACTTTTGTAGTGTGTTTAGGCACATGATTCAAAACTATTTTAATCTTTTACCAACTCTAGAATACTTCAACACTTCTTCAAAATGAGGTGATAATGGGTTTTATATTCTTGTTAGCTTCATAAAGAATAACACATATAGAGGTTAAGAGAAAATATATATTGAAATTATCATCCAACAATAGTTGTGAATATAAACTATATTCTATCGCTTTTACCTTCTCATCCTTTAAGCATTACTTAGTAAAATTGATTACAAACAATAATAATTAAATATTTCAAAATGTTATAGTAATATTTTATGCTAATGTTAGAGTGATGAATTTGATCTGGGATATTTTTAAATGAAAAATAATTTGAGCACATCCTTGTGGTCTTTCACTAGGTGGTAACATGTCAACATATATTGACATAAGATCCATGCATCTACTAATCTTAAGATTTTTAGAAGACTTTCTCCTTGTAGAATATCTTTGAGAATATAACACGATAAAGTAGAGTCTGCATCCATAAGTATTTGAGAATAATGGGCAATAACATCTTCCATTGACCTTGATTTTAGTTGCTACATATGATCAAATTGGTATATTGTCTTCCCAAACTTTATGGGCTTGCAAAGACCCATTTCCATATTTTAGGGACATTTTATGGAAGAATATTAATCTAATAGAGATACTACTAGGGAAATTAAACAACTCCACAAACATGTGGTTGTATCTTATAAGAAAACACACAAAATAAATATATGGAAGGGAAAGACACACCAAAATTGAACATGCAAAAAAATGTCTACAAGGGAAGAAGGGAACAACCATAATTACGCATTATCATTTATAGGTTTTGGAAAATATTAACCCTTATAGTATAATTTTGAAGAATACAACGATAAATTATGCAAATTTATGAGTGAAAATTGTAACTTGAACTTGATTGCATCTATAAGAACAACATTATCCATGCATAGAAGATAAATATGGACTCATAGACAATTTTATGAATAATTAGAATATAAGCATTGTCTACATCCATAAAAAGTATGACACGAATATTTTTCTTCACAAATATAACTAGAATGTCAACAACACTAATCATACCTCTAATATCCTTTATTTATGATTACACCTCTACTTTCTCATTTAGGACTACTAAACTAATTCATTTTTATATGCCTCCAAAGATGATATTAGAATTGAGATTAAAATTCGAGATGTTGAAAAACCATAGGGACTTTCTTCTTGCTAGCTATCAATTTTTTTTTCCTTAAAAGATTTTTCATTCTTGTGTTCAATGTCACCACCAATCTCTTATTTTTCTTTTACTTGCTTTATTGAATTTTGTAACACAAGCACCTGCAAGATTAGAAAATAAACAAAGTATACCTTCTATAAATGAGAGAAACAAAAAAAATATGCTATATTCCTCAAAACCAGAAGATACATAATGAATGATATAATACATTAGCTAGGAACCCAATAACTATTTTCATAGCCGCACGTGGCCTTCTTCAAGATTGAACTGATTGTTAAATGCTAAAATGGATTTGTTGTTGTAGTTGTAAAAAAAAACATAAGATCTTTCTTTAATCTTTAAAGAAAGAAAAAATCCCTAAAGTTATAAAATAAAAAAGCTAACTAAACCTCAACTACGTGAACTTAAGCTTTTAAAAGCATGTGAAAATATGCAATCTCTAACACCTCCATTGCGAGAAACTTCGGAAGAAGTAAAAATCTATAAATGCACAAAATGCAAGAATGGGTCCTGACAACTAAAGGCCTAGTGAGGCACTGAATACAAATAAAAATATCTCTCACATCTTAAGAAAAGGAGAAAAACCTAGTGGGGGAAAAATCCTCAACAAAAGAGAGAAAAATAGAATAATAACTAAGAAGCCTCAAAGAAAATTACTTAAATAGAATAAGAGCATCAAGAACATCATCAGAGTGCAAAGAAGTTATAGACAATTATTGAATGATAACTACTATAGTGTTAAATGAACAACCTCCTCTAAAACCAAGATGATGATAAAGATCAAGAAGACAAGAATTTGAATGAGTTCCCCCAATGACACTACTCAAAAAATGATCAAATAGGAAAAAAAAAAGAAAAACATCTATCGGTCAAAGATACAGATGGCACATGAATCTGTATGAGTAACCCCAATGACACTCCTCAACAATGCAAGAGTAAATTGCTAGTAAAACATACAAGTTCCAACATTCTAAATAATTGATCAACTGAGGATAATTCACCTTCAAAAAATTTGAATGAAGGAGTGTCTATATGGTAAAACATTTGTCTCATAAAAATACAACCATTGCATATGACTAGCACATATGAACAAATATTAAATACATAGCTCACTCCAAAATGAAACCAAGGAAGCATTAGCATAATGTTGACAAGGGAGAGGCATGATAGGTCCACAATAGGTCTATTGAAACTATGTGTCACCATGTAGTGCATGAAGGATAAAAACACCCAAACATGCACAAGAAAGTAATGACAACTAAAAAATGGTATGCAACTAAGGCACACATGCATGAGACAAGAATCACTAATATTTATTGTCATTGTGGAGGGACACTCATCAGACTGTAAAGGTGTGATGGAAAAACAAGAGACACTACACAACCCTCCATGGCACTTTATAATACAATGCATGTACAAAATAAGGGACAACAAAATGTGCAAAATCTCTAAAAACTATACACACGAGTGACACTTTATCTCAACGCGTCTACAAACAAAGAAATGCATGTAAACGATGCTCAACATGCCCAAAGGGATTTTTTTTTTGAAATACGTGTATAACAACTTGAGTAAGTCATCCAACACAAACAGAATATTTCCATGAGCCAAAAAGACCAAGTAATCATCCATAATGTGAAAACACAAAAAAATTGAATAAGAACACTTAGGGAAAAATCTAGATGATTGCATGGATAGATATGAAGAGCTTGAAGATCCCTTTCCAACACTACAAGAATCGAAAAAATGGAGGAAATGAAAAAAATATACTAGCTCAAAGTGAAAATACCACATCTAACTTTAATAGAATATAAAAAAATACTTGCAGTAAAATGTCAAAAAAATACAAGCATCATTGGATAGCTCTCTGAATCAGCTTTCCAATGATACATCACTTGCAAAAAATGAACACCATATGTAAAACTTGTGGCCATAAGAAAAATATGATAAAGTTAGCTAACCAACAAACATGACCCTTGTAGCTTGATTTCTCCAAAATTCACTCACTAAATGAAAATTCTAATAGATACCCAAATGGTCTTTGGAGGACGCAAAAATGGCCTAAGATTTTTTTTTTTAAATGGAAAAATAAAGCTATGGCTAAATCTTGTTTATTTTTTATTTTTTTTGTGATATTTTTAGCTATGTTTTTCTTTTCTTTATTCTCACAAATTGTGATGAATTTTGACAAAATGATAGATATTCAGATGGTTTTGTGTCCAAGAAAAAACCTTAGAATTTTTTTCCACAAGATGAGCTAATATGTAGATTCTCAAAAAATACCCACTTCTAGATCCACAAAAAAGGTCGATTAAGTGACCTTGTAATATCTATGAGAAAATAAACACTCAAATATTGGTAATGGGTTTGTTGAATCCACCCTCTGATACCATGTTGAATTTTTCAATTACACAAGCACCTGGAAGACCAAACAACAAATGAAGAACACCTTCCACAAATGAGATAAAAAAGAAAGATATGTTATATTACTCAATAGATAAAGAGACATAATGAACGATACAATACATAATGGATTTCTTTATAAAAAGCAAGTTCTAAATGAGAAAACCAAAAAAGATAACTAAAGCTCAACTAAGTGAACTTAAGCTAAAAATGCATGTGTGACTATGTGTAAAATATGCATGCTCTAACATGTTCGACCTTGCACAAGTATTCAGGTGGGAATTTTTCTCTCTTATTGACATGCACAACTCCATAATACTCTTCAAAAAATAGATACTTTCTTGGGATCATTAGCATAATCAACAATGCTTTTAAAAAAAAAAAATTAGACATGGAGAGGAAAACAAATTGCCCCAACATCATCACTTTTAGGAACCCAGACAACCCTTAATTTATACTACTCTTATGGTTTTTCTCCTTCTCTTTTTCACTAGCTATCAATGCTACTATTTCCATTTTGCACAATCATAAAGTAGACATTGGTCAATAATAATAAATAAATAAAATTTTAAAATTATGATTTGTATTCCATATTTACAAAGCTTCATTTCAATATATTTTCAAATCTTATTTTGAAAGTGAAAATTTTAATTTAGAAATTAGAAATTAAATGCACCATTCCATTCTCAATAGAGTCACCAAAAACTATTAGCAAGAAATTTTGTCACTATAATATCTTTGTTGATTGACCTAATGGAAAATGTTAAAATACTGTAACATTGGATAGGTCACTATTTCTTTTTATTAAATATGAAGTAGCTTGTTTACAAAAAAAAATATCATCTTGAGAGATCAATGCATCAACATGTCGTACAACCAGTCTTGATTGGGACTATATATAGCATAATTTACATTGGCTTTGATTGTAAAAATATACAAAAAAAGATTATAACTTTAGATTACGAAAGGATATCCAAAATGTAGTTCACAAGTCCATTATGGAATCATTGCATTATTCCTATCCACCCAGGCTACCTAGCCAAGGTCTCCTCCTTTCTATTTCAACACTTTGTCATTGACAATCTATTGGCAATAGGGGCACTCTAGAACTTTTGCTACATGAATGGGTGTTTCTATATCAGGAACCACCGCAATGGGATTTGCATCTACCAATGGAGGGGGGTGTTGTATTTCCTTTTATCTCTTCTCTCAAAGCTCTATCATAAAATTTTGTAGGCCTATTTCAAATGGGGACCTCTCATCGCTAGATTTCTTCCAAGTAAACCCATGAGATATTTCCCACTTAAAGATCTTGGTTGTTTCATATTGGAGGAGGTCCTCAAATTTATTCTTGTGCATCATCATAGTGATAGTAACCTGTTAATCGACATTAATAAATATGAGCCTTCGTAGAGACTCGGTAAGATGTCTATCTCTACCATTAAACAAGTTGTCATTCCTATATTTCCAAATAAAACATAACACTTCAACTGAAAAAAAAAAAAGACCACAAGACATTAAAGGGTTTCTTAAGGTCCTAGAAATATTTCCAAATAATATATCTTGGATGTTGATGTTCCCTTTTAGTGAAATTACAAACAAAATTCCAGACTTATTTTAAAAATAAACAATCAAAGAACACATGAAAGATGGATTCAAGTATTCTACCAAATGAGAAAAGACAAGGTTATCCATTAGGAAGAAAAAAATGACAATCTGTGTAGGAGAAGGCACCATATAAAGAATCTTTTCTTAGGCTCTACCAACCTGGTCCAAAGGCTGTCAAATACTTTATATCAAATGGAGGCATCAAGATTTAGGTTCCAACATTTATTCACATGCAAGCAAATAGAATTATTGTCAAACAAGGAGGCATATATAGTTTTGGCTTTAATATTGGCACCGTGAGAGCCATTAGGCTATTTAAAGGAAGTGAATCTAGAATCTTTAATGGTATAAATCCTAGGAAGGGATAAGGAGAAACAAGAATTCCTAAGCACAAAGTAGGTCCTCCACTAGGTTGAGGGAAGAGAGAAATTATTCTCTAGTAATTTTCAACCAATAAGAGATCCATTCTGTATGACATCCTGGAATAATTTAATACCATGATCAACCTATAATTTGGATGAGCACCCTTTTAAGTGGGCTATCCTCTTATCCTAATGTTTCAAATTCCACCAAATAGATCTCTCACTACACAACTTGTTGCCTGAAGCAATGATTCCATTAGATGTGATGAACGACCTCACATAATCCCAACATTTCCAAATGGAATTGAAGGCATGTGATCCTTGCACCCTAATAGAGAACAGCCCAAAAATAAGGTCGCACAAGTGAAGACCATTCCAAGAAGGCCCTTTGTGAGGAGAAACCCTAGATATATTATGTCTTACCAACACCTTTCATGGCTCTTCCCCATCCAAAGCTTTAAATATTCACATGGGAAAAAGAGAAATACCCTGTGCCCTTAAGTCCTTCAATCCCAACCCTCCTTTATGATTACTCATGGCACACAATTTCCAATTGACAATATGCCTTTTCTTATTTCCTTTTCCATCTGACCACAAAAAATTGTTGATCCTCTTCTAGATGAAGTTAAATTGGTAGTGATTAAACAAACAAGTAGAGGAGTAATAGATAGTATATGATGATAGAATATTTTGACACACATGGAATATATCATCCAGGGATAGGTACCTCTGGTTCCACTTACCAAGTTTCTTCTCCACTTTAGTCTCAACCCAATCCCTCATATACTTTAAATTGGGTTTAATGGAAAAGGGAATTCCCAAATATCTGACTTGACACCTAGCCCATCCCCAAGCAAGAGAAAAATTATTAATCCAAGGAGGAGGTAATCCTCTCATCCTAAAAAAATGTATTTAGGAAGAGAGGGCCTATTACATGATGCTTCATAGAACAAATTTAACTTCCCCATAAGGAAAATGACATTATCCTCTTTGAGTTCAAGGAGAATAGTAGTATCATCTGTGAATTGGATATTAGATAATTCATAGCCATTTGGTAATGCTACACCTCTCACTTTTTGTGAGAGAGATGTATCCCTTAGCAGATAAAATAATGCATCTACAACAATCACAAAGAGTGCAAGGGAAAGAGGACATCCCTTCCTGATAGACCTGGATAAGTCAAAATATTATGACCTACACCGACTAAATTCTACCTATGACCTGACATAGTGTCTCTACCATTTTGCAAAATATCTTAGGAAATCCTAAAAAATGAAAGCATCATAATTAGAAAACTTCTTCAATTATATCATAGGATTTTCCATAGTATATAAGTAGCATACCTATATTCTGATTTGTATCCTTTTCCCATTACATGGACTCCCAACAAGTGATGAGGTTCTCTAAAATGTATCTACCTTTAACAAATAATGTTTGAGCAAGATTGATTATAATAGGGAAACAATATTTGCTAAGATCTTGTATGAGATATTGAGTAATGTAATGAGCCTCCAATTTTTTATCAAGGATCTATCCCCATATTTATGAATGAGTTTGATAAGCCCCAAATTGATTTCCTTACCCAGAGACCTCTAATGAATGGCTTCCTCAAATACTTTTGGCGTGCTTGTAACATATCCTCACCTATCCAACTAATATTTTTCTTGTATAACTCTATAGGAAACTCATCTGGCCCCAAGGCCTTATCATTGGAGAGGGCTAGAATAACACTCTTAAATTTATCCATAGTGATTCCCTTATCCATGGCCTCAACATATTTCTTGCAAACTTTGGAAGGGATGATGTTGTGGATAAGTTTGCTAGCTCTCTCTTTACCATACCTGTCATCCTTTGAAAAGAATATATTTTTTAGAATATCTCAAATGCCTTTAGAATGTCTGACTGATTAGTGAGATTCTCACCCTCCTCCCAAATGCAATCAATTCTATCCTTGACCTCCTTACTTTTCAGAATCTGAAAGAAGAACTTTGATCCCTTGTCCCCATGAAACATCCAATTCATTATGGATATGACCTTGGCACCTTGGATTTTTTTATTCTAAATATTTGTTAAGGATTCTATGACTTGGTTCATAGCCTCTATAGAGATCAAACATTATGGGTTCCTTTGAAGCAGTTCTTCAAACACCATAATTTGGTTGTGCAATTCAGTCTCTTGCCTCTTAAGGTCCTTGGCTTTCTTATTGCCTACCATTTGGAAAACAACTTTCAAACTCTATACATTTTGAATCCATCTATCAATAGCATTGCACCACTACCCACCCTTCTATTAAAGGATCTAATAATCTTCACTACGCAAATAATTTCCTCATCCTCAAATAGTCGTACATTAAGTGAAAATGCCTCTTTCTTACACTAAATGGGGGGCAGGGTCTCCAATAGATATCATAGTCTTAATCAGATGGTGATCTAAAATGGTGTAGGGAAAAATTTCACATCAACACCTACATCATCCTTCTTGAATCTAAACATGTCCTGGTTGGCATAAAACCTATCCAACATACAATATATCCCCCTCCCCCTTGCTGAAAATTGCACTAGGTGAACTAGATACCAGGAAATTCAGCCTTTTTACTTGCTAAAGGGTCCATGAGTTTATGTTTATTAATAATTTCATTCCAGAAAAAAATTCCTCTCCTTTCCATTCAAATTTGGATCAACCAAGTTTGTCTTGAGGTCTTTCAACCATATTAAAATCTCCACCCAGAACCCACGAGATAGAGTCCATTTCAAACATCCACTTTCATAATTCAATCATTTCCCGGTAGTCATTGGAAGCATAAATAGAGCACACTCCAAATTCAACATCTTTGGCTTTTAAGATGATCCAAACCAACCCTGCACTACAGGGAGAGAACCCCCACCTATCTACACATTTATCCCATTTGATCCCAACCATGGTGGTCGCTCCTCCTTTATGTCTAGAATGGTTAGTGTTGAAATAGCCTACATCTCTCTAGATGTATTTCATGTTCATGTCCAAGTTAAATTGGATAACCTTATTTTTTTGGAGCATGAGAATATCTATCTTATTATCCATTCTCAGAAATCTCTTCCCAGCATATTTTATGTCTGGGGATTCAAGGCCCCTTAGATTCCAAGAAGCAATTTTAATATCCATAATGGGTTATTTAAGAAGCATCCATGGATTCCATGAAGTTCCTAAAGAATTTAGGAAGTTGCCTCTTGGGAATCTTAGGCTCCTTTTTACCAGTAGAGGAGCCACTAGGCTTCCCTCTCTTCCTTTTGATTTTAAAGTCAAGAGGTAGTTCAAATCCAGCTGAGGGGCAGAGGCTTTTCCTAGGCTTGGTTGCCTTCTTTTTTTGGTTTTGTTAGATACAGATTTAGTTTTTCATCCATGGAGGGATCTTTATCAACATAATCCCCTTAATTTCACCTTCCTCACACTCCACTAATATATTTGCATCCACATTATTCTTGCACCAATTCACTACTCCAGATACAGGGATGGGGCTGACACTTACAGTACTAGTATTTAAGCTATCAACCAGGACAGGCTGAGCCTTAGGAGGGGAGATAGCAGCAGGGATGATTTCCAATGAGAAATTTGATAGTGCACCATCTGATTCATATGATTATTTTAGAAAGGAAAGAGCCTCATTGCTTAAGAATTTAGAAGGGCGAGTAGAATCCGTTTGGTCCCCAATGGACTTCCCATCCCCAAGAGGCATCATGTCACTATTGATAGCTAAATTTCTAGTAGTAATAGCCTCATCCCTATGTTTGCAAAGACAAGGGGTTTGTCCAAGGATAATTCCATATTATTACAATCCTTAGAAAACATTTCTCTATTCATTTCCTCATTTCTATGTCTGGGACCATGTACCCTTCTTGACATTCTTTTAATTTTTTGGAGAGCCGATTGTTGTGCATTCAAGACTTTGTGCTTAGGCTTACTATCACCCCCATCTCCACTTGAATCATGATTGGAATATGAAGGGGGGGGGGGGCAATATTGGGGTCAATTTGGGGTAGGGATTCATCCCTTACCCTATCACGATGCCTTCTATGGCTATGAATAATCATATATTTCAGAGAGTCTAGTTCTTCAATGAGGGTGTCTACATCAACCCTTTTATAATCAATTGAGGTATGGGGTTTTATAATATTATTATGAGCCCCTTTATTAAACTTAGGGCATAAATCTTTATTTACAAGAACCTGGTTTCTCAAATTAGGTTTCAAATTTTGGACCTTTTTGAAAGTAGAGGTCAATTATGCCTCAAATAGCCCTCTCTCCTACACAAAAAACACACATTGACTCCTCCAAGGTAGGAAATAGGGCATGAAAATGCCTCATGTTCCAGGTCTATAATCAATTCATTGGGGATATTTGAGTTGGTATTGAGGGTTATCAAAACCTTAGCATCCAGATGCGGTAATAAAGAAGAAGTCTCATCCTTTTTTATAACCTTACCCAAGGGTTCTAGGGCATGGGGTACAAGATTACATAAGAAAAGAGGATTATTGTGCACAAATACCAATATAGGGCTTGATAGAGCCAATACTTCCTCCTTGTTGGCCTTAGGCGACCAAGTGATGGATCGAAAATAGCTTGAGCTGACATTCTAAAATTATTTCTTAATGACCTCATTTTGAGAGTTAGGGTTTTTTAAGAAAACAAGGAAAATGAATTTTTGTATCATTCGACAAAAGGAGTAATGAAAATCAAACTTTTTACCCCAAACTTGATGCATCCAATCATTCAAAAAATTCCTAGATGGGACAAAATTAATATCCAGGGCAACTAAGAAAATAGTGGTGTCTTTTAATCTAGATTTCTCACTATCTATAACCATGTCCATTTGAGAATTAAATCTAACAACCATAGAATGGTTTGAGGGCATCTTACCTTGTCCTCCTCCATTAAACTACTCGTTAGGGTTTTGGGCCACAGGTAGGGTTTCAAATCTTGCATCCACATATAGTGAGATCTTGTCCTCCAAGGCTTGTTTGAAGGATTTCTTGACTTCTCCAATGGAAAAAAAAACCTTACATGGGTCTGAATTGATATTAGACAGGGCTCCATCCCCATAAAATCCTTTGAAAGAGATTAAAATCAAAGCTAAAAAATATTGATAGCAATTATAGCCTGTGCGGCTTGGGAGAGAGGCCTCCCACCTGCCAAGCATCCCCTCGCACACACGAGGTAGGTGGCCTTCGAGTTGCAGACCCCTTGAAAGTTAAAGATAAATTCTAGATAGGTCACTATTGAAAGGATGATCCTCCTTTATGTTTAAGAGGGGTGAATCCTTTGTAGGATTTATGTATTTTATATGTTTGTTATGTTTAACTAGAGAATGTTAAGGATAGAGGAAATGGATAAATAAAATAAAAAGTGAGGGAAAAGGAAATCTTTTTTATTAAACTAATAACAACATTGACAAAACTTGAGAATAAAATGAAGTGTAATATATCTCCTCATCTATATCACATCTTTGCAGTGTCATTATAACTCTTTAGTTAGTTTCATCTAGTCTTTGATGTTAGAGGTTTAAAACACATAAATATAATAATAGTAGTTGTCATCTCATATTATGGAAGATATTCTTACAATAATACAAGAACAATCATTCTAGATTTATCTTGTACCTAACATCAATCATATTTTTATTAACAAACGTGTTGCTCTTGTCAAGTTCTATTGTTGAGTCAATGAAGCTATTAAACTCTTCTTCACCATACACCTCTAAATTATTCTTCTTTCACCTATGTGGATAGTGCTTACCTTGGATCAAGTTATTGTTGTCACTTTGTTAATAATGTCAATCATTAATTTTGATGCATCAGAAGTAATGCAAAACACACATTTAACATAGTCTTGTAGTTACACAGATTTGGAGAATTTTCAACAAAGCTCTGCAAGCTAAACAGATTTGGAGAATTTTCAATTCAACAGGGGAATGGAGGGATATTATGAAGGATAAATATGCAGCAAACATAACCTTCAAATAGTTCATCAGCAGAGAAATGGACCTGAAGGGATCCTACATTTGGAATGGCATTCTGAGGACTAAGGGTATAGTGATCGCAAAAGCAAGATGGAAATTAGGCAATGGTAAGGATGTCAATTTTTGGCATGATGATTGGCTCAGACAGGGTCCTTTATGGAACTTGGAGCCTTATAATAGATGGGCTGATTCTTGCATTGAGAGATATGGCAGCAGAGTTAGTGACTACAGAATCAATAATGAATGGGTGAACCTAACTGAGGTGTCCCAGGACCTTAAACCTCTTATGGTCAAAATTGGTCACACTCCCCTCTCTCTCAATGAAGATGTTATTGTTTGGGGGGAAACTACTGATGGTATCTACATGGTGGTGTTGGGATATGAAACCATGCAACACATTGATACTATCCCCATATGGGCCAAGGCCTGGTACCCTGTTATTATCCCTAAGATCAACATCTTTTTCTGGACTATGCTCCAAAATCATATTTTAACTGTGGATAACCTAATAAAGAGAGGACAACGCATTCCTAATAGATGTATTTTATGCAAAAATCAAAGTGAGAATGTGGACCACTTGTTTATCCACTGTGACTTCGCCAAATAAATATGGCATCATTTCTTGTCTTTTTTTGAGACATCCTGGTGTTTCCCCAATACGACTCTTGAGCTCTTTGACCAATGGAATCAAGGGTTGAGAGGTCATAATCTATGGCCATGGGAAATTCCACACATATGTTGGGGAGTGTGGAAGGAGTGAAATAATAGGATCTTTAGGGAAAAGGCTACCTCTGCTAAGTATGTTTCCCACAAAATATCAAATGCCCGCATGGAAAACTACATTCATAGCAAAGGTATCAGTCCACTTCACAACAATGGGCCCAATAATACCAAAATGAGAATGGATTGCAAATGGACATTACCGCCGGAAGGGTGGTTCAAAGCTAACTTCGACGGGGCTGCAAAGGGCAACCCTAGGATGGGTGGTGTGGGAGGAATTATAAGGAACTCACATGGAAAAGGCATTGCTGCTATTTTTTCCCCCCTGGGGTCACAAACAAACCATTATTCTAAGGCGAGTGTGGCACATCACACCTTAAGGCTAGCCCGGGAAATGGGGATCAAGAGTTTGTGGTTAGAAGGGGACTCAAAGAACATCATAGATTGCTTAAATGAAGAGAACAAGCCTGCGTGGACAATTGAGAACATAATTGGGGAGTGCAAACAAATCCTCAAAACCTTTGATCAGGTCCATGTGGCACATGAATACCGGGAAGCCAACCAGGTGGCAGACAGGCTGGCAAATATGGGAGTCAAGAGTGAGGGAGTTAAAAGGTGTAATGACGGGAATAATTTACTGTCGAAAATCTTAGGCCTCATTGCAAGTGATCAGGTTCCAGGCATACTCAGAGTTATTAAATGATAATTATGAAGAGTAATGATAGATGGGGGAAGAATCACCGAATGATGTGCAAGTATGGGAGAGGCGGAGGGATTATCATTTTATGGTCTCATCAGCACACTTGGAGGCATAAAATTGATTATAGTATTCACGAGGCAAAAATAAGTCTCTCAAAACATCAACTCAATATCACTTGGAAACAGAGGGCTTTTAGTGGAAATTATACTAGAAATAGAGGAGGTAGAGATATAGCAGATATGGTGGGTGAAAGGCACAGGAGGGAACCGGAGAAGGAAATTGAAAAATGGTGACGTAGATCCAAGGTTTGGGACATTTTGAAAAAGGGTGAAGTGACTACCTTCATTGAGCATCTTCATGGGTGGAAGCCCTCGGTTACTAAGATGATGGTGAAAAGCTGGAATGAAGGGCAGGTGAAAATTAATCTGGTGGATTTTATGGTGACGGAGGAAACTGTTTCGGCTGTGACTGGTATACCCATCATTGGGAAGAAATTTTATGGGGATAGGAATATTTCTGGTCAAGCTCTAACGAATTTTGTTAAAAATGCAGAGGAAAAGAAAGCACTTGTGAAGAAGGGCACTTTCTACCAGCCTAGCTCAATCAAGATGCTGTGGAGATTCGTGTTGCGGGCTATTATCAAATTCATCTCTCTGGATACGAGATTTGACCGCATAAGCACTCACCACTTCATTCTTCTCAACCATTTCAGGTATGGGGCAAAGATATCCATTCCTTTCTTCCTATATTCGTCTATCAATGAAAACATTAATGACTATAAGGAGAAACACATTAGCAACCTGGCTTCCTATGAGGGTTTACTATTTGTAATTTATGAATACTTTAAAGCTCAGACTATGGGGAAGGAAATTAAATGTATGGAGGAGGGAAATGATGAGTCTGAGGAGGGTTCAAGTGAGGATTATGTCCCCTCTGATACCGAGGATAGCCGAGATATGCACTCGGATACTAAGGAGGAAGAGCCTCTATAGAGGAAGAAGGGGAAGAAAAGAGTTAAAATAGAGTCTTTAAAATAGCACATTGAGATCTCCTCTGACAGGGAGTACAACAAAAATGCGGATGGGATGGAAACAGAGAATGAGAGTTCTGGAGAAGAGGGAAAAATGAAACAAGGTGGGAAGCAGGGGAAGACAGAAGTAAAGAGGAAGATAACAATCAAATTTTTAGCTTAGAATGAGGAGGCAAGCTCAGGGAAGAGAGAAACGAGGTTCAAAAGAGGGAATCAGATTAAGGAGGAAACCCAAGAGGAGAGGCAGGACAGTCAAGAAAATATACAAGAGGAGAGAGACAGAAAAGAGGATAGTCAGGGGAGGGGGAATGAGGAGGATGATCAAATTCAAGGTTTTGCGGAATATGGGGAAGATCATTACACCTGCAACATTACTAGCAAAAACAAGAAAGTTGTTTGTAGTAATTTTGACACGGTCTCTGCTAAAATGGGGATAAAGAGAGAAATGGTTAGGACTTTGGTTAAGGAGAACAAGGAGGGAAGAATCTAGATGGAGGAGTTAATTGATCTAGCTTTGGTGATTCTTAGTGACAATGCGAGGGAGGATCCTCATATGGACGTGCTGAACAATGCTAAAAATAGTGTCATTGATAGCTACAGAACCACGAAATTGACCTTCTACGAAATCTATGAGCTGAAAAAAAGAATGGACAGGATGGAGAAAGATAACATAAATAACAAGAAAAAGAACATTGCGGAGGACAGGGAGCTGGATAGCAGAGTGAACGAGCTGAAGAAAAGAGTCAAAAGTATTGAGGATTCAATGGTCAAAATAGCCAAGCAAAGCTACAATATATAAAAGGCTTCAAATGATAATATTAAGGTGATTATTGACAAATTTGAAGAACAAAGAGGGAACAAGAAGGACTAGCCACTGAATAGTGACAGGGATAAGCTACCAGAAGAGGGAAATAAGAAGAGGACAAGAGAGGCCACAAAGAAGATGGAGAACCAGGAAGCTGATAAAGAGCTGGCTGACCTGAAAGAGGCTACGGGTAGAATGACCGAGTTGGAGATGCATGCTGCTGAGATTCTCAGAGATATTGCCTGATTTGTGTCCCTGGTTTTTTTTATCTTGGCTTTTTTGGTTTTTTCCCTGGCTTTCTATATTTTCTGGGATTGTTTTGTTTGGACTGCCTTTTCATTTTGGTTGATACTTAATGTTTATATGCTCTAGGTTTTTTAAATATAGCTCTGTAGGGTTTCAGGTACCCATCAAAACCTGTTTTCCTTAATAAAAAACATAGTCTTGTAGTTACAAATTAATCATATACAGTAGATAATTACTACATTTCACCTTTAAAATATGTATAAGCTTCATTATATTGAGTGCAATTAAGGAAATTTTTCAAAATGGTTAACACTTACAACGTTAACTAAACAATATATGAATCCATAAGTTTACAAACTAAATGCATGAGGAGCAATACCAATTTCATTCTTGAAGAAAATTTTGAGGCTACTATATAATTGGGATATCTTAAGTGCACACTATGTTGACAAGGATGTTGTAGATTGAGTGGTGTAAGATAATTTTATACCTCTTTTCGAAATGAACAACAATCTAACCAATCTAAAATTCATCAACTAACCTACTTATTATATCAAATATCTTTAAAATGTGTTTGTTTGAAATTGGATTCTACAATGTATATGTTATGATATTTTTTTCTATCTTAACTTCGTATTTACTCCAATTACTATGTTTCTTTAGAAGTGTTTCTATCTTTGTTACATTGTTTTTATTAATACGTTTTTTTATCATTTTATAAAATTTTAAGAATTTATTGTATATACATTACTAAATAGTGTGTAAACACACTTTTAATTTTAGGTTGCCTAATATGCTTTTAAAATATTAATATAAATTTATAATTATGAAAAATTTGATTGTTAAATTGAAACATATTAAGTTTAAACTTTGTTTGTGGAATAAAATAAACCAATAGGCATCCAACAAGTGACTTTAGTAAGCTAAATAATATATTGTATAAGGAGAAATATTGGGTTAGCTATATTAATAGTAAAATATATTAATATCATGTTTATATACTAGATGTGAAGGTTTACTCTACCACTTTGGGTATTAATTTGAAGTCTAATAATAAGAATTTTCCAAAATTTAAAGCAACATTTATCTCACCCATTATTAAACTACTACAATATTTTCCAAGTCTAATTACCATCTAACACTAAGATGGAATGTTAAATATAATGTAATAGAGATAAAAGGGTTACCATCTAACACTAAGGTGGAATGTTAAATATAATGTAATAGAGGTAAAAGGGTCATTACTCAATTTAGAGTGCCAAGTGTAAATCCTTAAGAGATACATTAAAGAAAATAGCAAAGTGGGTTCCCCCTTTTCACATTAAAAAAATATTTTAATAAGAAGATAGTAATGTTGCTCAATAAATATCATAATGATAGTCTAAGTTTAAGAATGTTGTGTCTGTTTTTTATATAAGAGATATTTTTAAAACATTCATGAATGGAGTAAAAAAAGGCTAAAAGTTCATATTGATTGAATGTAAAAGAATATAATTTTGCGGGTCTCAAAATAATTTATTAGACTTGAGCCTTCAATTTTAACTTCTAAATCAAAAGGTACAATCATGTGAATCCAAGATAGTTTGACAAAATCGTACCCTGGGATGTAGCTTCTTAATCAAAAGATGCAAGTTTTAATAGGTGTTAGGTAAATAGACACAACTTCTCAACCAAAAAGATAAAATTTTGATAGTCATGATCAATATATTTAAAAGAAGTATTAGGCTTGATTAAATCTTTGATATTAGCTCTCAATCAAAAGGTACAATCATACAAGTACAATATATCGTTTTGAGAAAATTAGGCCTTGATTTTAGCTTTTTAATCAAAAGATACAAGTTTCAACAAATATTTAGTAATGAGACACAACTTCTCAACCATAAAGAAGAATTTTTAATGGTCATAATCAACATCTTAACTAATAGAAGTCTCAAGTTTGATTAGACTAAAATTACTTTTATTTTTAACACCTTTACATTGTAAAAACTAAACCAAACATCAAATATTTGAAACTCAATCCACTAAAATTTAAACATTAATCTTCTATCTAAAAATGTTCACCTTTGCATCTTAAGCAAAGAACCAACAATCAAACACAAACGCAAACTCATCTCTACATCTTGACTCAACCATCTTTACTAAAAATAATAATCAAACCCAAACCCAAACAACACCCAAAACTACTGTATAAAAACTTAAACCACAACTTCTCAACCACAAAGAGGAAATTTTAATGGTCATAATCAATATCTTAACTAAAAGAAGTCTGAAGTTTGATTAGACTAAAATTACTTTTCATTTTATGCCACTTATATAGTAAAAACCAAGTGGAATAAATATTTGGAACCAACAATCTACTAAAATCTAAACATTAATCTTCTACCTAAAAATGTTCACCTTTACATTTCAATCATCTTAACTAAAGAATTGACGATCAAACTCAAACTCAAACGCAAACTCATCTCTACGTCTTAACTCAATAGTCTTTACTAAAAACAATAATCAAACCCAAACCCAAACAACACCAAAAATTTCTATATAAAACTTAATCCTCCCAACCCAAATTCAAACTAACACCCAAACTTAGTTTTAATTCATTTATATAGTAAAAACCAAGCCAAATCAAATATTTGAAACCAACAATCCACTAAAATCTAAACACTAATCTTCTTCACCTTTACATCTTAACCAAAGAACCAATGATCAAACTCAAACACGAACTCGTCTCTACATCTTACTTCAAATCCCAAATGAGTTAAGGTATGTGTCTCCTTTGCAACATAATTAGGTGCCTCTTGCAAAAGAGTATGAAATAGTCTCAAATTAGTACAAGCCATTTGTAGGCTCATATATAGACCGTTTAATATCATAGACTATATAAAAGTATTTCTTTCTTTCTTTCTTTTTAACCATCTCTACTTAAAACCAATAATCAAACCTAAACCAAAACAACACCAAAAAACTTCTATATGAAACCTAAACCACCCAACCCAAAATCAAACTAAACAAAACAAAGGACAACCAAAATAACATCACCCAACAAGTTTCACTTATAGCCAAACAAAGTATGATAGCCCTAAATCTACCTAAGAAGGGCCACATAACAAAGAGCTATATTATTTGGAATAAAGGACACATAAATGTCGGAAAGGTCCACAAAAATGAGTGCAAGTGCATGTGCTAGGGCTCATCCTCCCCCCCCATGCACGTGATACTTAATCCCCCATGGTCGGCTCTCAAGGAGACACCTTAAAATACTATTATCTTGGGACCAGGGCACAAGTTTGAAGCCCTAGAGAGGAAGAAGAATCAAACATACTACTTTATTCCTCTCCCTCCTCCCTCGAATTTGTCCTCATATCCCTTCTCCACCTAATTTTCCTTCTTCCACATTTTTCCATGCTAAAGTCTGCTTACAAACAAATTTCCCAAGTAAAATATAGGAAAATGCCTCGGGCATTGCAATGCATGCGCGTTTGATACTCATAATGAAATATATACATAGCTAAAGAAAGGGACCACCTTTTTATAGAGTACATTTGCAGACACAATAACAATAATAATAAGTTTGCAAGCTTAGACTATGCCCACTCTCACCTGCACAGACTATCATGATCATATTGTGGGTGCCATCATTTTTTCTTCCAGGTACATTATACTCATTCTATTTACACTCTGCTGCAATTTTTTTCTTCTCCCTTCAAAAGGATATTTGTTACTAAATTCCCAGTAAACGACAATGGTTCATCATTTGATAGGAAATTTTTTTTCTGTGATTTCCTCATTGTGGTTCAATGTCAACTCGTCCAATCAGTAAGTCTTTGAAGAAAGGATAGCTATATAAAACTGTAATGTCAGGTTGATGGATTAGATGTTTGTCAGGAGACAGAGAAACTAGCTTTTCTTTTGGCTGTTTAGTGTATGCATCAACTTTTGCAAAAAAAATGGAACATTTGGAAGGTTTGGAGAATTTGGGGCCAGGTGCTCTTTTTCTCTTTCCCTTTGTGTCGAATTATGCTTTTCCTTATTGTGGTGTGCTAATTGCTGTCCTTTTTTAATGGTTGGGCATGTCAATTAATGCATTGTTGAGTTCATGGTGTCTTTAAAAACTTTAATATTTTTTTGGCTTTAGAGGTTTGTTTGCGGTACTGGAATTTATTCATCTTTTTGGGTGTTGGAAGAATTTTGGCCCTTTGATTTTATTTATGGCATGTGAACTGGCAAAGAGGCATCTGCTTGTTTGTTTCTTTTCAACTTTGGCTCTTGTATAGAAAATGAATGATTTGATGTGCATGAAATGTATGTCAGGGTTTGAGGAATTATATGGTTTTCAACTTGTGTTCATTATGTGGGTCAATATATTCTACTGAAAGTGCATTGTAGGTGTGTAGAGTTTGGAAAATTGTTTAGGTCTGCGAGCGGACAAGGCAAATGCTGGTGAAATTTTAGTAGGTTTTGCAGCTGTTTACTGAGTATGAATGAATGTGCAAGGTTCTAGTTAGTTTTTTCTGCACTTTTTGCTTTTTTTGTTCATCGTATGCCTCTGTGCCTGCAGCTGTTTGGGAAGTTTTCGCATTTTGTATCTAGTGATTTATGAATTCTCTGTCTTGGTTTTGAACAACAAGATGTTCTAATAGCTATCTACCTATAATCAATTGGATTTATGAGAGTTTTCTGCAACTTCTGCATTACAATCTTGAATGTCATGTAAATGTCTGTCACTGTTGAAGTATTTTACAATTTTTCCACATTGTGGGTGTTTGGGTCTCTTTCTCATGAATTTGTGCAGCTAGGGTGATTAAGGAATTGTGCTTATATTTTTTCATATCCATAGTTCATTGTGTTGCCTCTGTATTCTCTATTTGGCTTCTCAAGGCAACTTATTCTGAATTTGATTTTGTTTAATTTAATCGTGTTGTACTTTGAATTTTGATTCTTAATGCTTGTATAAGTAAGCATCTTCTAGGGTTAAGGGTTATATTGTTAATTATGTCTCCATGTTTCAGTCAATATATATATTCATTTCTATCTATCAATGCGTATCTGGTTTTCTGTATCTATATGGTTATGGGGAGTTTTTTGGCATTTGCATGGTTTTTGAGGATTCTTGTATTGATTATGTCTCCATTTGTCTGTCAATATATATATGGTTTTGGGATTTTTTTGCATTTGCATTTGCATGGTTTTTGGTACTTTTTCTTGTGGTTTACAAATTATGGTTCCTCCTAACTTTCATAAGGTTGCATTGCAGGTATAGCTAGAGATCAACCACTGTTACCTATCACTGTGATTCTTGGAAATCTTTTTCTCCTTTCCAATGAAATCTTCATCTAGTGCATTGCTTGTGAGCCACTGCTTAGATTTGCGGTCAATGGATTGGATCCGGTTTTCATCTACTCAAGAAAGCAGTCATTTTTACTGAAATTAAGAGCACAAGAAATACTTCTGAACCTGATGGCCGTATTATTTCTCATAATTCCATTTCAAAACCTTTAACTTTTTATTTCAGCTTTAGTTTTTTTCTTGTTTCTGTTTTCCATTGGGCAGTAAGCAATTGTCAGAGAAGCGAAACCATTTTACACCATGAATGATTATAATTCAGAAAGCCCCAAGTTCCCAGGGACCCATAACACGTGGAATTTCCCCCCACCTGAAGAAGTGCCTCAAGATGTTGATAGAGAGGCTCACTGGAAGCATTTCGATGCCTCTGTCAATGCAGTGTCTTTTGGTTTTGTAGCCACTGCCATCCTAATTTCAATGTTTCTGATCATGGCAATATTTGAACGTTTTTTAAGACCAAGACCCTCTTTTTCATCAGTTCAAAACACCGGTGACAGAGCTTTAGTTCGAGCCCAGATGCAGTTACTGGATAAGCTTGACCATTCATCTTCTGTAAGTATTATGCTTCCAAATCTTTTTATTTTTCCCATTATATTTTGATTGAGATATAAGTCACTGAGTTGTAGCCAAAACCACAAAAAACAACTTTAAGGATGCTGCATGGGTATATTGTTATCAGCAGAGAGTACATTGAATTTCTATGCATCCATGTGTATATACCACTAATGCAGGACAATTGCTCTTTTCATAACACTCTATGGTGAATATGATTTCTCCTTTTCTTTCTTTTTTCTCATTGCTACTCCAGTAATAATAACTTAGGGGACAAAAAGTAGTGAGGATTACAACTTGATGTCTGTGTTCAACAAATTTTAGTATTTACCCTATTCAGAGTATCTGGGTCTGTGTATTATTTGATGAGTCCTCATTTTATTTTGAAGTTGACTGATGGTGGCACTAAAACCTTTGTTAAAATCCTAACTGAAATTTGCTATAGCTGTTCTAAATTCAGATTTTGTCATGAAACTAATTCCAGTTAATTCAGATACCATGATATTCAACCTTGCCTGATTTGATTACATATTGTTAAAATTAGTATTAGCCAAATGTGATTCAAAATATCTACTTTGACTTGTAGTTGGAAAGAAATGACTTCAGTTTGTGAAACAGAATGGACTCAAACCATATCATATCTGATCACCTGTTGCAGAACCTATTCAGCTTCAGTAATAAATAACTTCTAACTCCTGCACCCATCTTCAGGGATATATACAATCCAGTTATCTCTGCAGAGGGGCCTAGAAGTAAGACCCTAAATGTAATCATATTAAATTGGTTTGAAACATTTTTTTGGTAACTCTAGAGGTATCCCTACCCAACCTTGCATCCAACATGCCTTACCTTGGACTGACTTACTGCCACGTTGGGGTGAGCTGCAGCGAGACTAATCCTCTAGGAATGTAGGCAGTCACCTACAAATCACAAGCCTTGGGCGAATCCAAGCCTCAGAGTCGAACCCGAGACCAATGGAGAGCAAGCCCACGGCCAAAGCCAACTCCGCATACATATTTTGCAAATCAGAATGCTCTTAGCTGTTCATTATCTAGAAAAATAAATACATAATGAAACAATACCTGGTGGGATCCATGAAACAAACTCTTAACACCCATTATAACTTCCATTTGCATGAGCTACCCTCCAGTTATGTGGGGGTAAATCCAGGAAATTGAACTTGCAACCGTCATCCATGTTTTCCAACAGCTTGACCGTTAGGTCTACCCCTAAAAGCTAAGATAATATTTCAAAGTGCAAGATGTCTCAAGTGGAATTTATCAGATCCCTTTTTAAACTTTTGAGAAGTTCCCAATAATGAAGTGAAATGCTGGAAAGTATTCAAGCAGATATACTTGAGAACTTAGATGAACTGTTACAAAACCCATAATAAAATTGGAAAACCTATCTTACCATACTAATACACGGTATAAGTTAAGAGAAACCTCTGATACATAGTGTCTTCTCTTTTCATTATGTAATCATAAACCTGAGCAGTTGCAGATGACATTTTGTCTATGATATGCATCTTAATGAGATCTTTCAATTACTATTTAATACTTTATTAAGCAAATAATCTCTATTTTCTCTATATACCAATTGTGTTCTTGCTTTTTGTCCTTTACTAACCTTGAAAGCTTAAAATGCAGGTGTCTTCCTATACAATTGGAGTGTCAGTGGTAATGCCAGGGCAAGAAATGCCCACATTCATTGCTCATCCAGTTCCACTTCCTTGTCCAAGAGAAGGAGTTGCATGGCCTTGCCATGAACATGGACATTACTTGGGATCTTGTAGCCTGGACATAAAATCCTCCCCAACAAATACAATAAAATCCCAAGAAAATGCAGCACAAATCAGAACAACTTAGTCTAATGACTATTCTTTGTATTTTTATGTACAGGGTTCATTTCAAATTAAGCCAAATGTTAACCATTGTTCAAAGTAGGCCATGGTTGAGGATAGATATATAAGGTCCATGAGAGGACTAGCCATCAATAGATTTTGTTTATGCAAATACAATGGCACTTGGACCTAGTTTTCCATGTCCAAAACCATATCAAGGATTTTTGTTAGAATTGGCAAAAGGTACAAATCATGACAAGCTTTTATGGAGAAAAATAGTATGCCCTTGTCTGCTGTAATTATTACCAACTTTTGATAAACCAATCAAAGGTGCATGGATATGGAGTAATGATGCACAACTGGAAACAATGCATTCATCAATTTCAGCCACAATTTCAGGCAAGAATGTTCAGAGGCTATCGAAAGAAAAAAAAAAAAAAACCTATTAGTGAAACAATATTAATTAGTTCCAACAATGTTTGAGCATATAATTGATTATATCATTTATAACGATGTGAATATATAAAGAGAAAGGACATATTTTTCTTAATGGGTTATTTAGGTTAATTAATCAAAAGTTTTAAGAATCAAATAATAAAAGTTTGAATTAATATAAAATAATAAATATTATTATAGGAAAATAAACTAAAAGAAAGGTGGGCTCAATTCTTAAATTGATAATGGAAAGTAGAAGTCGATGTCTTATGAGATCAAATAGAAAAGAATGACCTTGGAGTGCTCTCTAACCTTGAAGTTGTGCAAACCTCAGTTTTTGTTGGTTGATTCCACACAATGTGGATGTAATCTTTAATGTCTAGTTTTGGTTCGGCTAAATATGAGCTGCTTTGATTTGGTCCAAATAAGTGTTGTTTTCTATTCTTTATTGTTGTTTAAGGACGAATGGTATTTAGAAATATTTTTTAAAAAATTGTTGAATAAGAACGACCAAATTTTTATAAATATTTTGAAATAATAATTTTATGACATTGAACAAGTATTAGAAAAAACCAAAAAATTCTAAAAGTGATCTAGATGTAAATTTGGATGAAAGTACTATTCTTTTTATATTTTATTTCAAATGCTCCAAGGAATTCTCCTTGAAGCTAAGGATGTTGAAAATTGTATATGTTTCTAAAATATCAATTTATGGACAAATTGATGTCTTCAAATATCAATACATGATGAATCAACACTAAATATGTATCAAGTTCTAGTAGGGGAAGAAGGTTGGAATTTATAATTTCATATTAATTAACTTTATTGCATTGAACAAATATTAGCATAAAAACAAAAAAAACCTAAAAGTGATTTGAATGTAAATTTTGATGCAAGTACTATTCTTTTTAGTGCTTAATTCCAAATGTTCCAAGGAATGCTCCTTGGAGCTGGATATTTGAAATTGTATGTCTCTAAAATATTCATTTATGGACAAATGGGTGCCTTCAAATATCAAGGTAAGATGAGTCACCACACAAACATATATCAAATTGGCTTTCAACTAGTAGTGGAAAAGGGTGGGAGTCTATAATTTCGTATAAAAATTCTCAAAATATGCATTATGTGAGATCAACATTGAAAGTAAGACATGAACTATTGGGATCAATAATGGCTATGTAGAAATGTAGGTAAAAAAACAAAACAAAAATATTCGCGAATAGGTACAACTTGGGTAAAAGGAAAAGAAAGGTCCTTTTGAGTCAACATTGAAAGTAAGACATGAACTATTGGGATCAATAATGGATATGTAGAAATGTAGGTAAAAAAACAAAACAAAAATATTTGTGAATAGGTACAACTTGGGTAAAAGGAAAAGAAAGGTCCTTTTGAGTCTACATATGGTGACAATAATACGAGACTATTGCATACTCCTTGTTGGAGGCACCTAACAATGCTACAAACAAGGTGTAAATACCCTACTCCCAGTGGGATTTGAACTTGTGACATCTCTTTCAAGAGTACAAGTTATCCACCACCAGACCAATACAACATTGAAAGTAAGATATGAACTATTGGGATCAATAATGGATATGTAGAAATGTAGGTAAGAAACAAGACAAATATTTTTGAATAGGTAAAATTTGGGTAGAGATAAGATTTGAATGTATGAGAGTATGTGAAAAGGATAATAGATGAGGATATATAAGGATTAGAGAAGGCCCCAAATTTAATACAAAAGTGTGTCATCTATCACTACATAATCATACTGAAAAGAATTTTTTTGGTGGTCAATCTTCAACAATTGGCAAATTTATTGTGAATAGAACAACTATAAAAAGATATTAAATCATCATATGTTACTAAAATTTTGTTTAGTGTTGCTTAGATTGTTTTCCCCTTTTTAAAAAAAAAATTAAATTGAGTCATTTTCCATAATAAATGATGCATGATTGGAGCCTGCTTTGAAACATTCTAAATTTTTTATGCTCCTAAATTGATATGTCAAGTAATTTCAACAAAAAGTTTTGTTGAATTCTGAATTGTATGTGAGTGTTCTTTGTCCTCTTGACTAGAATGAGTTAAAACACCAGAGTGTTCATATCAAGTAGTATTGATTTCAAATATTACCAATCATCTTGAGTTATTAAATTGTCTATCAAATAAAAAAACTTAACTATCGGTCATAGTTGCAAGCTATATAAAGTCAACCTTGGTCATCTAAAGTTATTACAAGTTTGTCTAAATGGAGTCACAAATTCCTTATAAACCTAGTAATCATGTTGTATATCTTGAAATTAGTAGTCAACACTTTCACATTTCGTGTATCTTGAAAGCATGTCTCTCTGTTAAATAATTCTTTGAGTCATTTTATCGAACAATTCACATTATTGGTCAAAGCTTACACATTTCGCATACATGTCTAGAAAGGTTTTTTTAGGCACATCTTATCAAATTCCTTTCCATTGTCATGTGGTGGATGTCCATACCCAATTTTAAAGCTACTAGTTCACACAGGCTAGGAGGATACTAGAAAATGTTGTGGACTCTAAGTTTACACCATTCAATCATATTTGGTTGAAATTTTCTAAACTTAACAATTGCATATTGTAATTTTACAACATTCTTGGTCGAAGTAATTCTAGGACTTCGTGTGGTCAAAATTTTTAATGGGGGTATTGGAGGGGCGACTGTTAGGGTCTCCATAGAGTTTGGCACTTCAAAATTCTTCCCTCCTGGTTGGAGAATGTAGTTCTAGTTTTAGAAATTCTAGCAGGAGATCCCCTTCTACAAGAGGAGAAGAGTAAATTAGAATGCATAAATAAATCAATAGAGAAAGGAGAAAACAAGATAATGAATAAAGAAGAGAACAAAATATTTGATAAGGAGATCCCAGTCCCAGGGAAACCAAAGATGTTAAAAAGGAATTTTGAAAGTGACCAATCCCTTGAGAATGTAAAATGAGGCTTAAAATATCCTTTCACCTATTCTTAAGGAACATATCAATAATTCTAGTCAGCTTTTGATGGAGAAAGTTAGTAAGAACAAACCTGAAGAAAGAAGTAATCAGAAAAAAGAAAGAAAAAATAGGGAGTAAAGACCTGAGATAAAGCTTGGAACTTCTAGGATTTTCTACCACCCCCTCTCAACCAATGATGACTAAGGAGAAGGAAGGAAAAGACTCAGATTTAAATTGGTCATAGGTAATAGGGAATTAAAGGAAGAAAAAGAAACCATATGTGGGATACGAAAATAAACCAAGGCACCCCTCATAGAAAGAGACCAGAATCAAAGATGTTGATGAGTATTTTTTAAAGACATTTTAACTACTTAAGAACTATGCTCATAAAATCTTATATTTTGTTAATTACTATGGCTGGCAGTAGACCATATACTTTTATGTTTACTCATTTTGATGATATACCTAGCTAATTAGAAGATATACTAGAAATAATATTTTGTATTAAATGCATGCTTTGAAAATCAAATAGAAAGTAAATTATTGTTTCTTCATAATTTTGTTGCTATATTCTTGCCATATGTTCATGGATTTTGTTTTAGGTTTTAAAAATTTGGTTTTTGATATGGAATTTATAGATCCTCGAGTTAGCAACGTGGAGCTACTGATCACTCCAACTCTACAGTTCATTTATTGCCTTCAATTTCTTTATCACCCGTTGTGGAAACTCCTAGTTTCTCTCGTGACGAAGTTAAGTTCTATTGATGGAACATTTAATTTCATTATCTATGTTCTTATTCGTTACCCTTCTAGGAAGGTAACGTTGTAATTTGAATTTTAAATAAGGGATATGTCTCTTTTAGTTCTTAGACAGTAGTTAGTCATCAGTGACTTTCATTTTCAGTATTTCATTTATGCAAGTTGTACAATCAAACCTCATTTTCACTTCCTTATGGGGGCTAATAGAATTGTCAATTAGAAGTTGATTTGATCCCTTGTGTTAAAGATTCCACCAGAGGAAGAGCAGGGTCTACTCAACCAAGCGAAGGTGATCTATTGTTTATTTATTGTCTATTTCATTTCAGTAGTTATTTAGATTCAAAATTAGATGTAATTGTGATTAATATTAAATTAAGTTATTGTGTCATATTTTTTTAGTATTGCTTAAGTTTCTGTAGTGATAATTGATTAAAGTAAATAATTTTTTGGGTAAATATTCAGAATCATAGTTACCAAGTAGTTTTATTTGTATCTTCTTAACAGTCATAGAGTTAATCATTTATCTTGGTAGATGATGATTTTAGTAGGGTTTAGAAATGATGATGATGATGTTGCAGAAATGAGCATAATGAGTTGTTTGAGTAACTAAGGAGTTAGTATTATTGAATTGGTATAGTTGGCATGGATGTCAACTTACTGATGTTGTCATTAGTATATGCTCTTAGTGTAACCAGTATTGAGTATATTTCTCTACATACTATGTATGATGAGAATCTATCAATGATATTTTTATATGATAATGAAGACAACTTGAAGATGTTTATTTCAAGATTTTATGGTTCAGAAAGAAGTATAGTGGAATTGGCATTTGTGTTTGTATAGTTGTGATTGACAATGTTATTTACATGAAATACATGCTTCACATTTCTCAGCATGCCAATTTATGATGGTGCACTTCTGGAAATGAGTTATTAATGTCCTTAGCTTCATTAATTTTGGATGACACAATATTTTTGTCTACAGAGACTTGATTTCAATGTTTGATGGTGTTTCTACTTTAGTTTGGTTGACCTTGGGTATTTACACTTAAATTATTTATCCTGGAGTATGCAAGATGAAATGTAATTTGTATGGTGATATTTTTGGTCCTAGATATGAAATGTTGTGGTCCATTTCTCATTCCTCCCACCATGGGAATGTTTAGTGTCAACCTAATTCAAATTGTATTCGACTACTTGTCTATCCAACAGTGGGAAACTTCACAAATAAAAATTGGTATAAATAGATGTTAAATCATTATGGTATAGAGTGCATATGTGGCATTCGTGTATACTTGTGCAAATTGTGTACCTATGTGAAGAGGATGTATGAAAGAGGATCTTTCTGCCTACGTGTTTGAGATGTTGTGAAGAGTGTTTGAGGACAGTGTGGATATTCATGTGTTAGTTATTGAAAGCAGTGAGTAGAAGGTATCTACATATTAGTTGGTTGAGTTTCTATTGTGCATTATGTTGGATTAATATTATGGAAAGGTATGTGCTGAGAGGGGAGGGGTGAATCAATACTTTAAACTTTTAACTACTATTCATTCATTTTCACCGAACTGAATATCATTCATAAAACATTGAAAAGCATAAAACATAAATTAGAAAACCATGATACATAACATCATGATTTTTTGTCACGCAGAAATCCTTGGTTAGAGGAAAAAACTATGGTGGGGGTGGCACCCACATGATGGCATTAATTTTCCATTAGTATGCAAACAACAATTTTGGTAAGCATACATCGAAAGACAAGACAAGAGCAAACCGAAGATCAGATAGAAAGAGATCACTAAAGATGACTAAGTGCAAAGAGAACCGATGACACAACTTACTGTGTAAACCGAAAATGCAATGATAGAAAGATAAAGAGGAACCCAACATGCAAGATATAGTGCAGACCGATGAGACAGTTAAAGTGCAACCGATAGAACAAAACCAAAGGATAGTCAGAGCATAACCTACGGACAAAACCAAAAGTCAGTTGCAGCCCGCAAAAAGTGGATCTGACTTCCACATCAGATAAAGAAAGCTTATTCTATTTATAGGATTTTTTTTTTTTAAATACATTTCTTTAGGGACAAGAAACATGAATGTAAGTGTTTTAATTAGTCTAACTGGTTTAAAACACATAGACTAGGAGATCTAGGTACAAGTTGTAAACCTGTTCTTAGAGTTAACATTGTTTTTCTCAAAACTTGATGAAGTCAATCCATCTATAAATAGATGATGCAATTACTCATTATAAATAGATGAAAAAGGATGTGAAGAGAGAGGAGAACATGAATGAAGGAAATGAGCACATCTATGGATCCGATTGAGAGTTTCAAGAACAAGAACAACAAAAGGTGAATTTGGTTATCAAAACCAAGAACATAGGATACCGAGAATTAGAGGTATTATTCAATCACAATTAGGTGATAATATTTTTCATGTAAACTAAATTGGATCTATATCAGTAATAGGAGATTGCATTTACCAGGTCAATTTGTAATTTTCTATCATTCTAACAAGTGGAGCAAAGTGTAAAAATCCTTTC